>CANTUT010000019.1:8015000-8382500 GCA_947687605.1 Reutealis trisperma | reverse complement strand
GAATTAGAGCGTTTTGAGAACATTTTTAGATTTTTAAGACTGAGAGCGTCTTCTAGTATGAAAATCCGACTCATCAGAGACCGTTTATGTCGGTCAATGCCGGTCAACAGTGACAGAAAGAATTTTCCATAAATTTTATATATCATTAGTATATCAAATATATATTATTGTATATCAGATATATATTTTTTTTATAGCAGATGTATATTTTTAGTATATCATATATATATTATTTGTATAGAAAAAATGGCATTAGATATTTGTATATTGTTGGTATATCACATATATACTAAAAACATATTATTTTTATAAAAAAATATAGCATCAAATATATATTATATGTATATTATAAGTATATATACAAAAAACGGGTATTTTTGAAAACTTAAAAAAAAGGAGCATTTTTGTATAACATTAAAAATAATGGGGTATTTAAAAAAAAAAGTTAAAAAAGTGGCAATTGATGTAATTCTCCTTTTTTTTTTTTTTTTTTTTTTTTTTTGGTGTTGGCGTTGACTTGGATCTTAAGTGGAAGTCAAATTTGCAAAACAATAAGATTAATAATACTAACGGAGGTCATTGTACTGCTCTGGTGCAATATGATTTGGAGATTGGTCCAATCTGATAATGCATTTCAAGCACTCAATTGTCAGAAGTCCAAAACCTGAAAGAATCCCAAAACGTTTGAGACGTCAGTCCCAGTATTTGATGCAGCGTCCGTATCCTTATGCAACCTTGCGGTCCTTACCATTGTAACTATCAGCCCACTAATTAATTATCTAAAACTTCTCATTTTTCTTTTATTGTAGAGAGGTCCAACCGTCCTAAATAATATTACCGGCTATATAATATGAGATATTTTTTATTTTTAATATTTTTAACTAAATTAATGATAATTTTTTTATAATTTGGAGGATTCAAATATGAGACATGAATTATTCAGCACGGTTTAAGAAAATATGAAAATTTAAAAATTTTTAGAATCAAACTAAACTTCAGAGATTTATAGGGTAAAATACACTGAAAGTCACTAAATTTTTATCTGTTTTTTGTTTTAGTCATTAAATTTTAATTTCTTACAATTTAATAACAAAACTTTAATTTTTTTTTTCACTGGCAGGTCACTAAAATAATTCATATGAAATAACTCACTAAAAAGTTGACATAGCATTATAAGTAGGATGACACTTCATTAAAATTGATGACATAAGCATGCCACATCATATTGAGAGGTTTTTAAAATTTAAAATTTAAAAAACCATATTTTTAAATTAAAAATTAAAATTAAAATATATTTATTTGTATGATGTGGGATGTTTATGTCATCAACCTTGATGACGCATCATCCTATTTGGAATATCACGTCAGTTTTTTAGTGAGTTATTCATCGAAATTGTCTTAGTAACCTGCCGGTAAAAAAAAATTAAAATTTAGTGATTAAATTGTAAGAAATTAAAGTTTAGTGATCAAAACAGAAAATAGACAAAAGTTTAGTGATCTCTACTGTATTTTATCTGAGATTTATATAATGAGATCTCCAAAACCAAATCATGTAGATCCACATTGAACTGTTTTGATTTTTTGGAACAAAAATTTGGATCTAACGGCTTAATGGGGTCATTTGGATTTGAGTTCTTGATTTTCCATTTTTTTTAGTTTCTTGATAACCATGAAAAAACAGAGAAGGGCTAAGAGAAGAGGATAAGAAAGATCAATAACAACCATGTCAGTCTCAGAGTAAAACCTCTGGGTTGTGATCTTAGTGAATAATTTTACATTGTTCAAGCATCTGCATATAGTAGCATTAGAGTTTTGATTTTTGAGATTAAATTCTTATTTGCTAAAACAGAGAATTTCTTTAATTTGGAACATTTGCTTATTTTCGGTTATATAAAGAAACAAATTAAATTGTAAAAAGGAAATTTCATTAAAAAGGGGAGATTTCTATTAGAGTCATTGATGTACACTGCCGGCCAATACAGGTTGTGTAAGAGTCGGTTCGAATACTAAATAATGTCATATGTGATTTGTTGCATTATGGAACTCATTTGATTCAGTAAAGTCATTTTAAGATTTTAATCATTTCAAATGAATGTTTTAGTGAGCTGTATATGCGTTCAGGATTCTTACATACACATATAAGACTTGGCAAAGAAAATTATTAGGTAGAGTCTACTAATAACTCTATATTTTTAGAGTTATTTTAATTATTTAAACTTAAATTTTAGCTCAGTTCTCGAAAATACAATAATATTATTACTTATTTTTAGAAATAAATAGTTCTACAATTTATAAATAAATTATAATATATTTTAAGTATTTTTATTTTATTTTTGCAGATCAAAATGATACAGTAAAAATAATGATGCAAGCAATGATTCAAGTTTTCAATCCATGAGAAATAAATTCAATAGTTGGTGGCCAAAATTGAATGGTTGGTAGCCAACCTAACCATTTTTGAATATTGATAAAGAAATTCAATGGTTGGTGGCCAAAATTCAATGGTTGGTAGCCAACCTAACTATTTTTGAATATTGATGAAGGAATTCAATGGTTGGTGGCCAACCTAACCATCAATGTTGAATTTTTGATGTAAGAATTTTAATGTAACTTGAATTCTTCCACCAAATATGTCTATAAATACCATGTTTGGCAAAGGGAAATGGTATCAAAGAAAATCTATAAAAAATATGTAAAGAGATTTTCATATGTTTTCTTAGAGTATATTAGTTTTATTTTTTTATTTTGATCAAGAGGAGGAGTTTTTGGAAGTTTGAGTTCATCAAAGATTGTATTCCAAAACAAGTTCTTTCTAAACTCTATTCTTGAATTTAATTATAAGTTATTATTATGTTTATAATTTTTATTGTTAATTTAATTGTTTCTTCTCTTTTAATTATGAATAGCTAATTTTATTTTCTAAAATTTAGATGTAATCTTTTGATTTGCATATGATTATTTATATTTTATTGATTGGGTTGATTGTTGGAATTAATCTTTTATCTTAGAACTTAATGCTTGTAATTAACTGGCCATTAATTGCATGATTTAAGATATTGTGTGAAGTAGCGAGAGTGGAAGCACAATATTAGTTCATTAGGATAATTGACCTAGGGAATGTATTGCTTAGAGATAATAATACTCCTTTGTGATTTTTAAAAGGATTTCCACCAAACTTAATGGGTTTGTATTAATTGCTTATGATCACGAGAGTAGACGTAAGGTTAATATAAACACACATGTTGTATCTTGAGAGAGAGCATCATATAATTTAGGGAAATCTAATCATTAATTCTAGCAAAAATAATCCATCTAAATATTATAAAGAAATCATATGTGATCAATTAATGAATTATAAATCCTAGACTTTTAATCTTATTTTCATATTTATCATCATTTATTTACTTGAATTTTATTTTAGCTTAAAATATAAAATCTCAAAATTGATTTTCTAAATAATAGAGTAATCTTAAAATTGGTACTTGACAAACCCTTCCTCGTGGGATCGACACTTATTTCACTACTATATTACTTGTTCACGACCTGTGTACTTACAGAAATCGCGCAACAAGTTTTTGGTGCCATTGCCGGGGAAGACAATTTTTCACAATATTAATAGATTGATATACTCTATTACTTTAGATTTTGTTTTTCTTTTCTATTTTTTATTATTTCGCAGGAATTAAAAAAAAAAAAAAAAAAGGTGGCTTTCCACAACTTGTAATAGTGCGATAGAGGAGTGATGCTAAATAGAGCAGCAAGCATGTATGGTGAGGATAGTTTTGGTAAGTTAAATGCTAAAATCGATGCATTGGTTAACTTAATTGATAAACTTGATGCTAATAATTTATTTAATTCATGTTTGAGTTGTAATCTGTATGGAGGTAATCACTTGAATTATGAGTGTCAATATGCAGAGCAGGTACAATTTTTCTCAAATTATAACAGGTATGAGAATTATCCATATTCCAACATAGACAACTCAAGATGGAGTGATTATTCAAGCTTTTCATGGGAAAACCAATGCGATCAAGGTAACAATTCATGGTATCCTTATCAATATGATTTTCAAGATCATGCATCATTTGAAGAGCACAAACCATCTTATGAAGTGGCATTGAAAAGATTCATAAATGCTACTCATGAACGATGTGAAAGATTGGAAGATAGGATGGATCAATGGGCTAGCCACAATTCAACTGATGATGTACAAATGGAACAATTCGCTAGTCCATTAGATACTCAAGGCCATGGTAACCTGACAAGCCAAATTGAAGAACATTCTAGAGAGCAATGCTTGGCAATTTCTTTGAGTAATGATGTAGAAGAGATGATTGATCAACTAGATACTTTAAGCAAGCAAGATAAAAAGGAAGAAGTTGAGCCCAATTTGCCTAAAAATTTTAAATATCCTTCTCTCATGGATGATATCTACGAAGTGGTTGCAATTGATAGGGAAATTGAAGAGGTATTTGAAAAAGAGAACTCAAAGGAAACTCTTTCAGTTTGTTTAGTGAAAACAACACCAAATATGTCAAACCATACAAAATATCAATTTGATGACTTGGAAGAAAAGAAGAAGCATTCACCACCATCAACTGAGCACTCACCGATTCTTGATTCAACTCCACTGCCTTCCTATCTCAATTTCTTAAGAAAATTTAGAGCAAGAAAAAGAGCTCGTTGGAAAATTTTTAAAAATTATGAGCCTAATTATAAAATATTAAATAATTTCTATCTTAATTTTTTTCCATGCAGGCTCAAATCAAGATGGCTTGACTCATTAAAATTGGCAAAAGTCTATCTTTCTACAATTATCGAGATGATATACTTTGTGTATTATCCTTCATGATGAAGATCTAGCTATAGTCAAGTTAAAGACTATAAATAAAGCGCTTTTGGGAGGCAACTCAAATTTCTAACTTTTTTACTTCTTTTTAATTTCTTTTGTTCTTTTGTTTGTTTTGTTCTATTTTAATTTTGCTTTAGTGTTGTTTGTGAGTTATTAAATAGCTTATTAGGAGGAAACCCAAGTTTTCTCTTTATTAGGTTTCTTGTATTTTTGTTTAGTTGTTTCGTTGTAAATTTTCTCTTTCATTTTCTTAACTAAGTTAATCAGATATGGAAGCATCTCTTGCAGCACTAAAAAACAGGTTTCCAACTCTTCCCCAAGATGTACTCAGGAAAATTGATGAACGCAGACTAGAAAGAATGAAGGCATTTAGGAGTCTGAATCTTCCTGAGGATATTCGCTGGATCAAAGAAGCCAAAGTACGATTGGCAGGTGAGATTAATGACTCATTTATTAAATGTTTGCCAGGTACGGGGAGAAGTTCTTACTAAAAGAAGAGGAGAGCTAAAAGAATGGGGGTCTGCTACAAGTATGCAAGATGGAATTGCAACACACGCTGTAGAAATATTGGATTTGCATCCATAAATCGAGAAGACAAAATAAATTCATAAAGGATGGACTGAATAAGGAGTCTATGGATAATATTCTTCAGACTCTTGAGATGCATCCTTGTGGACAAGTTCAACGCACTCTTTTAGATTTATGGGAACTATTTAAGGAAGAGAAGCAGCGTTACAGTATAGAGAATCTGATGATAAAAGACCCTGTTTGCCAATTAATAAGAAAACTGGATGGGAAGCCTATCTTGGACTTATAGAAGGCGTGTAAGCCATTACTGGACGTAAAACCAGAGGAAGATGTGAGCCAAAATCACAACCATTATTTATAATAAGGTGTATCATTAATTTTTTATTTTTTATTGCATTATTTTTTTCTACATCTTGCAGTACTTTTTGACTTTTTAGCACCTAGATTTTATTTTTCTGCAGATTTTTTTTTACTATCAATAACTTTTTAGTCTTTCAATATCTACTTTTAGCTTTTCAATATTTTCTTTTTGACTATTGTATATATCCTGCAGATTTTTCTACTTTCGTTAGCTTTTTAGTCTTTCAATGTTTGTTTCTTTTTAGTTTTTCAAATATTTCTTTTGATATTTATACACACAGTATTGATTATTTTTGTTTTTATTATCATTTTTGTTTTTATACTTTTTCTGTCAATAATTATTTTATCCCATTGAACTGTTCTTTTACTCTTCTAGTTTCTTTATATACACATTCATTATTGTCAATATGCACACAACCCTTTTGAGAGATTTGTGAGAGAAAATGGCAAAATCCTCAACACGCAAATTCAAAACTATTTGTGTCTTTTGTAGTCCAAACTCTGGCAAGAAAAGAGAGTACTTGATAGCAGCTAATGAACTTGGTAGGATTCTAACTGAACGGAAAATTGATTTGGTGTTTGAGGGAGGTAGTTTAGGGTTAAGGGGTTGTGTCGCAAGTTCTGCATATATTAGAGGTAGTAAAGTCTTAGGAATAGTTCTAAAGGCTTTGGCTCGAAATAAACAAATCACTGGTGGAACTATAGGTAATGAGTTACAGGTCAATAGCATGTACGAACGAATGGCATACATGAATCTCAATACTGATGCTTTTATCGCATTACCTGGTGGTTTAGAAACATTTGAAGATATTTTCACCATTGTATCTTGGACACAATTAACTGTTCTTCAGAAGCCATTGGGATTACTTAATGTTGATGGTTTTTATAATGGTTTGTTATCTTTTCTTGATCATGCTGTGAAACAGGGTTTTATGACACCAGCGAGTCGATGCATCTTAGTCTCTGCTTCAACTATTGATCAATTGATTGATCAACTGCAAAACTTTAAATCCGAACCTGATCCATTGATGGCACAGGTAGTTTGGCACCCTAGGGCCAGTAGCAGTAAAAAGCAAAGACTAGATCTGAATCTCCGGTTATAACTTCCCTAACTATTTTAGTTTTTTTTATTGCATTTTTTTTGTTTTGTGTGTGTGTGTTTTTTTTTTGTTGCACTTGATCAAGCGAAGTTTTAGATTCGATTCACTAAATATAAGATGGCTGAGTAAAGAGTTACTTTTGTACTCTTGATATGCATTTTAAATTTATGTGATTTTCCTTTTCAAAAAAAAAAAAAAAACTAACTAACTAACTCAAGAGTTATTCATACAAGATGGCTGAGTAAAGAGTTACTTTTGTACTTTTGATACGCATTCTAAATTTATGTGATTTTCCTTTTCAAAAAAAAAAAAAAAACTAACTAACTAACTCAAGAGTTATTCATACAAGATGACTGAGTAAAGAGTACTTTTTGTGCTCTTAATACGCATCTGTATTTTTTTTTCTCTTCTTTCTTTTTTTTTAGTTTCCAAAATAAAAAATTAAAAAAATTAAAAATTAAAAAAATTAAAAAATTGATATTTTCTTTTTGTGTGATTAATTTCTCATGCTTGCTTTTAGTGTTGTTTCAAGATGTTTTACAGGAAGTAAGGAAGTGAAATGCATATCCTGCTTATAATTTGGAATCCACTTTTCTACAAGAGGGAGTATTTTCTTTCTTTTGGTTTGCTTCTTTGACATTGAGGACAATGTCCATTGCAAGTTTGGGGGAGGTTTAGTTTGTTTTTTGTTTTCAGTCATTTCTTTTGTGTTTTAATGAGTAAATTTAAAATTTTTTACTCTTTTATTGATAAAATATGTTTGTGTTAAATAATTTGATGAAAGGCCAATGATAGATTATAATTGATATTTATGGACAATTTATTAAAGTATTTCAGATTGAGTAACTATTTTGGGTAAGAAATTAACTTTTATTAAGATTATGTTTTGCTTTGCTTTGCATTATATTGATTGTATTGAATTTGTGTATGCTTACTTAGAGAGGGCTTCTACACATTTTTATCTTCATTTGCATCACCTATCTTAGAACATGTTTTTACAAACTTTTGAGGCGAAATTTTGAATTCATTTTGAAAGAGAGATATGATTTAGGCATTGTTTGTTTAGCCTATTACTTATATCCACCCTTATTTTAATTTTTTCCCTAGTTTACCCATTTGTGCCTTGTTAATTTTAGCCTTCTTTTCTTTGTTAATTAACCTTCATTATTATCCTTCACCCTGTTTGTGAGATAATTTTGTCAAGTTTATATTTTAATGAAGAAAAGAGAATTATTAAAGTTTTAAAAGAAAATAAGGATCTCTAATAACTAAAAGCATTATTCATTGTAAAAGACCACCTTCTGCTTAAAATAAGTTTGGGAGAAAGCAAGAAAATTAAATAAATAAAAGTTAATAATTCTTGCTTGTCTTTAGAATAATGTTGTTGGAAAAGAAGAAGAAGAAGAAGAAGAAGAAGAAGAGGTGGGTTTAAAATAAGAAAACATTGAAAAAGAATAGTGCTTAAGATGAAAAAAAGATCTTTCATTAATATAATTCCTTTATTTGAGCTATTGATTTTGTAAACTTGGCATAATTATTTTACTTTTGCTCATTTAGCCTGTTCTTTGTTTAGCCAAAAATACCTAGTGTTAGCCCCATTACAACCCTAGTCAAGACCTATTGATCTCTCTTGATTTGTGAATTCCATTAGTGGAGATTGTTTGCTTTAATATGCTTATGAGATTTGTACATCTATTTTATATCATTTGATAGAGGCATTTAAAGATATTAGTGTGTATATATCTATTTGAAGTGCAACAATTTCTTTGCAGTTGATTTAATGTATAGTTATTCAAGGCATGATTAAGATGAGGATTATTTTGAACCTGAGATAGAAGCTTGACTTGTAATACTATTGATATGTTGTTTGTAAATATTAATTTCTTGAGACCTTTAAAAAAAAAATTCAACATAAGTATGAGGGGATTAAATTTCTTTTTTGTGGTATTTGATTATTCTCTGAAATAAATAGTTGAAAATTTAGAGTTTTATAGGTGTTTGTGGGTATCACCACTGGAAGCCCTCACGATACTATAACTCGTCATCTATGGGACACCTAGGGGTTTAAAAGCTTGTTGCAAACGCTAAATGCAATCGTAATTTCCTACGAAAGTGGACTAGCTTAGGTTTTGAATTTTCTTTTGCTTGAGGATAAGCAAAAACTTAAATTCTACCACTTTATCAGCAGACCAAGTCAATCACACATTAACATGTAGTGTTATTTATTAAATGAATTATATCATTAACCACCCATGATTAAATACCAGCCAATAACCTTTTTATTCGGTGAGAAGTGGTTTTCTCTTTCGTTTCTCTCTGCGGCACCTCTTGCTTAGGGTTCATCTAAGGAATCCTTTCATGGCTCTGGCCATCAGAAGGGTTTTTCTCTCTTTTCCTCCATGTATTTTTTTTTCACTTCTCTTTGCTTAATTCTTACAATAAGTTGGCTAAGGTCTTGTTCTTTTTGTCTCCACTCTCCATGAAGCTTTCCTTTTTGTCTTTGCATTTGTGATCTACTATCCATGGTTGTTTCTTTGCCTCTTCACTCAGTGGATGAAGATCGCCCTTATTGGAGCCACAACTTCATGCATCTACGGTTTCTATTTTTTGCAAAGCTCCTTTTCCATGGATGAGAGTTTGCTTCCTCGTCTCCTTCAGAGGCAGATCTAGTGGTTTTTCTTGGTACTTTGCAGTTGTTGGCCAGTTTATAGGTCAACACTTTTTAGATGGGCTATGTTTTGGCTCAAATAGTGAAAAATCCGATAGTGTGGTTTAGTTGTCTTCTTATTCTTCTACATGGTTTCTACTTTTCTTTGGATACTGGTGGCAAGGGTCAAGCTCGAGGAAGCTTCTGGAGAGCAAATGGTTGTGCATGAAGTTTTTGAAAATTTGCTTTTCTCCAAAGGTTAATGGACTATGTCTTCATTGGGCTTCATGCTCACTGTCATAACTCAATCGATGGATAATTATAATATGGGCTCCAAGTCCAAATTTGTATTCCCTAATTGGATCCCCTTTAATATCATAATATATATTTGTATTGTTTGGACTCCGTAGCTTTTTTCTAATTTTAATGAACTTTCCATCTGAAAAAAGAAAAAAAAAAAAAGATGCGTTCAGGTCACCATCAAATGAAAAACTAGAGAGAATTTCAAGTTAAATTTGAATGTGTATGAGTTTTAAATTGGATCCGATCTAATCAAGTTACACATAACATTGAATTTTTTTTTCAAAAAATTATCTTAAATTTATGTAATTAATATATTTTTGTTCATTTTTATTGAGTCCAAAGCTTAAATTTTTGGAATCCACGAGATCCTTGAGTCTCCTCGTCAAGGAATAAATAATATATTGCTTTATGATATTATGTAATTTTATATGGCATTAGCCTTTCTTTTTATAAAAAAGGTAAAATAATAATTTAATATTTCAACTTAGTAAAAATTGTAAAATAATAATTTAATGTTTCAACTTAGTAAAATTAAACAATTAAGTGTTTGAACTTTCAAAAGTATCAATTCAATGTGTCAATCTGTTTAAAACTCACAATTGAACAACTTCATATTACTTACTAGTAACCTTTTATACTTTGCTAATGTGATAAAAGAGAGAAATAAATGGAACATTTGTGACTTTTTGATAGGTTTAATGAGAATGACATGGATAAATATTTTTTTTTTCTACTGGTTAAAACTGAAAAATAATAATAATGATAAACAGTTCAATAATTCCCTTCCGTCTAAATCTTAAAAATGAAAGCCCCCTAATAATCTTTCTAATTAAAACTACAATTAATTAGTTAATTAATCGATTATTATAAATTAATTAATTACCAAAAATAACTAAGAAACCCATTACCATTCAAAGGAGACACCAAGAAAATAATCTCCTCATTATTTTGTTCAAACTTTATCTGATCATCGTCCTTCAACTGCAACACCATAGTCCAGCAAAGCGGGCAAATAGACTAGCATTTCCTGGTCAAGGCAATCTATATGAAACAGATGTTTACAATTCAAATTTCTAACCATTTCATCCTCTGCAAACTCTGACAAGCATATTGAACATTCTGGCGGAGTCTCCGGCTGTCCAATTAGCACTTTTGCCATAAATAAGAACTGAAATTCTGAGCTGAATCCCCGTCAACTCTCTTCTGCGCTTCAAGAGCATATCAAAATCATGGTGTTCCCAAATCGACAACCCAAATTTCATCAAAACCCATTTGAACAAATCCATAGACACACTCCAATCCCAATCTTATTTTTGCAGACTTCCATCCCTAAGCAAGCTTCGATTTACTCGAATCTGCCTTTGAAATCAAAAACACTTTAAACCCTTTAAGGTGTTCCTTTGATGTGAGTCACAGTATCAAGATGGTGGGTTTAAGATGATGGGTTCTTGTAATAGGTTTGTATGTGAAACTTCATTATTTACTATCATCTTCTCTCTGTTTTTTTCTCCTATTTTTGGTAGATGAGAAAATTTGGGGAAAGGAAAAAGGTGTATTTTGGTGAAAGAAAGAGGAAGGGATAAATTTGTCTTTTTCTCTCATTTTTGTTTCCACGCATGTTTTAAAAAAAATTGAAAGTTAATCCACATAAGATTAAAAAAAAATAAATTAATCCACCTCAAAAAAAAAAAAAAAAAATGGTAACTGGAAATTACATTTTATTGTAATTTTTTTACAAGTTTAGACATTCAATTGAAACATTTAAAAGTTTAAACATTTAATTGTCTAATTTTACCAAGTTGACATACTAAATTTATCATTTTACCAAAAAAAAAAAAAAAATCTCTTGCCGGAAAATTCTCAAATTTAAATCTTAATCGAATTCAAATTTATACATAAAAAACTATATTGAATTTAATTCACATTGTTTTGGATCAAAATTACGGGTTAAGACCAAGTGTTGCAATTTATTTTGTACAAAATCAATTGTGTTATATTAAATATAACAAAAATTCACAATTCTTGAATTTATTTAATTATATTTCAGTGTTAAATTCAATTTTGAATTACTTGACTATATTTCAGAGTTGAATTCATTTCCAGTACATTTTCTAGGGGGTGTACACAGTTCGAATAAAACCAAAAATTTAAAAATTTTTGAATTAGATCAAAATTCTGGATATTTTCAAATTGAAGAAATGGAACCGAATAGAGCATTGAAAATCTTCGTACTGAATTATCCCAATATTTTAGTTTAGTTGGTTATTCCATTCTAACAAGTTAGTAATTCAACTTGGGTACTTCGGATATTTCATATAAATAAACATTATTATTATTATTATTATTATTATTATTTTGGGCTATGATAAGATGGGTTTAGAACCTTACACTATATGATATATGTATTAATGGACTCTTATTCGGTTTAGTTCAGTTCTATTTTAAGTCGATTCGTTTCGATTCTCGGTATAACTATATGCTCATTCCCTGGAATTGAACCATACAACTACCACTGGTTCAATGCGGTCTGAAATTTTTTTTAGAGATCGGAAATTTTTCTATTCAGTTTTTTTTTAGGTTTGATTCTTTAGTATAGTGTGTGAAAGTTTTAACTTCTAATTTCAATCTCAACAATCTATCTTTAATTGCCCAACTAAGATAAATGTATTAAGATGCATAAAATTAATGTGCAATGAATAACTTTTCTCAACTAGATTATCGGAAAATTTCTATTAGTATGCCACTATGCAAATTTTGCTCAACTAGACTCCTATACTCTTCATATGTTGCAAATGTAAGGGCAGTAAAGGCCCAATAAATTAAATTAGGGTTATTAATAAAAAAAATTCATCAATTTTACACGTTTTAATGATTACACATAAACTTTAAATTTAAGCAATGTCATATAAAAACATTAAATTTTTGCAATATTTGCACCGATCAACATTCCGGTCAAAAATCCGATTAACAAGCATGATGTAGAATATTTTATTAATATATGTTACAAATCAGTATCTATATATCATATTCTTAATTAATTTTCAACCTTAATTCTTAATTAACTACAGTAAAACCTACCTTAATTCTTAAAAATTACTTCTAGCGATCAAAATCTCCTTGAAATTCTTGGTGATATTAAACCTTCCAAGATTCCTGAAATCATTATTTTCTCTTCATCATCTTCTTTTGTTATTCCTTTAATAGCTCGTTAGCTCATTTTCTCATTCAGGTTTTTCACTTGTTTGGCTAATTGATATTAGCAGGTAGTTATAAACTATGGCGTCTTATGGTACGTGTTTTTAATTTGTTCTTTTGAAATTTATAATTTGTGTGTTATATATGCATATAAGGTGTTTGACAAAAATCATGTTTGAGAGTTGAGAATGGCATATGCTTATTCTCAGAAACTTTTCATTTAAAATCTTAACTTGTTTCATATAAATGAGTTGTGTAAAATTTTATAGATTTCATTTACAAATTTATACATGGTGAAAATGAAAGTTCTATTGAGATTTTATGAAAATTCATAGGATTTTATTGTATATTTCTGATTCTCTTATTAATTGATAGCCTTTGTGTCATCTTTTTCTTGTGTTAGGTGTGTAGCCATATCCTCTCTACATTTTGTTAGCTGTGTAATAACTTCCCCAAGCTTTTTTCTTTTGTATATGAGAGATTAGTGAATGCCCACAAATAACTCTGCATATTTGTTACACACTCCATTTCATTTTTATTGCAATGGTGAAAGGACAAGAAAACTAGAAATCTCGCAAATAATCCATATCTAGATATAAGCTCAGATAAAGTAAATACATGTAAAGCCTCCTTCGCCAATTAATAGTGGTGGAGAGAAGCTCATGGTGGTAGTGCAAGCAAGCGAGTCTCGATCGCATCGTAGCTTTTAGTTGTGATTCAGATTTGTTGGTTCAACGTCAATGGCAATTGGACAAAGTTGGCACAGTGATAGTTGAAATAGGTATTGATGGTTGTTATTTTTTTTTATGTTGCTCACGAAATTTGGAAGATGATAAATAAAAAGAAGTTGGCTATTAAAGTGTCGTCTTGTGTAGTTCTACACTAATAAAGAGAGAGCACGGGGAATAGTAGAGATTTTTTCTTTTATTTTTTTATTTGCCATGTAGATGCTAACTTGTAACATATATTAATAAAATATTCTATATTATACTTTTTAATCAAATTTTTTACTGAAATGTTGATCGGTGCAAATATTACTAAAAATTTAAAATTTTTGTATGATGTTAAAATTTAAAGTTTTCATCGTAATTACAAAAACTTGTAAAATTTGGTGATTTTTTTTTTATCAATAATCCTTTAAATTATATTCCTAGTTATGGAAAGGCTGTGGGGCAAACTAGTGGTGCTCGAGCCTTTAGTTTTTCTTCCTTACCATCGATAATGCCCATTAAATTAAACTAGTGGTGCTCAAGACTTTATTTGTTTAGGCTAAATATATTCTTAAGAAAAAAATTCTCTATAACTAATTTATACAGTAAATATAGTCTTACTCCTATATAAAGCTTATTTTATTAGTCTATCTAAACATAAGAAAAAACAAATCAGAAACTGACTCCATCAAGAACCAAGTGATTTTTTTAATAAAAAGTTAAATAAGTTTGTAGAATAATAGCATTAAAAAAAAAACTCATAACACAAAACAGTAACAAAAATATAATTTTTTTAAAAAAAATAAAAACAGCAATCTAATTCATAAAAACTATTAAACAATAATAAATTTGTAATCATATTATATAATAGTCTAATAACATATATCAGAGGAAAAACCCAAAATTAAATTTTATTTGTGAGGCCAAAATTTATAGGAGAAAAAAAAATAAATGGTTAATTTTTCCCTAATTAGTTTTTTAATAATTTTTATTTAAAAAAACTAATTATATATTTTTTTATAAAAATACATTTTAATTAAATAAATTTTATTGATTTTCTATATTTATATGTAGGATGAAAATTAATTAAATAACTTTATCATTTGAAATTAATTATATAAATTTAATTTTAAGGGACCAATTAGAAATTTATTAGGACTGATTAACAAATTAGGCTAATTATATATGGATAATATGTAAAATTCCAAGTGGTTGGGAGAGCAAGGCTCCTGCTTGTCCCACTCTTGACATAAATGATTAAAAAAAAAATTCAATTGAACTATTAATTAAATAAATAATATAATCATTCAAAATTCTAACCAATTTATAAAAGAATATTTATACACACCAAAACATAATTTAATAATAAAATATATTTTTATATTGATAAAAAATTAAAGTTCGATTCCCTTTCACTCATGCTAAAAAAATTCTATGAAAGAGTAATAAATAAAGTATAACTTAAAATATTAAAGGAATTGAAGAAAATATAAAAATAAAGAGAAGAGCACTTTTCTATATTGCAACAATTAAAATATTAAAATGGTAAGTAATAATTTTTAATGAGTATCTAAAGGTTTTATCATATCTTAAATGTGAGAGATTGACTTTGATATTGCTATTTAAGACTGTAAAGGGACTCCTAAGGCACTCTTATATTGATTTAGTTGGTCATAACAATTCTCAATTATCTATTAGCTGATAATTGATTATTGTTGTCTATATGTTCAGTGAACATTAAGAATAAATATTAATATTTATCTTTTTATTTAAATATTATTTTTTTAATAAGATAATTTGATCTTTTTATTTGAATAAAAATGAGTTATTTAAAAAAAAAAAATCCAATTTGAAGTATTTGTAAACGATAATTGTTTGACTACCCAACACTTATCTAACAGCTACTAGCTATCTCTTAAAAAAAATAATCAAACAGTTTGATACAACTATTGACAATTAAAAAGGTAATAATCGCATTAAAAATTTTTGCCGAAAACCCATATAATCATTAGTACAATATCAAATAGGAATTATTTTGTTGGTATACAAACGAAAACAAAATAAATGACAATATCTATCTCAAGGTTTTACATGATAGATGGACGAACGTAAGGGATGGGAATTAAGTAAAGATCATTTTTCTTTTTCACTGTAACACTTAAAGTTTCAGTCATATCAAGATTTTCCGGCTTCAATTTAGATGGAAGCTTCCAATCAAAATGATATAGCAAATTTGCAAGTGGAAGTTCAACATTGGCCATGCCAAATGATATTCCTGGACATATTCTTCTTCCAGCACCAAATGGAATAAATTCAAAATTAGCACCCTTATAGTCAATTGAACTATTTAAAAATCTCTCCGGATAGAATTTTTCAGCTTCAGTCCAATAATTAGAATTTCTTCCAATAGCCCAAGCATTAACAATAACTCTTGTTTTTTCAGGTATATCATATCCATTAATGACACAACTCTCTCTACATTCTCTTGGAACTAATAACGGAACAGGAGGATGTAATCTCAAAGTTTCTTTGATAATCAATTTTAAATAATTTAGTTCATTAATACCTTCTTCATCAACATTTCCCCTGGCATTAAAAACTCGTCTAACCTCTTCTTGTGCCTTTTCTATGATTCTTGGATTTTTCATCATTTCCGCCATTGCCCATTCTAGTGGTGTAGATGATGTGTCACTACCAGCAATAAACATGTCCTGAAGTACCATATTCATTAATTAGTAACTTAAATAAGTAAAGAAGTAAATCAATGGGGCATGCAGTAATTTTTCTACTTGTTTACATATAAAATTGGGGTAAATTGCATAATCGGTTACTAAAGTATGCTCCATGTTTCAAATTGGATATTAAACTTTAATTTGTATCAAATTGATTATTAAACTTCTACTTATATTTCACCAATGAATTTAAGTTTAATTTTCTTTCAAATTAAGTAAAGATGGCGACCAGAGCTCCATGTGGACTAACATGTCAATATCCAAATAAATATTCTAATGGAATCCACTCTTGCACGTATTTTGACACAAAACACAGTAAAAAGAAAATCCAAAAATTTATGACTCTTCCTTCATTTTTCCTTAACTCAAACAATCTATCTAAGACATTAAATTAATGGCCAATTGAAACATTAAAGAAGATAATGAAAATGATTTAACAATAAAAATTGAATAGAAGATGGTTCTTAAACTAAAATTACCATTATAAAAGAGTAATAAAGTTTAAACGTTTTACAGAGATTGTTGAATTGATTCTATGTTGAAATGCTAAAAAAGACACAAAAAGCAAGCAAAAGTAGCATTGCTATCAATAAGAGAATCCTCTGAAAAGCATAATCTCAAATGGTCAAATGCTATATAAGGATTGATGTGGCAATCCACGTGGAGATTTAGTCTCCACGTTTACTTAATTTGGACCGAAATTAAACTTGAAGTAACTGGCGCTACATAAATAGAAATTTAATAATCAATTTAATACAAATTAAAATTTAATGCCTAATTTAAAATATAGTGCATAGTTTAGTGACTGATTGTGCAATTTACCCTATCAAATATTGACTTTTTTTTATTAGTTTTTCTTTTCAGCTTCTACATTATCACAGAGCAATTGTTTTTTACTATAAATGTAGTTAATATTAAATTAATTAATAAGATGAAAATTAATTTTTTATCTTATTACTAATTATTGTATATTAAAAATTGAACATGAATATTTTATTTTTCATTTTTTTTTCAATATAGAAAAAAAATTAATTTCAATTTCAATACTTCTCAACTTTAAAGACAAGTCCATTACCACAGAAATAAAAAACTAATCGATATGCCTGCATTTTTTTCAATAATTCCCTAGACATAGATTTCCTATAAGGTTTCAGGGGATGACTAGATATTAACAAAGATTTCTCGATCAGGGCAAACTTGCCATAAGACCTATGAAAATAAATATACGTGGAACCATAGGCTCTAATTAATCTACGAAAATTGATCTGTGAAAGTCAAACGACAAAGAAAAAGAAAGATACTAACCAAAATGACAGCTTTGATGTTCTCAGTGGTTAAAGGGAAGTCAATATCTCCTTTACTCTGAAGATTCAAAAGAACATCAGCAAGATCTTCTTCTACTTCACCATCAGCAACAATAGTCGTGGTATGATCTGCAGCTCTTTTAGCAATATGTTCATCAATCAAGTTTTGGAATATTTCATCGACAGCTTGATGAAGCCTTTTAACTTTAGGTAACACAGTACTAGTTGCTTGAATGAACTTATTAGAAGGGTATATATCAACAAGATTAAAACCCAAAGTAGCATGTGTTAGCTTCCTAATATTTGGCACAAGTACTTCTTCCCCTTTCCATATTTTACCAAAAGCTGCTTTTGAAACTATATGATACATAAAAGATTCAATCATTCTACTAAAATTTATTGGTGATCCAGCACTCGAAGAAATCGATCTCATCAATATTGATGTTTGTTCTTCTCTTATTGATCGAAATGATCTCACACGACCAGCAGATAATAGCTCTGTCATACAAATTTTTCTCAATTGTCTCCAATAATCTCCATATGGAGAAAATGCAATATTTGTTGAATTATAAGTAGCAATACTTGCTGATGGGACAAAAGGCCTATCAGTAAATATAAGATCATGAGTTTTCATGATTTCTTTTGCAATTTCTGCAGAAGAAATTACAATGTTTGAATTATCGCCCAATTGAAGATGCATAATGGGTCCATATTTTTCGGCTAAGTCTCTGAATTTGTGATGAGGTAATGCCCCAAATAAATGGTGAAAACTACCTATTAATGGTAGCTTCCATGGCCCTGGTGGTAGATTTTGAGTTTTGGATTTTTTCCATATGTTCTTCAATTTTGATGAGAAAATAATTAAGAGGAAAACTGTGAAAAGGAATGAGAAAAAGGAGAATTGGGTTTCCATTGTTTTGTGGGTTTGATTTGGGGAAATGCACTTCAATTCATGCAATTATTTATAGGCATGAAGGTATCAGAAGTTTCGTGTTACATGGATTCTAAGAATTTTTTAGTCTGTGGTTTTTGACTCATTTATTATTATTATTAATTTTTTTTTGTGCATATATATATATATATATATATATATATATATATATATATATATATATTTTTTTTTTCCAGTGGATAACATGAAGTTATCAAGTTTTTGACTCATTTATTAAGTTCGGTGTGCAATGGCATGACAATGAATGCAGAATTGGATCTTTCTGCGATGCATTATGCAATACTGTTTTACGAAACGTCACGAATAAAAAATGATGTAATATATATTTTATATTGATTAACTTAATATAAAATATTGACTGAATTTATATATAATTGAATTTTATAATTTTTATAGTTAGCTATTATATAAACTCTCAATATTTTTATTTACAATTAGAAATATATATATTTAAAAAAATTATTCGGTGCAAGAATTAAGTTTTGAATTCAATTTTACTAATTTTCATTTTGGAAAATATATCAATTAATAGAATTTAATTTTTTTTAGTTAAAAAAAATAAAATCATACAAAAATTGAAGAATTGTGTGAAAATTTTATTCATTAAATGAAATTCACTAAAAAAATTCAAAAATTTCATCCTTTAAATTAAACATGACTCTTTTTATATAAAGAAAAAATAAAAAAATAATTACATTTTTTTATTATTTTTAATTGTTCCAAACAATAGAATTTAATTGAATTAAATTTTTTTATTTATTCGTAACGATACCTAAGTAATATAACGAATCATATAAATTATTGTTATATATATTATATATTTATATATTCTCACCTGTCAATTAATATTTGCTTACAAGTTAGCTATTAGGCAATTCTTAATAATACATAAGAATTGGTTAACACAATCTTTAGTTTCAATTAGAATATAAAATGCTGATATATTTAATAGAATTTAATATTAATAATTAAAGAGATAAATATTAAAATCATTTTATAAAAAATAATTTAGTTATATTAATTTTTATGAGGATGAATTTACTTATGTTAAGTTGATTATTGATTCACTTATATATTTTTATTACATTAATCAAATCTATCATTACTTCACCTATATATTTTATGATATTTTATAATTTTTGTTTACTCTAAGCACATACATGTATGCTATTGCCTCACATATGAACTATCCTCTATATTCATAACGGGACTCACATAAAATGTACGGTGTATATGGGATTACTTTTACGAGTTAAAAAACGCTTTTAGATTTTTTTTATTTTATTATTTAATTTTTATTATTTTTTATAAATTATTTTTATAAATTATTTTTTTAAATATATTTTTAAAAAAATATTAATTTATCTGTTTCTATTTAAAATAATTTTAAAAAATACTTTTTAAAATTATAAAAATTTTTGTTGAAAAGTATTTTTTCAAACCAAACGGACCACTAGTGTATATATAATGCATAAAAAAATTAATATTATTTTTAATTTCTATCTATTCCCTTAACATATTAGAATTGAAATAATAGAGAGGTGAACTTTTACTATATATTTAAAATAAATAAATATAGAAAGAGGAAAGGACTGACTATTTTATATTTGATCATTATCACTTTGAATTTTGAAGGTGGAATAACTTATTATAATATCCCAGCTTCCAAAGTTGAATCAGATTATTAGTTTATTATTATATTACTTCTTTATTTCTTGAAAAGAAAAAAAAATACTTATTAATTAAATATCTTCAAGAAATAATATAAAACCCTTTACGCATGATGCTACGCCTTCGACATATACATATATAAAATTAAGCTTGACTAGTTCATAACATTAAATACGATATACATTTATCATGAAATTATTTAATGCATAATTGAGGAGACGATGGAGATGTTTTATTTTCGTTTTCCACCAGGATAATGATAAAGCATGCAATTGAATTAATAATTATTATATAGTTATAATCTAATTAATATATTCATAGTTATATAGTTAGCCTAAATATCATCAAGTGTGACATTTAAGTTAATTAGTATTTTATTTTATTTTTAGTTATTTTTATATGTGATCGGGCTTGATCAAAATATAAAATGAATGAGCTGGATCTTTTCTTCTTGGGCCTGAGCCTAGTATTTACGAAGGAAAAGAAAAAAGATCAAGGAAGAACCGGACCTTTAGCCTGGCTAGAACCCTCCGACGATCAAGTTAGTTCTCTCTTCAGAGTGTTTGAGTGTTAGAAAAGGAGTGAAAGAGTGCAGAGTTCCAACTACCTGTGTTTAAACTTTCATTTACCTTTTGTATGATTTCTGAGTTAGGTACGTCTGACACCTTTTTTTTGAGAAAGGACATCCTCTGTCATTCGACTATGCTGGTTGGTGAGAGTTGGTAGCAGGCGCATGTCCCCTGTCCCATTCCTAAGGATGTCTGGTAATGGGGGTGTCAGGGCATGGTGCAGATTATCTAAGGACTGATCCTCCTGCTGGATGACTGGACATGTCATCAGAGGGTTTCGGCCCTTACTTGCTCAGCAAGCTATTCGGCGGACGAAGAAGGGGAGTGGCCTCTAGTCCGAAAGCCTTTGGACTTAGGTCGTTTGAGGGTCCGGCCAATGGGTCTTGTTTCCTTTTATCATAGTTTTTGAAGGTTTCGTAATGTGCCTGGACTATAGGAGGGTCCATGCCTCTTTTGAGAGTCACTTTCATCCCTCTTCAATATGAATTGACTTGCTTACTGTATTTCCTATTTTTTTAAATATTATTTTTGACTTTAAATTCATTATATAATTATGTATTGTTACTGCTATCACCACTACTTTCTGCAAACTGAAAATATGTTTTTTTTTATTGCCATATATTGGCTTTTATATTAATATATTTTTAAATTCATCAAACTGTATATATTTACTGAATCAATTTTTTTTAAATAATTTAGTGAATCAATTTAATTAGTCTTTGTAATAACACAATTAATTTTTCATAAATTTTTTACTGCACTTAACGCAATATAGCCTTACTCATATAAATGTGAAATTTATTTAGGACTTATAATTCGTATTGTCTCGTTCTGGTTATATCGTGTTATAATATATTTTTTAGGAAATACTATGAATTTTTAAATATATATTAAAAATATTACATCTTGATCTAAAAATAAAAATATAAGAATATAACTAAAAAATACCCAAATTATAATATGAATTAAATTTCTTTTAATATTTTTTAATCCTAAGTATACTTATTACTAATCAAATACTTAGGATTAGGATTGACTATGATTGGCAATTTAATTTTCGGTATATATATATATATAATTAAATTGCCAATCAGTCAATCCTAAATCTTTATGTAGCAGCCGGTAAATACCATGGGCTTTTGATGAAGATTACAAGTTTTGGGATTCAAATGGTAATCTAAAATCCTAGGGATAGTTTTGGATTAATATAAGGGTGTTTGATAATCTAATTTATTATTAAATTTAATATTTTCAGTAATTATTAATTTTAAAATAATTTCATAATATAAAATGGTTTCAACTTAAAATTATTAATTAAATAAAAATCATTTAAAATTGTAAGATAAAATATTTGATTTAAAATTTCTACTGAATACGTTTAGTTATTAAGTTTTTAATTTTTTTTATTAAAATGACTTTTATACCGTAACATATTTTTAAATTGATTTTTAGCTGTATTAATTTTTTTTACTTTTATACTTATTTAAATAATTTTCAATAATAACAATTATCAAACAAATTATTATATATATACAATACATAAAAATTTCAGTATTTATTATATTTAATACTTAAATTTAACACTTAATTTTTCAACTCATAATTTTCAACTTTATTAAATACCACCTAAAACTATCTCCATTTCATTTAAATATATTGTTTTAACCTTTTAGCTTCAAAACAATTTCATAGAATTCTAGGAAATAATGTCCAAGTACTATATCTATAATAATCTTGCAGTTTGTACCAAAAAGGGGGTGAACATGATCTATAAGTTATTTTAAAGGCCAAAAGTATTAAAACCCACTTGGGGTTATTTTTATTTTTCACAATTAATTATTTAATTATTAATTAATTAATTAATTAATGTTAATGAATTGGCCTACTTAATTAATTTATTATTTTTTTAATTATTTTTATATGAATTGACTTGCTTACTCTATTTTGTATTTTTTTTAAAATATTGTTTTTGACTTTAAATTCATTATATAATTATGTATTGATATTTTTCACTTTAAATACCATGGGCTTTTGATGAAGATTACAAGTTTTGAGATTCAAATAGTAATCTAAAATCCTAGAGATGGTTTTCGATTACATGGGTGTTTGATAACCCAACTTATTATTTAATTTAATATTTTCAATAATTATTAATTTTGAGATGGTTCAATAATATAAAATAGTCACAACTTAAAGTTATCAATTAAATTAAATACCGCTTAAAATTTTAAATTAAAATATTTGATTTAAAATTTATACTAAACACGTTTAATTATTGAATTTTTAATTTTTTTTTATTAAAATGACTTTTATACTTGTTACAAATTTTTAAATTGACTTTTATACCTTTAACTTTTAGTTGTATTAATTTTTTCTACTTTTATACTTATTTAATAATTTTCAGTATAACAATTATCAAACAAATTATTATATATATTCAAAACATAAAAATTTAAGTATTTATTATATTTAGTATTTAAATTTAGCACTTAATTTTTCAGCATTTACTTTTCAATTTTATCAAATACTACCTAAAACTATCTCCATTTCATTTAAATATATTGTTTTATTTAAATATATTGTTTTAACCTTTTAGCTTCTAAACAATTTCATAGAATTCTAGGAAATAATATTTTCACAAGTACTATATCTATAATAATCTTTTTGTTTGTACCAAAAAGTGGGTGAATATGATCTACAAGTTATTTTAGAGGCCCAAATGTATTAAAACCCACTTGGGGTTATTTTTATTTTTCATAATTAATTATTTAATTATTAATTAATTAATTAATGCTAATGAATTGGCCTATTTAACAAAAGGCCACTAGCTGGGTAAAAACCCTCTGCAATTTGTTAACATGTGCAAAAGGAAGATTTTCCAGAGAATTCCACCACGTTCACTTGTAAATGGCAAATTCCAACAACTCATCTAATCAATTAGACAAATCAATTCAATCAATCAATTAAATCAATAGTCTACCATATTCCTCTTTCAACCAAACAGTCAATATCTTTCAAGCAAACAATAATCTTATTCACAAAGCTTAGTACCTTTGTTCATGTACTTATAATCAATTCCTACTGTAATTACTACTTCCACAAGCAATATAGTCAACTATTATAGCAAATTTCCCACTATCAAAATATAGCAAAGTCTTTGGACGGAACTGGCTAGTAGGCCTAGAGATTTTTTCGGTCTCTTTAGATCTTGTACAATTGTTTGTTTAGAAGTTAAAACACATTAAATTCCAATTGGTTTAAATACTCCACACTTGTGGTATGCCCGTAATTCATTAACATATTCTAAAGGGCCAAAATATATTCAACATATATAAATTGGCACTCCTGTGGGATATCATTCTTAGAGTTTTTACTACTGCCAAAGTAGCCATTGCTTCTTACAATCAAGCTCATTACTACTTTTGACTATTGTTTTCCTACAATTTTCAACGAGATCACTATTGCCTTTGAGTTTCTAATAGCTTTCAATCAATTTCAAGATCTATTGCTTTCAACAATCTCACTGTTATATAAGAGCCAACATATTTAGGAAAAGAAACAACTGCTATCGAGTCTTAGAGCCAAGAGAAAGCCACTACAATAATAGGGATTTAAATCAACGTTCCTAACGTAGTGGAACATATCGAAATGGGCCAGCTTTCCATGACTCAACTGCATAAGAAACTAAACAAGATGCTCTAATAGGTCCAAATGCTAGAAACTAAGGTGGACATCCTCTAAAGACGCCATTGGCTAACATTTTTTTTTTCACAAATGGTTCAATTGTTTTAGGATATGATCGATCAAGTCACAAACAAAATTGGATAGAATCTCAATAAAAGTCTTAAGCAATTTGGTTCTAGCTAAACTATATCGCCTTCTCAGTTTTCAAAGATCAAGAAGGCAATAACTCACCTCAATCTATCATACTTGGGGGCAAACCTATAGAAGGACAACAAAGGAATACAGAACATGTCCGCATCCAAACTGAAGAATGCTACTGTAAAGAGAGAACTGATTAGATATGTTAAGAAGAAGAATTAAGTTAACAGCTTAGTTAGTAAGTTAGTTTCAATAGATTTAGAATTAGTTAGAAAGTTAGTTTCAAATATTCTGGTTTTCCCACCAAAACTCAGGAATTCCAGATCTTTCTTTCCTTCTGTATATAAATATTGATTTCTGTATAGTTTGAGAAATATAATAAACAATGAAATCATCAATTTCATACTCTGATGTTTTCTCACATGGTATCAGAGCTCTCTGCTGTGAGTAGCATTTTTTTTCGATCCTATTCTTGTTCTTTGGTTAAGTTTTGTTTACAGAGATTTTTTTTCCTTTAACTGATTGATCTCTTTCTCTAATTATTTCTGATCAATTAGTTGTTTGTTTGTTTTTAATCAATTCATATCAATTTTGGTTAGATCATATTTCTGTTCTACTTGAATCTTCATTTTCATCAATGGCTCTTGCTATTAGTCTAAATGAAGATCCAGGATCTCCTTATTTTTTGCATCATTCAGAAAATCACAGTTCTATGATTGTTACACCAGAATTGAATTCAACAAACTATCAAACATGGAAGAGATCATTTCTGCTAGCTGTTTCAATCAGAAATAAGCAAGGTTTTCTGGATGGATCCATTCCAAAACCTGCTGAATCTGATTCAAACTATTTGCCTTGGATCAGATGTAACAATCTGTTGGTTGCATGGCTATTAAGATCTATAACTCCTTCGATAGCTTCTACTGTCTTTTATGTTAATGAAGCCTATAAGATCTGGAAAATTCTTGAAAAGAGATTTCTACAACCAGATGAGGCTAGAATCTGTCACCTGCAACAACTCTTGTGCATGACTACTCAAGGAAACAGATCTATAGATACATATTTCACTGAACTCAATGGAATTTGGGAAGAACTTAGAGTTTTTAGGCCTTTGCCACATTGTTCTTGTGGAAAATGCAAGGATGATTGTTTTAAAGTGTTTGTTGAGGCTGCAGAAAAAAGATTTTGTTTTCAAATTCTTAAATGGCCTCAATGAGACTTTCCAAGTGGTGAGGTCACAGATCATTGGAATGAAACCCCTACCTTCTATTGACACAGCTTATAATATGGTGTTGAGGGATGAAAATCAAAGAAATATGTTAATGCAACCTCAGAATTTCAGTGAGAGTGTTGTTATGGCAGCTAAGAGGACTCAAAATAGTGATTTGATTTGCCAGCATTGTGGAAAACCTGGTCATACTAAAGAGAGGTGCTTCAAGATTATTGGTTATCCAGCTCATTTTAAGAGCAAATTCAAGGTCACTAATAGGGCAAATCAAGTTTCTGGTCTGGTTCAAGACACTGATGCTCATTCATCTGTGAATACTTCACTGCAGGACATCAATTTGTCAAAGGAGCAGGTTCAGCAGTTAATGCATATTCTCAATGTTAATACTACTGCTTCTTCTACTTCAGGACCATCTATTACATCCACCTCTACACCTTTAATCAATTTTGCAGGTAAAATCCTTTCTGTCTTTGCACATGAAAACCAGCATAAACTGCATAAACTAGAAGCCAATACTCATACATATAAACCCTGGGTCATTGACACTGGAGCCTCAGATCATATTATATGCTCTTTAGACCTGTTTGACACTTATACAGCTGTACATAATTTCTTTGTTGAATTGCCTAATGGAGTTAGAGTTGAAGTTACACACATTGGTATTGTCATCCTAAATTCTCATTTAGTGCTGTCCAATGTTTTGTGCATTCCTTCATTTCATTTCAATTTGTTATCTGTTAGCAGAATGGTTTCTAATTCTCATATTTGTTTCATTTTTCTTCAACATTATTGTTTCATTCAAGACCTCTCACCTTGGATGATGATTGGATTGGGTGAGCTTAAGGAAGGTCTCTTCTTCTTGAAGCAAAATTTCACTCCAATTCCAGAATCATCCTACAATCCTCCAATTCATTCTGTTAATTCTGTGTCTACTGAAACTTGGCACCATAGATTAGGCCATGTTCCTATGAATAAATTGTCATCTTGTATTCCAGACATTGATTTGCAAAACTATCCTATTTGTACTACATGTCCTAAAGCTAAGCTTAAAAGGACTTCTTTTCCATTGCATGAGAATAAAAGTACTCATTTGTTTCAATTGATTCATACAGGTGTTTGGGCTCCCTATTCCCAAGCTGACTTATATGGAAATCATTATTTTTTAACCTTAATAGATGATTACTCTAAAACAGTTTGGGTTTTCCTCATGAAATCCAAATCTGAAGTCAGTATTCTTTTACCTCAATTCTACCAGTATGTACTAACTCAGTTCAAAACTAAAATTCAAATCATCAGATCTGATAATGGACAAGAGTTCAACTTACCTACATTCTATAATAATTTTGGCATTGTTCACCAAACTTCATGCCCTTACACACCCCAACAAAATGGGGTAGCAGAAAGAAAGCATCAACATATTGTTAATGTTGCAAGATCTTTGCTTTTTCATGCTCACCTTCCTGTCAGTTTTTGGGGTGATGCTGTCTTAACAGCAGTATATCTCATCAACAGAATACCTACTCCTATCCTTAGTAACAAAACACCATTTGAACTACTCTATAACCAATCACCTACTTATATTCACCTTAGGTCCTTTGGTTGTCTAGCTTTTGCAATAGACAATACACCACACAAAAAGAAATTTGAACCTAGAGCCAAACAGTGCATCTTTATAGGGTATTCCTCAACCACTAAGGGATATAAACTGTATGACATCACATCTCATTCTACATTTATCAGTAGGGATGTTCAATTTCATGAGGATATCTTCCCTTATTACTCTTCTAAGGAAAATTTTTTAGACACTTCAACTGTTTTACCTCAGTTTGTTTTTCCTACTTTACCTTCTTCTGATAGTCCTGATCTTTCCCCAAAATTTTACAGTCCTACTTCATCCCCTGATACCAATGTGTCTCTTCACTCTGACAATGACATTGCATTCAATAATACATCTCACATTGATAATTTGTAGTCTAAGTCTCCAACTAATACTGCTTCTAACACAGTCTTATTACCTGAGTCATCCTATACTCATGACACACAACTGTTTGTGGCATATGTATATAGTTTTTGTGTGTGTTAATTTAGGCTTTTTGTGATTAATTCATGTTTATGTAGGTTAGAATGTGTTATTTTATTTTTTTTTAGTTTGAGGAAGGTTTTAGTTCATTTTGCAGGAATTGAGCATTAAATGGAGCAAAAGAATGAAATTCAGGCAGAAGCATGTGTAACGGGCTCGAAAAATCACGCATATAGCCTAGCCAGCGCATACAGGGCAACTGCCCCAATTATCCCAGCCCCCCAACGCTAGCTGCCAGTGGGCCAGCGCAAGCCAAGCAGCAGCAGCACCCCAGCAGCGCCCGCGACGGTCATCCAGCGCGCGTGACAGGCTGTTCTTCAGCAAGCAGCAGCAGCAGCGTCCGCTGCAGGCCACAGCGCGCGCAACAGGCTATTTTTTCAGCAGGCCATGTTCAGCAGCGCCAGCTGCCTAGTCCCAGCGTTCGCTGCTAACGAAGATTCCAGCCCCAGCGCCCAGCTACACAGTCCCAGCGCCCGCCGTGAAGATCTGCTCAGTTTTAGGAATGCTGATCCAAATTTCTAGTTTCCTTTTCCATTTAGGTTTTCTTGTTTTAGAGGTTATAAATAGATCTTAAATAGGGATTGGAGGAGGAGGCGGGAGTTCTGGATTTACGAATTGAAATTGGCATAAAACTTCAGTTGATTTTCTTAGTTAAATTTTCCAAAAATTATTTTGAGATTAGGCTTCCAAATTTTGTTCTTAGGAGTTTCTTTGGAAAAATTCAAGAGATTAAAGTTAATCAATTCGGTTGTAAGGTGAGGATTGAATCTTATTTCTCCAATTTAATTATTCTGGGTTAATTAAATCGATAGTATTGTTTTGATGGATTCAGTTAATTATATTAAGAATGAGATGATTTCTTTATTTTCCATGAGCTAATTTAATTTTAGTCTAGAGTTTGTATGATGTGTTCATGATATGGAATGAGTTAAATCCCAATCAATTATTCTTTTTATTCTTAATTGAGTTGGTTAATTGTTTAAGAACAATTGCTTAGCTACCAATTGTTTTACTTAGGTTTTGAACGAAGGAACGAGAGTTGAAGTTCGATTTCTGATTTCACTCTTTTAAGATCTTAAAATGAATTAGAAATATAAGTTTTAAGATTAAGTTCTTGTTTTTAATGTATGAACTGATAGAATGATTTCTATGAATACGAGTGCTAATAGATTGATTTTTATCCGTTGATTTATTAGAAATTAGGGCTTTAGCATAATTAATTGGGACTATTCTAGAACATAGAGGATTGATAAACTGAATGTAAACCCTGGACTATATTTATTCATTAAATTTTCACTTAATTACATCTGCATTTTCTTTTAATTTATTGTTTTGTTGTTAGTTCTTTTAAAATTCAAAAATCAAACAAATCTTTTTATATTTAATTTGCTTTCACAAAGAAACAAGTAATTTCTATTTGCAATTCCTTGAGAGAATACGACCTTGGGTGCTTCCTAAATACTACAAATTGCCCTGTATACTTGCGGGTCGCTTTTGGACAGTATATTTTGAGGCGAACAACAACTTCGAAGAAGTACCAGATTATCCAAAACCCCTTCCTACCTGCAAGACTATTACACCATTTTGCAACAAACATCATCTAGCATCAATAATATTCATCAATACACATTGAGTGTCACTGATCATCCTATTGAACATTCACTGTCATATACCAAACTTTCCCCCAAGTTTCAAAAATTTGCCTTTTCTATTAGTTCCACTACTGACCCTGTTACCTATGAAGAAGCAAGCAAGTATCAACATTGGCAGGATGCAATGATTTCTGAACTAAATGCTCTTGAAGACAATAAGACTTGGACTGTAATGCAATTACCTGTTGGACACAAGGTAGTAGGTTGTAAATGGATTTTTAAAACAAAATATAAGTCAGATGGGAGTATTGAAAGGCACAAAGCCAGATTGGTAGCTAAGGGATACACTCAAAGAGAAGGACTAGATTATCAGGAAACTTTTAGTCCTGTTGCAAAGCACACTACTGTCAGAATGTTTTTTTCCTTAGCAGCTATTAAAGGATGGCATTTAGCCCAATTAGATGTTAATAATGCTTTTTTAAATGGTGATTTGACAGAAGATGTCTATATGGATCTTCCTCCAGGTTATCAGATTCAGGGGGAGAAGGTAAAGGAATCTGACACCATTTCAAGTAATTCTAATCAGAAAGTCAAATTGGTATGTAAGTTGCAAAAGTCCCTACATGGACTAAAACAAGCATCCAGACAGTGGAATGCTAAGTTTACAGAATCTCTATTGAGCATGGGATTTTATCAGTTGATAACTCTATATTTTTAGAGTTATTGTAATTGTTTAAACTTAAATTTTAGCTCAATTCTCGAGAATGCAATAATATTATTACTTATTTTTAGAAATAAATAGTTCTACAATTTATAAATAAATTATAACATATTTTAAGTATTTTTATTTTATTTTTGCAGATCAAAATGATGCAGTAAAAATAAAGATGCAAGCAATGATTCAAGTTTTCAATTCATGAGAAATAAATTCAATGGTTGGTGGCCAAAATTCAATGGTTGGTAGCCAACCTAACTATTTTTGAATATTGATAAAGGAATTCAATGGTTGGTGGCCAAAATTCAATGGTTGGTAGCCAACCTAACTATTTTTGAATATTGATGAAGGAATTCAATGGTTGGTGGCCAACCTAACCATCAATGTTGAATTTTTGATGTAAGAATTTTAATGGAATTTGAATTCTTCCACCAAACATGTCTATAAATACCATGCTTGGCAAAGGGAAATGGCATCAAAAGAAAATCCATAAAAAAAAAATATGTAGAGAGATTTTCATATGTTTTCTTAGAGTAGATTAGTTTTATTTTTTATTTTGATCAAGATGAGGAGTTTTTGGAAGCTTGAGTTCATCAAAGATTGTATCCCAAAACAAGTTCTCTCTAAACTCTATCTTGAATTTAATTTTAAGTTGTTATTATGTTTATTGTTAATTTAATTATTTCTTTCTTTTCAATTATGAATAGCTAATTTTATTTTCTAGGATTTAGATGTAATCTTTTGATTTGCATATGATTATTTATATTTAATTGATTGGGTTGATTGTTGGAATTAATCTTTTATCTTAGAACTTAATGCTTGTAGTTAACTGGCCATTAATTGCATGATTTAAGATATTGTGTGAAGTAGCGAGAGTGGAAGCACAATATTAGTTCATTAGGATAATTGACCTAGGGAATGTATTGCTTAGAGATAAGAATACTCCTTTGTGATTTTTAAAAGGATTTCCATAAAACTTAATGGGTTTGTGTTAATTGCTTATGATCACGAGAGTAGACGTAAGGTTAATATGAACACACATGTTGTATCTTGAGAGAGAACACCATATAATTTAGGGAAATCTAATCATTAATTCTAGCAAAAATAATCCATCAAAAAAATTATAAAGGAATCATATGTAATCAATTGATGAATTCTAAATCCTAGACCTTTAATCTTATTTTCATATTTATCATTATTTATTTACTTCAATTTCATTTTAGTTTAAAATATAAAATCTCATAATTGATTTCCTAAATAATAGAGTAATATTAAAAATTGGTACTTGACAAACCCTTCCTCGTGGGAACGATACTCACTCATCACTTTATTACTTGTTCACGACCTGTGCACTTGCAGAAATCGCGCAACATCAGTCTAAGGCAAACTATTCCTTGTTTATAAAGTCAGAAAAAGACAGTTTCATTGCCTTACTTGTATATGTTGATGATATAGTGTTAGCTAGCAACAATCTGCACAAATTTGAAGAACTGATGATTCATCTAAACACTCACTTCAAGTTAAAGGATTTGGGTTCATTAAGGTACTTTCTAGGTCTTGAAGTAGCAAGAACAACAACAGGCATTTCAGTATGTCAGAGAAAGTACGTCTTAAAACTACTTCAAGAATATAATCTATTGGGGTGTAAACCAGTAAACACACCAATAGATGTAAGTCATTCATTAACACATACAAAGGAAGGTTTGTTAATAGATCCTACAGCCTATAGAAAATTAGTAGGCAAATTGATGTTTGTTACTATTACACGGCCAGATTTGAGCTATGCTGTTCATATTCTGTCTCAGTTTATGGATAAGCCTAGCATGATTCATATGCAGTATGCTTTGAGAGTACTGAAGTATCTCAAAAGATCACCAGGGCAGGGTATATTCTTATCAGCTACATCAAAGTTACAATTGATGGGATTCTCATATAGTGATTGGGCTGGTTGTAAGGAAACAAGAAGGTCTCTCACTGGTTTTTGTGTATTTCTGGACAAATCCTTGATCAGCTGGAAGTCAAAGAAACAAAGCGTGGTGGCTAGAAGCTCAGCAGAAGCTGAATATAGGGCCTTAGCATCTACAGTGTGTGAGATAGTTTGGTTGAAGGCTCTACTGAAAGATTTCCAAGTGGATCATGAACAGCCAGTTATGATTCACTGTGATAATCAGTCAGCTTTACAGATTGCTAAAAATCCTGTGTTTCACGAAAGAACCAAGCACATAGAACTTGATTGCCATTTTGTAAGAGAGAAGGTACAAGATGGTTCAGTGGTTTTGCAGCATATCAAGACACAGGAACAAACAGCTGACATTTTTACCAAGCCTTTGCATACTAATCAGTTCAATTATTTGTTGTCCAAGATGCACATACACAATTTGTATGCACATCTTGAGGGGGAGTGTAAAGAGAGAACTGATTAGACATGTTAAGAAGAAGAATTAAGTTAACAGCTTAGTTAGTAAGTTAGTTTCAACAGATTTAGAATTAGTTAGAAAGTTAGTTTCAAATATTCTGGTTTTCCCGCCAAAACTTAGGAATTCCAGATCTTTCTTTCCTTCTGTATATAAATATTGATTTCTATATAGTTTGAGAAATATAATAAACAATGAAATCATCAATTTCATACTCTGATGTTTTCTCACAGCTACAATCCTCTTCACACAAAGGAAACTACTCTTAATGGTGGCTGCTTAATGGAAGGCCTATTGGATCTTACCAACAGTTTTTTAGGACAACAAATGCAGAGAACTTTGGCTTACAAAGCTGAAGGAAATTCAAGTGCTCTTTCACCTCCCAACCTAGGTCACCACTATAAACCTAAGCCAAGAGGATCACAATTTTCGAGATACAACAATCCATCTAGAGTCGACCTTAACACTATTTGGAATGAAGTATAAGAGTTGTAAATACTTGATTTTAGAAAATTGCTTGCACGAAACTTTACAAATCATATCCCTGCTACATTGACAAAGACAATTTTTATCTTAGAGGATACATAATTCTTGAGTTCACCTTATTTTCAAGAGATAATGACCAATTTACATTAGAGCATTAAGCAAGGTTCGCCATTCAATATGGAATTGGCAAACTATTTATATTATAAGCTGAGACTCTTTTCAAATTCTCTCATAGGGGTACTCTTCTAAGAAATTATATTTGTTCTTGATACGATGGTGCTTGAGATGAAGTAATCTTACTTTAACAAATTCCTTTCATTTGAATTGATGGATTAAAGAGCTTTTAATTTATTTTTTTTTTATATAAACTTGCCATACTTATCTTATTTTTTTTATTAAAAAAATTTGTGGATATTAAAAGGAGGAAAATAACAAAGCAAATTTTAAAAAATAAATGTAGTTGAAATTACACGTTGTTTATTAATATTTCAAATTTATTCTTAAATATTGAGTTTTTAATTATATTTATAAATCTAATATATATTATTTCACATAAATAAGTTATTTATCATTGTTAGAGATTAAGAATTCAGTAATTAAATCTTTTGTATACTAAATCTAGTATATATTATTTGTTACCCAGTTAGGTGTTGAATTGGAATTTTTTTTTTTTTTTTTTGGTGTTGGTGTTGAATTGGATCTTAAGTCGAAGTCAAATTTACAAAATAATAAGATTAATAATAGTAACTCAATAAAAAAAAAAAAGATTAATAATAGTAACGGAGGTCGTATTGTGCTGCTCTGGTGCAATATGATTTGGAGATTGGTCCAATCTTATAATGTATTTCAAGCCCTCAATTGTCAGAAGTCCAAAACCTGAAATAATCCCGAAAGGTTTGAGACGCTAGTCCCAATACGCTACTCAGCGTTCGTATCCTTATGCAACCTTACGGCCCTTAGCATTGTAACCATTAGCCTACTAATTAATTATCTAAAACTTTTCATTTTTCTTCAACCGTCCTAAATAATATTATAAGCTATATAATATGAGATGTTCTTTATCTTTAATATTTTTTATTAAATTAATGATAATTTTTTTATAATTTAGGGGATCCAAACAAAAAATATGAATTATTCAGTATGATTTAGAAAAATCTGAAAATTTAAAAATTTTCAGAACCGAACCAAACTTCTGAAATTTATATAATGGGATCTTCTAAACTAAACCATGGAGATCCATATTGAACTGTTTCGATTAAATAATTAAAAATATATTATTTTTAACTTAAATCTAAAATTAAATTATACAATGTATGATTAAAAAAATTTATTTACAATCTACCAAGTTAAAATAAAATTCAAACTACAAAATGGATAATTAAATTTTACTTATACATTACTGAATTTCCTTAATGTGTTTCTAATTCTATATCAATGTGTGTATGTGTATGTATAAGAATCATTTAAATCCATTCTAGTTTCGTTTCCGGATGGCTCGGTATAGATAAATACTAATTTCCAAGAACCATGCAAAAAAAAAATAAATAAAGATGGTTATGTTTGGTTCAGAAAAAGTCAAACGATCAACGAATATTTTTTGTTATGGATATTTTCGGTTTGAATTTTTTATACGGTTTGGTATTTCCAAATTCCTACACTTTTAAGAAGGATGAGAAGATTATTTTTTTTTCTTTTTTTTTTTTTTAAATTGAGTTTGTATTGGTATCTTTTTTTCATTTAAATGCTAAAATAAGATAAGTGATATAATTTTTAAAATGTAAAAATATTTAAAAATTTAATACTTATTATATTCAGTTCAGTTAAAATTTCTGATTTATCATTTCAAGTGATTTGTAACTTAATTGAGATTTTTTAAAATATATGTTACCAAACAATTAAAAATGATTAAGTGTTTATGATGTTGTCCGACACCACATTAGTCCTATAAACACTAGGATCAGACAAGTTCGGATTCATCCAATGGGCCTGCTTCTATTGAAACTTAAAAGAAACACTCAAAATCAAATTTACCATTATTAATGATCCGGTAAAATCTCAGCATTTCGAGAATTTTAGCACATAAATATTGCGAATAATGCTGATTTTGAAGTTCAATTTATTTTCTATTACATTAGCTAATTACAATGGATTATTGTTACTTATTTGCTTTATCTTATTGGTTTGGATCTATTGCAATCAGTCCAAACATTATTGGATATATTTGGGCCTAACCCTTTTCATACGGTAGTAAATGTGATATGATAATAGTTATGCCACGGGCAGAGGATGGCACAGATTAGGAATCAAAGCCAGATAATTTTTTCTTCTGACCACGGCTCCAAAAGCCTCAGCCATGCCTGGTTCTTCTTGCTTCATTCCAGTAGGGAGTTTCCAATCAAAATAGTAGAGCAAACTTGCAAGGAAAAGTTCCACATTTGCCATACCAAATAATATGCCAGGACAAATTCTTCTTCCGGCACCAAACGGAATGAACTCGAAATTAGTACCTTTATAATCAATTGTGCCATCTAGAAATCTTTCAGGATTAAATGTTTCAGCATCAGTCCAATGATTTGAATCCCTTCCAATCGCCCACGCATTAATAATCACTTTAGATTTAATGGGCACTTGGTATCCCTTAATCTCACATTGCTCTCTAGATTCTCTTGGAACTAATAAAGGAAGAGGAGGGTGTAATCTTAGAGTTTCTTTGATCACCAATTTCAAGTAATGTAATTCACTAATACCTGCTTCATCAATATATCTTTTTTTCTTGAAAACCTGTCTCACTTCTTCTTGTGCCTTTTCCATTACTTCTGGATTTTTTAATATCTCTGACATTGCCCATTCTAAAGTTGTAGCAGATGTCTCAGTCCCGGCAACAAATAGATCCTACAACATGATAAACAATATTATTACTGTGCAAGTGGCATATACATATATGTATTATATGAGGAAATAGAAAAAGTTGTCAATCCGGTGGAGCTTATTGGTTTTTTTTATGCGATTTAAAGGTTTGAGAAAAGAAGTTTATGACTCTGAGTCTCTCACCCATCTTTTTAATGTGAATTTTTACCAATATGGCAAACTTTTGAAAGGGTTTTCACTGTGAGAAATATTATAATTAGCAACAGACGTTTTGCTCTTAAAAGTATAAAATTGTTGCAACAAAAATTAGTTGTTGCATCATAGTGTGTTAAGAAATTGTTTTAGTTAATTTGGCTTCGACTGAAATTCAAACTCAAAATCTTTCACTTTTGGAGACGAGTTCAGTATTAGTGGATCAAAGCTCATTGATTAGTGTTAAGAAGTTGAAACTATAAATTTTTTGCAGTAAAATTTAATTTGCTGCATTTTCAATAGCGATAATTTATTTTTTGGTAAAAAATTTATATGATATATAACTGTTTAACATAAAAAGAATAATTTGTCCAAATTTCAAATTTTACCTGTGAATGGAAAATTCTTAGCTACTCTCTTTATACACTAAATCAATCACTAAGTTAATATTTTAAAATTTTGTTACGAATATGCCAATTATTTTGCCTAGTGTAAATATGTCAATATGTGCTTTCTTTAGGAAAAATTCTTAGTTGAACTATCATTTTGGTATAACTTTTCATTTTACAATTGTATATTAGATTTTTTAGTAGCAACTTTTCGTCTTACTGTTGTAGATTAGCTTTTAGCAACAAAATAACTTTACTGCTAATTCTACTATTTGCTAGTGTACCCCTCTTTTTATATATTAAAAGAAACATAAGGCCTGTTGATCTTGTTGGCTGACACTTACCAGGATAACTGCCTTGATGTTGTTAATTGTTAAAGGGAAGTCCAAACCTCCTTGATTCTGAAGTTTCAAAAGAACATCTACAAGATCATCAGCTTCCTTATCATCAGTAATTTTTCCCACCAAGTTTTTAGCTTTGTGAGCTTTGATGATATCATCCAATATCTTGTCTGCTTCCTTATGTAACCTTTTCGATCTAGCTTTTATCCCACTAATTATCTGAAACAATCTAATGGAAGGGAAAACATCAGCAATATCGAAACCTGTTGTAATTTCATTCATTTCCTCAAGGAATGCTACAAATGCTTCTTGTTCTTTTCCAATCTTACCAAAGGCTGTCCTTGAAGTCACACAATAAGTGAAAGAAAACAACATCGTAGTAAGGTTGACAATAGACCCTGCACTAGAAGAAATGGTCCTCATAAGTTTTAATACCTCTTCTTCTCTAATTGATCTGAATGAGTGCACACGTTTAGCACTTAGTAACTCTAATATACAAATTTTCCTCAGCTGTCTCCAATACTCTCCATACGGAGTAAGTGCAAGGTCCTTAGAATCATAAGTGAGGATATCTCCTGCTACTTGAAAGGACCGATTGGAAAAAATGATATCATGGGTTTTCATTATCTCTTTTGCAATATCTGGAGAAGAGATGACAATGGTGGTGATTTCACCAAGTTGAAGATGCATAATAGGTCCATATTTCTTGGCTAAGTCTTGGAGTTTGTGGTGGGGTAAAGAGCCAAGTAAATTGTGAAGGTTTCCTATAATGGGTAGTTTCCATGGCCCTGGAGGCAAAGATTTGGAACTCAAGGCTTTAGCTTTTGATTTCTTCCTAACTATTTTCAAAATCATGGAGATAAAGAAGAGGAGAGGTAAGAGTATTGGCAGGGAAGGGAGTTGGAGCATCATTTTCTGTTAATTGGCAAAATTGCATCTTAGTGGAGCTTTTTTATTGAGGCTATGGAACCTTCTAAAAATTAGAGTCTTGTGTTTAATCAATTAGGATTATCTCACTAATTAGTTAGAAATGGATTCAGTATTTTATTTATAATATGAATAGGATAATGCAACTTAAGTAATGCACGTATTTTCATATTTCAATGTCTTCTCTTCCATAAGAGGAAGAAAAATTGAGTTTGATTTTTAAATTTGTCTTCTGGCTAAAATGATGATCACATGATAAATTTTGAAATCTATGCCGACCGCTTACTTCATACATATATGTTATATTTAACTCTTATTATACAATTCAAAACTTTTCAATTTTAGAAATGACTCATTATTGCTGCTAAGATCTTAAGTTCTGATTTAGGCTAATAAAAAAATTTTTCTAAGAGTTACAGCCTAGAGGAATTCAAGAGTAGCAAATTAATGTTGAGTTTCTTTATCCATATACTTTATTTGTTTATTTTAATTTATAAAAATAAAAATGAATATAATGAAATTTTTTAATAATAATTCTAATAAATAATAATAAAATTTTTGATCATCTATATACTGTTATTTTGTTTTTCCTTAATTATACAGTTTTTAAAAAGTGTACATGTATTTATATTGGAAATTTTATTATAATTTACTTTATAAATAATATATTTAACTTAATAATTTCAGCAGTTATTTTTTTCCTTTGTGCAATATGTTTAAATATATTTATATTATCAAGATGTTGACAAGTGCTTAAATACTCAAACAAATTTATTGTTTATATGTGGCCAGTTAATGAAACATGACTAGGAAGTACAAGTGGAACATATTTACATAAAAGGTAATAGAATTGCAGATTATCTAGCTGTTTTCACTGTAAATTTTCAACCCATTATTATTATTAAAGTTCATGAATTTATAGGCTCAACTTAATTAATTAATTTTTACGTAATTAAAAATTAATTAGTTAATTGGTTAGTGGATGAGATAAGAAGAAGGCCAATAAGTGGATGAAAGTGGAAAGTTGAGAAGATCCAGAAGATGGAGAAGAAGTTAGAGAGATTTAAGGGTGTGGCTTCTAAAGAATTGGCAACTTGATGAAGGAGTACTGCTACAACTACTACAACAAATATTTTGCTGAAAATCCTATAAAAAGACACTAGAAGCATTCGAGAGGAAATAGACAATCACCCAAAAACAAGCATAAACTACAATAAATTCAAGCATTTCAATTTCTGAAGCATTTTGTTTACATTTCTTTCTATTCAACCACTTTATTTTCTAATCTTTCAGTTCATTTCATTATCAATACTTTCATTTCTTGCTCTGTGAATATTTCTTTTAGTAAAATTTCAGTTTTATTTCAATTTCATTGTCCATATTTTCAACATATTTAATTTTCAAAAATTTCGGCTTTATAATTGCATTTTAATCTACTATGTTTGTTGAATCCGTATGAAATGTAGTTAAAGAAACTTGGAATATATAATTTGTTGTGATTTTAAAAGTCAAAAAGCTGCATTTCTTAATAATTTCTGTATTATACACATGCCACACTCGTATCCACAAAAATTTTATCAACACCGACTAAGGAAGCGTTGAAGCATGGGAGAGGTATCAAGGTGCTGGATCGAGCTCCTACTGCTGTGATGCAGCTACTGAATGAGGATAGGATTCCGTTACTAAAGAAAGCAAAAATAAAAGTAAACATGCTCTGTCACTGTCTTTGTATTATTGCTATAGTAATAAAACAAAAGTCGAAGTCGTGATGTATTTCATTTTCAATTCATCAATTTTTTTTGTGGCCAAATTCAATTCATCAATTAAGTTTTTGTCAACATGAAATGACGCTACCCTAGTAATTGCTCGTGTCCGGAAAATTTTCTTTCAAGTCCAATCTTTTCAAATTTAATCTTGGCCGCATCTGTTCCCTCTCTTTTTATCTGTAAATTCTTTTAATCAGCGACGGCATTGAAGGCTCTTTCTGTTGAGGTGTCCCTCTCACATAGAGGGATCCACATACATATGTAAAGGAGAAAAAAAAAAGAGGTAGACACCAAATTTGGTGTCTCAATTGTTGACGAAATTTTACATCGTATGCCTATAAAAGAGCATGTAATATAAAATTTTATCCCAATAATTATTTAATTAAGAATTTTTAACATATAATTCTCATAATTGAAAGTAAAACTTATACCTGAAAAATTTAATGCGACTGACATGATGTAAATCTTAAAAATAAATTGATTTCTCTCTCTTAACCCTTTTGTTTACGACGGCTTAATTGATGAAATAACCCTTATGTTGATGTATGTGTGTATGTGTAAAACCTAATAGGTAAAGAGATGATCAATTTATAATGGTTACAACTTAATTTGGTACATTCATCACATAACCAAATGAACGGTCATGATTAATTAGCCATTTAATTATTATTTAGGCTTTATAGGTAGCCCAATATTATGCCACATTCTAACATTCTCCTATTTGGCCTAATCATAAGATAATCATAAAATTAAATAACATAACTTTAAGTGCACGAAAATTAATTTTGTAAGTTCAACATAAGTGATTTAATATGATGAAATAATAAATGCGAGTTATGGCGATTGTACATTATTTATGCAACTTACTTCCTTCCATATACTACAACATTTACTACCCACCATACTAAGTCCATAATTAATGATATAAATAAATTTCATCATGGTCCATTAGTATGTCTTAAAGATATTACTATTAAAACATTAAAATATGAATGTGTACACCATTATATAACAGAAAATCATTAATGCAGTATCAGAAACACATAATTGAGCTCAGAGTGCTAATGTCAACATTTCTATCATTCAAGATTACAACCAAGACCCATTCTATGTACATGTTCCTTAAATGTCTTTGGCTGTAAACCCTTAGTTAACGGATCTGCAATCATCATATCAGTAGCAATATGTTCAACAAATACTATTTGTTTCTGAACTTCCTTCTTAACGGCAAAATACTTAATTCCATATGTTTGGCACCTTTTGAATATTTGTCATTTTTGGAGAAAAATACTGCAGTGGAATTATCACAGTAAATTTTCAGCGGCTTGGTAATGGTGTTGACAACCCCAAGTCCTGAGATAAAATTCCACAACCACAAAGCATGAACTATGGCTTCAAAACATGCCACAAACTTTGCTTCCATAATGGATGAAGCAATGACAAACTGTTTAGCACTTTTCCATGATATTGCTCTATTTGCCAAAAGAAACAGATAACCAAATGTAGATTTTCTGCTATCAAGACATTTAGCAAAATCTGAATCTGAGTATCCAATGACCTCTAAATGATCAGACCTTGTATACATGAGCATATAATTCTTTGTTCTTTGCAAGTACCTCAAAACTTTCTTTGCAACTTTCCAATGAGTAACTCCTAAATTGTTTTGATATCTGCCTAACTTTTCGACCGCGAAATTGATATCCAGTCTTGTACAGGTTTGCAGATATATTATACTGCCCACAACTAAGCATAAGGAATTGACTCCATTTCTTTTTGTTGTACATCATTCTTTGGACATTGCATGAGACTAAATTTGTCCCCCTTTTTTGGATAGGAACAATTCCTACTGAACATTTGTTCTTGTTAAATCTCTTTAAAATTCTTTCAATATAAGCTTTCTAAGACAATCCTAACAATCTTTGTAATCTTTCACGTAAAATTTCAATTGTTATCACATAGGATGCCTCTCCCATATCATTCATTTCAAAATTCTTAGAAAAAAAATCTTTAGTCTCATACAGTATACCCAAATCATTAGCAACAAGTAAAATATCATCAACATATAGGACCAAAAAAATAAACTTACTCCCACTAATCTTTCAGTATATACATTGATCAATAATGTTTTCTTCAAAACCAAAAGATGTTATGGTATTATTAAACTTGAGATACCATTGTCGAGAAGTTTGTTTAAGCCTATATATTGACTTCTTAAGTTTACACACCGATTGACCTTTTGTTGAGAAACCTTCAGATTAGTCTATAAACACTTCCTCTTTAAGATCTCCATTAAGAAAGGCTGTTTTCACATTCATTTAGTGTAACTCTAAATCATATTGAGCCACCAATGCCATTATAATTCTTAATGAGTCTTTCTTTGAGACAGGTGAAAAAGTTTCCTTATAATCAATGCCTCCTTTCTGAGTATAACCCTTGGCAACAAGTCTAGCTTTATATCGTTCAATATTGCCATTTAAGTCGCGTCTGGTTTTAAAAACCCATTTACAACCAACTCATTTAGAACCTTCTAGCAATTCAACGAGATCCCAAACTTCGTTATCTTCCATGGATTTCAACTCTTCTTTCATGGCATCAATTTATTTTTCAGACTTAGCACATTTTATGGCTTGTGAGTAAGAAACTAGATCTTTATTGATTCCAATATCAATATCAAACTCTTGCAGATAAACCATATAATCATCTGAAATGGTTGACTTTCTTTCTCTTTGAGATCTGCTTAAAGGCATTTCTTGTGATTCATATGCAACAGCTGGCTGTGAGCTAGTTTCATGCGAGTGAGTTTCTTCATTCAAATATTATTCAATATTTTCATTAATTACTGCAGTAATATTTGGATCAATGTTTGTTCCTTTATTCAAATATTGTTCACTATTATTTTAATTCTCATTAGTTACTAGAACAATATTTGAAATATTTATAGATGAAAAAGTCTTTATGGTTAAAGGAACGTCTAACCTTACTTCCTTAATATCCATATTTTGTCGTTCATTACTCCGACTAACTTCACCATTTTCAATGAATCCAGCATTTCTAATTTCCACAATTCTAGGACTATGGCCTATATAATAAAACCTAAATCATTTATATTTCTCTGGGTAACCAATAAAGTAACCACTAATTGTTAGAGAATCTAATTTCTTTTCATGTGGATTATAGATTCTTGCCTCTGCTAGGCAACCCCAAACATGCAAATGTCTTAAGCTAGGTCTCCTTTCAGTCCACAGTTCAAAAGAGGTTTTTGGAACTGCCTTACTAGGGACCATGGTCAATAGATACATTACAGTTTTAAGGGCATACATCCACAAGGATTTAGGTAGTGAGGAGTTACTCATCATACTCCTAACCATATCCATTAATGTCCTATTTCGCTTTTCTGCGACACCATTTTGTTGAGGTGTGCCTGGCATAGTATATTGTGCACATATGCCATGTTTTTCGAGGAATTTCGCAAATGGACCTAGACATTGTCCTAACTCATTATATTTCCTATAATATTCATCACCTCTATCATATCTTATAATTTTCACCTTTTTGTCTAATTGCCTTTCAACCTCAGTTATATATGCCTCAAGGGCATCTAATGCTTGAGATTTTTCTTTAAGCAAATAAACATAACCATAATGTGAAAAATCATTAATAAATGTGATGAAATACTTTCTCCACTAAAAGATGGAGTACCAAAAGGTCCACAAATATCAGTGTGTATGATTTCAAGAAGTTGAGTGCTTCTTATGGCTTCTTTCTTATTATGTTTGGTTTGCTTTCCCTTTATGCAATCCACACATACACTTAGATCAGTAAAATCTAGATTCAGAAGAATCTCATTCTTTACTAATCTTTCTTTGGATATATGACCTAAATGTTTATGCCACAAGTAAGTAGAGTTTTCATTCACAACACTAGGCTTAATTCCAACATTACTATGAACAACAAGTAAAATTTATCATTAAGTTTCAATTTATATAAACCATCAGTAAGAATAGCATAACCAATACATAAAGTGTTCTTAAATAAATTGAAACAACCATATCCAAAATCTCCTTTAAAACCAATAACATCAAGTTTTGAAATAGAAACTAGGTTCCTAGAAATTGAAGGTACATAAAGAGTTTTTAAAAGATCTAGTTGATAATTAGAACTCAAAATTAATCGATAAGTCCCTATGCCTTCAATTGGAGCCTTCATATAGTTTCCCATAAAGAGAAAATTATTATTTGGGTTTATGATTCGGATCTTAAGAAATCCCTGCATAATGTTGGAAACATGAGTTGTAGCACCAGTATCAAGCCACTAAGAATTCAAAGAAACTTCAGATAAGTTTGATTCGAAACATACAGAAACGTAATATTTAGCTTTCTTTTCGAATCAAGCTTTACGTTTTTAATAATCTTTCTGCCAATGTCTGACTTTCTTACAAAACTTGCATTTATTTTCCTTTTGTTCCTTTTGATCCGCCTGTGAAGCATTAGCAAGCGACTTCCTTTTCTTAAACTTATTGGCTTTCACTTTCAGTCCTTTATCAACTTCTTGATACATTAGGTTGATAGTCTAACTCCCTTATTTCTTCAATCTTACTTCCTCTTGAGTAAGCTTATTGGATAATTCATTAACATCCCACTTTTCCTTCATAGTGTTATAGTTAATTTGAAAAGGTCTATACTCAGGAGGTAGGAAATTTAAAATGAACTGTACCATAAATGAGTCATCCACTGTCATTCCCAATGTCTTTAATCTTGCTGCAATATTAGTCATTTCAATAATATGGTCCTATATTCTTCACAACCCAGTATATTTCATGGTTGTGAGTTCTGCCATAAGGGTAGCAGCAAGTGACTTGTCTGCATAATGAAGTCTTTCTTCCACAAATTTCAAGTATTGTCTTGCACTTTCAGTTTGTGAAATAGTTGTCTTAATGTTGTTGGCAATAGTCATTTGCATGAACATAAGACTTAATCTATTAGACCATTCTCATGCCTTATGGTATTATTTCTCTTCCTCACTGCTTTCATCCGTAAGAGCAAGAGGTCGATCATCTAATAGTGCCAAGTCAAGATCCAAAACACCTAAGTGGAAATTGACTTGTTCACTCCATTCAGAGAAATTTAAACCATTGAAAATGGTAACAGACGAAGCTTGCGAGTGAAGAGAAATAGCTGCAAAATTATACATAAAATGCTCACATTATAAAAAATTCATTATGGATTCAAAATAAATAAACATTAAATATATTATAGTTCCCATTTGGGTAGATACTATAATACATTATCATAATTTAAAATGTCAATGATAATTAATTACAAATAAATAAATATTTTAAATCAAACGCATATTTGTCATCTTTGAATGTACAAATATGTTTGACTAAAATATTAATTTACTCTCATTATGTTTAATCTTTCATATAATAATTAAACTCACCTTTGGATGAATTAGAAGGCTATGAAATATTAAACATCAATTTATCATTAACCTTATTTACCCACGGGCATTTCATTAAACATTATGGGTAATTAATTTATTTATATATGTTATCATCATAGTTTGGCCACTTTGGTGACTAACAAACAATAAATATAAAATTCATACATAAATTAAATGCCTTATTTTGATGATATGCATTTATAAAATAATAATGCAGAAACTTAATAAATGCAATCAAATAAAATTTCATATTCTTTATATACACACACAAACCTAATATGCATATTAATTAAATTCTTAATGTCAATAATCCAATAACATGTATGTCACTAATTCAAACATTAAAACAACCATGGCCACCGAATTCAAATATTAAAACAACCGAAACCATGGACATTAATAAACATCAATTGCAAACAAAATATCAATTTTAATTTTATATGTTTAATAAACGTTAATAAATAAATCGCTTATGAACATGGATTGCAATTTTAATAATATTATGAATTTAACAACCAATTTGGCCAAAACGTAAACAATTAAATTTGGCCTAAATATAAACACTTTGTTTTGATGCAGTTATATATAAACAAAAACAAAAACGAATGGAGATAGTAAAATACTTTATATATTTTATATAAACACAAACGATTTGGTCATATAAAAAATATATTCATCGATTAATTTTATATATTTGTTGGTGGAAAATTTTTAAATTGCGCGAGCGTGCCACGTGTGAGGTACACAAACCGATTTCTTGCATTTATTGACTTCTAAAATCAGAGTGATTATGGATTCCCAAGTTTTCTTAGCCACAGTTTACTTGAATTCAATAAAATGCCAGTAAATTAAATTGAAAAGTTATGAGAATTGGAGATATAAACACAGGAAGTGAAATGTAAATGGGTTTGAATTGCATTAATTGAAAATATTAACAGAATGTGAAATGAAAATACTAACAATGAAGTTAAAAAGAAATTAAACGGCGAAAGTTTGGAAATTAAAGTGCTTTGAACAAAGTAATTAAACGAAAAATGAAGAATTGTTGCTGAATTGTTGTTGCCTTGGGTAGTTTTTTTTTTTTTTGAGTGTTGATTGTCCTTCTACTTTCTTCCTTGTCCCTCCTTTTTCTTCTATTTCTTCAAATAACCACCCACTTTCCATATTTGGTAATTGCCATAACTGTTCCTATTTTTATTAATTGCTCATTTCATAAATTAATTTATTTTAATAAACAAATTAATTTATTTAATAATTACTGTGTTGTGCTTTATAAATGGGCTAACAAACTCATGAGGATAGACTACAAATTTATGGTATAAACAATTGTCCCCTTTATATATATGTTTTGGCCCAAAAGTCCAAAACAATATATATAAAACTAATACCCCCAAGCCTAAGTCCAAGGTCCACTGACTCCTTTCCCAGTAATTTCTTCTTCTAACTCTTCCACTTACTCCTTTCCCAAATCTTGAGCCTTTTTTTTTTTTTTTTTTGGAATTTCCACAAAAGTCAAGCAATTCCAACTTAAATTTTGAAACTAATTGGTCCAACTTTCAAAACCCATCTCTCTTACAAAATCCAACCCAAGCTTCTTTCTCTGCTAACTACCCGATTTCTTTTTTTGGCAAATCCAACAAGCTCAAGTTCAAAATTTGAGTTTAATGCCCCAAATCTTCTAATTTCCCAAACCCATGCCAACCTGATTTTTGTCCTCCTTTCTTCTTCAATCTGTGCTTTCAATTTCGATTTTTTCCTTTTCTTTGGTTTTTTTTTTTTGAAATACCCATTTCAAAATTTGAAATTAGATATCAAAATCTCATCTTAATTTCAAAGCCCACTAAGTTTTGCAAAATTCAAAACCATCTATTTTTCCTTCTCCTCCTTATTCCGCAGGCTCAAATTCTCTTTATTTCTCCTTTTTTTTCTTTTTGCATTTTTTTTTAATTTCTTCACAAACCCATAACTTTTTTCAATTTTTTTTCTCTCCACAAATTATCTCTCTATACCAGATCACCAAGCACAAGCCGCCACCTTATATTGCCATCGCCAGTTGCTCTTCCTTGATCAGGCTGATATCCACTACTGCCTAGTCCGCACCGTCAACTCTACCTAGCGATACCCAGGTAGCAGCCTACTCTTTCACCCATGAACTACCAGCTCTTAGTGACTAAGGTTAGCATGCCATGCTCATGAAGCAATGTTATTGGCATCCATCAAGCGGTAGTGTCATTATCACTAGCGGCCAGCTATAGCAGCGGCTACACGAGCTCTCTCCAATTTGCTCCATCGTCATAATCTAGAAGCCTATCGACAACCTCATCAACCAAGCAACCACCAAATTTTCTACAAACTTAAAGCATTGGGAAATTTTCCCTCCACTTTCATCACCAAAAAAAAAAAAAGGTCTCAACAAATTTTGAAGGTTTACCAAAGAAATCCAAGAGAGGTAACTTTCTTCGGTCTTTTTAATTCAATTTTTGCTTAAATTTGAAGTTGAATTTTGGTGATATGATCTTGATAGTATTGGCTATGCAATTGTCGGGTAGGCTATCTTTAGTTTGATTATATGTGCATTCTTGATTCTCCTAAGAAAAAGCCTGCTGAACTAGTGATTTTTTGTGGTTTTCTGTGAATATTGTGTGAATGGATTTATTTTGTAGCTTGGCCTAAAATTATAAGGTTATTTCAGCCTTAAATGAATTTTTTATGCTTATAGGCTTAAGAAGTCTTGGTTGGGAAAATTTGTCGTTAGGTGAGTAAATTTATTTCTTTAAGGTTGAAAGAGCCTTTAGAAAAAGACATTTTTGTATTTCAAACTTTGGAACTCAGATCCCCAAGAATTTTTGGTGGATAATGGCTTATTTTGCTAAATTTTGGCAAGGCACATATGAATATATTATGGTCAAAATCTAAGTTTATGTGACCTACTAGTATCATGTATTTAGCTCCAAATAATTTTTCAAGCATATATAGTACCAAATGTAAATTGTAACTTATTCTTTTTCTCTACAGCATTCTCCATGGATCCATCATCCTCCTAGCTTCTGCCTTCTCCACCATGGTTTTTAGCTCCAGCTTGTGCCTCCGTCATACCTCATGATAAGGATTTAGCTAAGGTATCTCCATTTGAATTTTAATTTTTATATTGCTCCTTGAAACCTTGTATTGATTCTTTACACTTTCTCTCTAATGCTCTCAGGGTTTATTGTATCTAATTGGAGCTTTCCATCCACAATCTTCTTATTCTAGCACTATTGAAGTAATTGAGGTAATTATTCAAGAAAACTAATTTTTCTTTGATTATTTCAATCACCTCTTTGACTTGTTTTTTCTGATTCTCTAATTGAAATAGTCTTTTTTTTGGCAAGTCAGCTTGTATTCTAGTTCTTAGGTAACTTTTCTTTCAAACTTGTGAATCCTTAGCTATTTTTATGCCTACAGAGGTTGAACCTCTCTTGGACACTTGAACAATTTTTGTAAATGGCATGGCTTTAATAATATAAAGACTTTGAGCTTTCAAATGTTTTTGATCTTTGTGTTGTGGCTTGTGGATTGATATAGAGGGGCTGATCCTCCATATGTCTTGTGAAACATATTTTGATGCAGACTGTGACTTTATTTGATTGTGAACTTTTGCATTTCTCTTTGATTTGATAGAGGCTAAGCCTCCATTCTCATGCAGCCACTCCACTCATCACTTTCACAAATTCACCACAACCATCCCATTACATTATGTAGCCATGTATCATAGAACATCTATACAGACTCACTTACAACCATGTCATCCATTTTTATGCTTTTGTTGATACTTTATATGTCATTGGCTAAAATGCGAGTTATTAAAATAAGGAAAAGTCAAATTTATAAAAATAGAATACAGATTTTTAGAAAGTGTCCATTAGGCCTACTCTTTTTACCATTTGAAATTCAAGTGGCTATATAGCCTACTTATATAGGAAAGTAGAAAAAACAAACATAAATGGTCATGCAAATGGCCTTACATATAATATTAGGTCACAAAACACGTGAAACTTTTGAGACTTTAGGACCTAATCTAGTGGCCGTGGAATCAGTCTGCTCATCCTCATCATTACTTTTTGTAAGTCATTTCCTACATAGTGGGATATTTTTGGTAGCTTTTAGAGTAATTAATGCAATCTTTTAGGATAGTTGGCCAAAAATAGCCATATCTCTCGATAAGCCACCTCATTTTGGCTCCAAGTTGATAAGACCCACATACCATTTTATGAACCTATTTCATGACTTCTAATACCTCTTGAAATCTAAGGCACCTCAATAGAAAGTCACTAAATCCCTTTTTATATAATTCTCCTTCTAAAAGTATAAAATTCTAAGCCTGTACTCTGTATGGAGTTTTGCTGAAGCAATCTAAATAATTATTCAACCCATTTCTCCAGTCATTTATCACTCCTCTATTGACATTAAAAGATTCCATATTGATTCTAAAGGCTATTTAGATTAACTCATGTACCTCCTTAAAATCATGCAAAGCAATTATATTATGGATTTCTTTAATGATTGGTTGAGACATTAGCTGATATGGCACAATGGTTGTTGGTTTGATGAGAGTTTTGGCCTATTGCGCGATTTCTTCTTTTGTCATATAAACGGCTCTCAGATCTCCCTTTTTATTTCTTCTAGTGAACTTAATTGGGCCAAAATCCATGTCATAATACTTGGCCTCAATTGAATCACTGCAAGTTGAGAAAGGTTGTCTATCTGCCCATACCACCTCTACGTCATCACCTTTCCAAAATAACAGAAACTGGTGAAGGGAAGATGGTACACACCAATTGGCGTGTATCCAATATCTCCTTAGCAAAACATTATAACTTGTAGATGAATTAATAATAAAGAAAGCTGACAGAGAAGTTTTACTACCAATAGTAATCTCAATAGGTAAAACACCAAGTGTCTTAGTTACCTCCCCTATGAATGCAGACACTGATACTTCTATTGCTATCAAGTCATCCTCTAATCTTCCCAAAGCACTTGGCATTCTAAGTGGCAGTACATTTACTGTTGACCTATTATCCACCAATACTCTAAACACTGGCCTTCCATTCATGTGAGCTTTCTCGTACAATGGCCTAATGTGCTTGGTCATTTCCACAGATGGCTTGTTAAAAATCACTCTTTTTGGTTTTTTTAGATCAGTAGCTTGAATGGTAATGCTACTCTTCCCCTCTTGTTCCATAGGTGATGTGCCTTGATTCTCTTTCTTTTCTCTTATAATTTCAATCACGTCCTCTTCTTTAGCTTCCTTTGACTTAAAGCTGAAAGGTAAAATAATAGAGGCTATAGCACACCTGAATGAGATAGGAATCCTTCCACCCATAAAAGTCCCCTCTACCATAGATTTAGCATCTTCATCCTGAGGCACATCCTTAGAATTTCCTACGAAAGACAACAGATCATCTTCGTCATCTGTGAAATCTATATTTTCAGTAGTTTTTCTGCCAAACTTTGACTTTGGTGGATTCTGTATTTTTTGACTTTCTACCTCTTTCTTCCATCTTTCTACAACTCTTTGCCTTAAAAATCTCCTCTTTTAGATTCTGGTCAAAGGTTGAGAGAACTTTTTATGTTGAACCCTATGCCATTGATTGCATGGCAACACAACTGGAGGTGTGACAAATTTTGGTTGATTTCTCTGAAACTTAGTTGCAGGGGCAACATGTTTTTAAGGTACACCTTCATCTCTTGTTTTTCCATTAAAGCTTTCTTAGGAACCCAAACTTTCTAATACACTTTGCCAAGCTTGATCTCTGCTTCCTTCCTTCTTTTCTCTTCAGCTTTCAAATTGAGGAAAGTTCTCAGGTCAAAAGTAGCTGTATTAATGGGTGCCACAAGAGGAAAAGGGTCCTCATCTATCAACATTGCCTCTTTCTTTTCAGGGAACTTCAAAATCCCTTTGTTGATCCTATCTTGAACCAAATTCTTGAAAAAGCAACAGCTATTAGTAGTATGATTAAATGAATTGTGGAACTTACAATAGTCTATCCCCTTCAGTTCCTCCTTAGAAGGCAATTTGTGATCTGGAGGCAATTTGATAAAATTTTCCTTGAACAAGAAATCAAAAATTTCCTCTGTTTTTGACATTTCAAATGTGTATTGAGGAGCAACATTTGTAGCATGAGCTTTTTTTCATGCATCTGAAATTTTCTTCACTAACGAAGGGCACACACATGATCCATTAATGGCTAAGTTAGCCACTGCCACTTCTCCATTTAGCTCCTGGTAATAAGTGATAACTCTATATTTTTAGAGTTATTTTAATTGTTTAAACTTAAATTTTAGCTCAATTCTCGAGAATGCAATAATATTATTACTTATTTTTAGAAATAAATAGTTCTACAATTTATAAATAAATTATAACATATTTTAAGTATTTTTATTTTATTTTTGCAGATCAAAATGATGCAGTAAAAATAAAGATGCAAGCAATGATTCAAGTTTTCAATCAATGAGAAATAAATTCAATGGTTGGTGGCTAAAATTCAATGGTTGGTAGCCAACCTAACCATTTTTGAATATTGATGAAGGAATTCAATGGTTGGTGGCCAAAATTCAATGGTTGGTAGCCAACCTAACCATTTTTGAATATTGATGAAGGAATTCAATGGTTGGTGGCCAACCTAACCATCAATGTTGAATTTTTGATGTAAGAATTTCAATGGAACTTGAATTCTTCCACCAAACATGTCTATAAATACCATGCTTGGCAAAGGGAAATGGCATCAAAGAAAATCTATGAAAAAAATATGTAGAGAGATTTTTATATGTTTTCTTAGAGTAGATTAGTTTTATTTTTTATTTTGATCAAGAGGAGGAGTTTTTGGAAGCTTGAGTTCATCAAAGATTGTATCCCAAAACAAGTTCTCTCTAAACTCTATTCTTAAATTTAATTATAAGTTATTATTATGTCTATTATTTTTATTGTTAATTTAATTCTTTCTTTCTTTTTAATTATGAATAGCTAATTTTATTTTCTAGGATTTAGATGTAATCTTTTGATTTGCATATGATTATTTATATTTAATTGATTGGATTTGATTGTTGGAATTAATCTTTTATCTTAGAACTTAATGCTTGTAATTAACTGGCCATTAATTGCATGATTTAAGATATTGTGTGAAGTAGCGAGAGTGGAAGCACAATATTAGTTCATTAGGATAATTGACCTAGGGAATGTATTGCTTAGAGATAAGAATACTCCTTTGTGATTTTTAAAAGGATTTCCATAAAACTTAATGGGTTTGTGTTAATTGCTTATGATCACGAGAGTAGACGTAAGGTTAATATGAACACACATGTTGTATCTTGAGAGAGAACATCATATAATTTAGGGAAATCTAATCATTAATTCCAGCAAAAATAATCCATCTAAAAATTATAAAGAAATCATATGTGATCAATTGATGAATTCTAAATCCTAAATCTTTAATCTTATTTTCATTTTTATTATCATTTATGTACTTGAATTTTACTTTAGCTTAAAATATGAATTCTCATAATTAATTTTCTAAATAATAGAGGAATCTTAAAATTGGTACTTGACAAACCCTTCCTCGTGGGATCGACACTTATTTCACTACTATATTACTTGTTCACGACCTGTGCACTTGCAGAAATCGCGCAACAAGTTTTTGGCGCCGTTGCCGGGGAAGGCAATTTTTGACAATATCAATAGGTTGATATACTCTATTACTTTACATTTATTTTGTATATTTTTTAAAATTTTGCAGATTTTTTTTTAACTTTTATAAAAAAAAAAAAAAAAAAAAAAAAAAAAAAGAGAAGGTTTTCCACAACTTTTAATGGTGTGATAAAGGAATGATACTAAATAGAGCAGCAAACATGTATGGTGAGGATAGTTTTAGTAAGTTAAATGCTAAAATCGATACATTGGTTAATTTAATTGATAAACTTGATGCAAATAGTTTATTTAATTCATGTTTGAGTTGTGATCTGTGTAGAGGTAATCATTTGAATTCTGAGTGCCAATATGCAGAACAGGTACAATTTTTCCCAAATTATAACATGTATGAGAATTATCCATATTCCAATATAGACAACTCAGGATGGAGTGACTATTGAAACTTTTCTTGGAAAAACCAATGCAGTTCATGGTATCCTTATCAAGATGATTTTCAAGATCATGCACCATTTGAGGAGCACAAACCATCTTATGAAGCAGCATTGGAAAGATTCATAAATGCTACTCATGAACGATGTGAAAGATTGGAAGATAGGATGGATCAATGGGCTAGCCACAATACAAATGATGATGTACAAATGGAACAATTCACTAGCCCATTAGATACTCAAAGCCATGAAAACTTGACAAGCCAAATTGAAGAACATTCTAGAGAGCAATGCTTGGTAATTTCTTTGAGTAATGATGTAGAAGAGATGATAGATCAACCAGATACTTCATGCAAGCAAGATAAAAAGGAAGAGGTTGAGCCCAATTTGCCTAAAAATTTCAAATATCCTTTTCTAATGGATGATATCTACGGAGTGGTTGCAATTGATAGGGAAATTGAAGAGATATTTGAAAAAGAGAACTCAAAGGAAACTCTTTCAGTTTGTTTGGTGAAAACAACACCAAATATGTCAGACCATACAGAATATCAATTTGATGACTTGGAAGAAAAGAAGAAGCATTCACCACCATCAACTGAGCACTCACCGACTCTTGATTCAACTCCACTACCTTCCTATCTCAATTTCTTAAGAAAATTTAGAGCAAGAAAAAGAGTTCGTTGGAAAGTTTTTAAAAATTATGAGCCTAATTATAAAATATTAAATAATTTCTGTTTTAATTTTTTTCCATGCAGACTCAAATCAAGATGGCTTGACTCATTAAAATTGGCAAAAGTCTATCTTTCTACAATTATCGAGATGATATACTTTGTGTATTATCCTCCATGACGAAGATCTAGCTATAGTCAAGCTAAAGACTATAAATAAAGCGCTTTTGGGAGGCAACCCAAATTTCTAACTTTTTTACTTCTTTTTAATTTCTTTTGTTCTTTTGTTTGTTTCGTTCTATTTTAATTTTACTTTAGTGTTGTTATTAAATAACTTATTAGGAGGAAATCTGAGTTTTCTCTTTATTAGGTTTCTTTTATTTAAACAGTTATTTCGTTGTAAGTTTTCTCTTTCATTTTCTTAACTAAGTTAATCAGATATGGAAGCATCTCTTGCAGCACTAAAAAACAGGTTTCCAACTCTTCCCCAAGATGTACTCAGGAAAATTGATGAACGCAGACTAGAAAGAATGAAGGCATTTAGGCGTCTGAATCTTCCTGAGGATATTCGCTGGATCATAGAAGCCAAAGTACGATTGGCAGGTGAGATTGATGACTCATTTATTAAATGTTTGTCAGGTACGGGGAGAAGTTCTTACTCAAAGAAGAGGAGAGCTAAGAGAATGGGAGTCTGCTACAAGTGTGCAAGATGGAATTGCAACACACGCTGTAGAAATATTGGATTTGCATCCATAAATCGAGAAGACAAAATTAAATTCATAAAGGATGGACTGAGTAAGGAGTCTATGGATAATATCTTACAGACTCTTGAGACGCATCCTTGTGGACAAGTTCAACGCACTCTTTTAGATTTATGGGAAGTATTCAAAGAAGAGAAGCAGCGTTACAGTCTAGGAAATCTGACGATAAAAGACCCTGTTTGCCAGTTAATAAGAAAACTGGATGGGAAGCCTATCCTCGACTCATAGAAGGCGTGTAAGCGGTTACTGGACGTAAAACCAGAGGAAAATGTGAGCCAAAATCACAACTACTGTTTATAATCAGGTGTATCACTAACTTTTTTATTTTTCAATGCATTATTTTTTCTACATCTTGCAGTATTTTTTTGACTTTTTAGCATCTAGGTTTTATTTTCCTGCAGATTTTTCTATTATCGATAACTTTTTAGTCTTTCAATGTCTACTTTTAGCTTTTCAATATTTTCTTTTTGACTTTTGTACACATGCTGCAGATTTTTCTACTTTCGTTAGCTTTTTAGTCTTTCAATGTTTGTTTCTTTTTAGTTTTTCAATGTTTTCTTTTTGACATTTGTACACACAGTATTAATTATTTTTGTTTTTATTATCATTTTTGTTTTTATACTTTTTCTGTCAATAATTATTTTATCCCATTGAACTGTTCTTTTACTCTTCTAATTTCTTTATATGCACATTCATTATTGTTAATATGCATACAACCCTTTTGAGAGATCTGTGAGAGAAAATGGCAGAATCCTCAACACGTAAATTCAAAACTATTTGTGTCTTTTGTAGTCCAAACTCTGGCAAGAAAAGAGAGTACTTGATAGCAGCTAATGAACTTGGTAGGATTTTAGCTGAACGAAAAATTGATTTGGTGTTTGAGGGAGGTAGTTTAGGGTTAAGGGGTTGTGTCGCAAGTTCTGCATATATTAGAGGTAGTAAAGTCTTAGGAGTAGTTCTAAAGGCTTTGGCTCGAAATAAACAAATCACTGGTGGAACTATAGGTAATGAGTTACAGGTCAATAGCATGTACGAACGAATGGCATACATGAATCTCAATGCTGATGCTTTTATCGCATTACCTGGTGGTTTAGAAACATTTGAAGATATTTTCACCATTGCATCTTGGACCCAATTAACTGTTCTTCAAAAGCCATTGGGATTACTTAATGTTGATGGTTTTTATAATGGTTTATTATCTTTTCTCGATCATGCTGTGGAACAGGGTTTTATGACACCGGCGAGTCGACGCATCTTAGTCTCTGCTTCAACTATTGAACAATTGATTGATCAACTGCAAAACTTTAAATCCGAACCTGATCCATTGATGGCGCAGGTAGTTTGGCACCCCAGGGCTAGTAGCAGTAAAAAGCGAGGACTAGATCTGAATCTCCGATTATAACTTTCCTAACTTTTGTAGTTTTTTTTATCGCAATTTTTTTTTTGTTTTGTGTGTGTTTTTTTTGTTGCACTTGATCAAGCGAAGTTTTAGGTTCGATTCACTAAATATAAGATGGCTGAGTAAAGAGTTACTTTTGTACTCTTGATACGCATCTTAAATTTATGTGATTTTCCTTTTCAAAAAAAAAAAAAAAAACTAACTAGCTAGCTAACTAACTAACTAACTCAAGAGTTATTCATACAAGATGGCTGAGTAAAGAGTATTTTTTGTGCTCTTGATACGCATTTGTATTTTTTTTTTCTTCTTTCTTTTTTTTTTAGTTTCCAAAATAAAAAATTAAAAAAAATAAAATAAAATAAAAATAAAAAAGATAAAAAAATTAATATTTTCTTTTTGTGTGATTAATTTCTCATGCTTGCTTTTAGTGTTGTTTCAAAATGTTTTACAGGAAGCAAGGAAGTGAAATGTACATCCTGCTTATAATTTGGAATCCACTTTTCTACAAGAGGGAGTATTTTCTTTCTTTTGGTTTGTTTCTTTGACATTGAGGACAATGTCCATTGCAAGTTTGGGGGAGATTTAGTTTGTTTTTTTTGTTTTCAGTAATTTCTTTCATGTTTTGATGAATAAATTTAAAATTTTTTACTCTTTTATTGATAAAATATGTTTGTGTTAAATAATTTGATAAAAGGCCAATGATAGATTATAATTGATATTTATGGACAATTTATTAAAGTATTTCAGGTTGAGCAACTATTTTGGGTAAGAAATTAACTTTTATTAAGATTATGTTTTGCTTTGCTTTGCATTATATTGATTGCATTGAATTTGTGTATGCTTACTTAGAGAGGGCTTCTACACATTTTTATCTTCATTTGCCTCACCTATCTTAGAACATGTTTTTGCAAACTTTTGAGGCGAAATTTTGAATTCATTTTGAAAGAGAGATATGATTTAGGCATTATTTGTTTAGCCTATTACTTATATCCACCCTTATTTTAATTTTTTTCCTAGTTTACCCATTTGTGCCTTGATAATTTTAGCTTTCTTTTCTTTGTTAATTAACCTTAATTGTTATCTTTCACCCTGTTTGTGAGATAATTTTGTCAAGTTTACATTTTAATGAAGAAAATGGAATTATTGAAGTTTTAAAAGAAAATAAGGATTTCTAATAACTGAGAGTATTATTCATTATAAAAGACCACCTTCTGCTTAAAATAAGTTTGGGGGAAAGCAAGAAAATTGAACCAATAAAAGTTAGTAATTCTTGCTTGTCTTTAGAATAATGTTGTTGGAAAAAAAAAAAAAAAGAAGAAGAAGAAGAAGAAGAAGAAGAGGTGGGCTTAAAAGAAGAAAACATTGAAAAAGAATAGTGCTTAAGATGAAAAAAAGATCCTTCATTAATATAATTCCTTTATTTGAGCTATTGATTTTGTAAACTTGGCATAATTATTTTACTTTTGTTCATTTAGCCTGTTCTTTGTTTAGCCAAAAATACCTTGTGTTAGCCCCATTACAACCCTAGTCAAGACCTATTAATCTCTCTTGATTTGTGAATTCCATTAGTGGAGATTGTTTGCTTTAATATGCTTATGAGATTTGTACATCTATTTTATATCATTTGATAGAGGCATTTAAAGATATTAGTGTGTATATGCCTATCTGAAGTGCAACAATTTCTTTGCAGTTGATTTAATGCATAGTTATTCAAGGCATGATTAAGATGAGAATTGTTTTGAACCTGAGATAGAAGCTTGACTTGCAATACTATTGATATGTTGTTTGTAAATATTAATTTCTTAAGACCTTAAAAAAAAAAATTCAACATAAGCATGAGGGGATTAAGTCTTTTTTTTGTGATATTTTATTTTTCTTTGAAAAATTTTTTTAAAGGTGTTTGTGGGTATCACTACTGGAAGCCCTCACGAGACTATAACTCGTCCTCTATGGGACACCTAGGGGTTTAAAGGCTTGTTGCATACGCTAAATGCAATCGTAATTTCCTACGAAAGTGGACTAGTTTAGGTTTTGAATTTTCCTTTGCTTGAGGACAAGCAAAAACTTAAGTTTGGGGGTGTGATAACTCTATATTTTTAGAGTTATTTTAATTGTTTAAACTTAAATTTTAGCTCAATTCTCAAGAATGCAATAATATTATTACTTATTTTTAGAAATAAATAGTTCTACAATTTATAAATAAATTATAACATATTTTAAGTATTTTTATTTTATTTTTGCAGATCAAAATGATGCAGTAAAAATAAAGATGCAAGCAATGATTCAAGTTTTCAATCAATGAGAAATAAATTCAATGGTTGGTGGCTAAAATTCAATGGTTGGTAGCCAACCTAACCATTTTTGAATATTGATGAAGGAATTCAATGGTTGGTGGCCAAAATTCAATGGTTGGTAGCCAACCTAACCATTTTTGAATATTGATGAAGGAATTCAATGGTTGGTGGCCAACCTAACCATCAATGTTGAATTTTTGATGTAAGAATTTCAATGGAACTTGAATTCTTCCACCAAACATGTCTATAAATACCATGCTTGGCAAAGGGAAATGGCATCAAAGAAAATCTATGAAAAAAATATGTAGAGAGATTTTTATATGTTTTCTTAGAGTAGATTAGTTTTATTTTTTATTTTGATCAAGAGGAGGAGTTTTTGGAAGCTTGAGTTCATCAAAGATTGTATCCCAAAATAAGTTCTCTCTAAACTCTATTCTTAAATTTAATTATAAGTTATTATTATGTCTATTATTTTTATTGTTAATTTAATTCTTTCTTTCTTTTTAATTATGAATAGCTAATTTTATTTTCTAAGATTTAGATGTAATCTTTTGATTTGCATATGATTATTTATATTTAATTGATTGGATTTGATTATTGGAATTAATCTTTTATCTTAGAACTTAATGCTTGTAATTAACTGGCCATTAATTGCATGATTTAAGATATTGTGTGAAGTAGCGAGAGTGGAAGCACAATATTAGTTCATTAGGATAATTGACCTAGGGAATGTATTGCTTAGAGATAAGAATACTCCTTTGTGATTTTTAAAAGGATTTCCATAAAACTTAATGGGTTTGTGTTAATTGCTTATAATCACGAGAGTAGACGTAAGGTTAATATGAACACACATGTTGTATCTTGAGAGAGAACATCATATAATTTAGGGAAATCTAATCATTAATTCCAGCAAAAATAATCCATCTAAAAATTATAAAGAAATCATATGTGATCAATTGATGAATTCTAAATCCTAAATCTTTAATCTTATTTTCATTTTTATTATCATTTATGTACTTGAATTTTACTTTAGCTTAAAATATGAATTCTCATAATTAATTTTCTAAATAATAGAGGAATCTTAAAATTGGTACTTGACAAACCCTTCCTCGTGGGATCGACACTTATTTCACTACTATATTACTTGTTCACGACCTGTGCACTTGCAGAAATCGCGCAACAATAAGTCCCCATACTGGAGCTCTTCCTGTGATTTTCTTCCCTTAATAGCTCTTCATATTCTGCAACCTTTGCTGCTAACTCATAAAAGTCCCGAAATTTCATTCCCTGAAATTTCTTACAAAGTTCAATGTCTAGCCCCCTTTGAGCCATCTTCACAGACTCTATTTCAGGGAGATAAATCTTACAGCAATTCCTCATTTTCTTGAATCTAGCAATATACTAGTCTGTTGATTCTCCAACTTTTTGGGTTATCCTTGATAATTTTGCAATACAAACTTCTAATTCTGCCTTAAAGAACTGTGTGTGGAACTGTCTTTCCATCTCCTGCCAATTCATGATGGAATTTTTGGGCAAGGTGGCATACCAAGTAAATGCCGTACCTGTCAGAGAGTTAGGAAAAAGTCTAAACTTAAAATTAGCAAAGTTTTCAAAATTAGCTAATTCATCGCACTGTATAGTGAATCTGGCTACATGCTTCAAGGTTGATTGGCCATTCTCTCCCGAAAATAAGACAAAGTCTAGAATTCTGTACCCTCTTGGGTAAGGATTCTCCCTTTCAATAGCTTTTGGGTATGATTTATAGAATTATGGTCTGCCTACTTGTCTCAAATTAGGACAATACAACTCTTGCATAGCTTCTCTCAATGCATCCCTGTCAACTGAGGTACTGAAAAAACTTATTTGAGAGGAGCATTTTGATTTCTCCTGTTACCTTCTCCTTGAACCATGCCCCTAAAACCCCCCGCGCCTCCTTGAAAAGGTAATCCATCGTTAGGTTCATACAACAAAGGCTGATTAACAGGGTTTGTATTAGCAAAAACTTGTTGAAGAACTCCTGGCCTGCCATTGTGGCGACCATTAAGCGAAGTACTTTTGGGGATAACATTCTCTTTCCTCCTGTATGGTGGAAGGTATCGTTCATCGTGCACCATCTGAGAGGCCACATTGCCTTGATTGCCATTCCCTTACGAAGAACCAGTAGAAGATCCTCCTTATTCTTCTCCAGTATTATTTTGTTTTGCAAGCTTTGGTGCAGTGTTCTGGCCTACACTCTGCTTTACATTTGAATTCACTTTCTTTGCCAACTTGGCTAACATGGAAGTTATACTCTGCAAAGCCTTAGCCTGTTCCTCAGCAACTTTCATTTGAGTCTCCATCATGTTCTTTTGATTCTCACTATGTAGTCTACCTTGCTCGGCCAACAACTGCATGTTAGTATCAATGCTATTTGTAGTCAGTAGTCTATCACCTTGTCCAACAGCAAGTCCTGTTTGATTCACGAGTGCCTCATTGTGGTGCTGAGTCTCCTGAGGCACTAAATTCCTCTCAAATTGTTCCACTATGTAGGGAACATATCCTTCCTGTCCTGCTTCATCAGCAACGACATTGGCATTCTGAGACACCTGGGTTTCTTTTCTAGTATTCTTCCTAGGCATTTTGAACTCATCCCACCAGCATGCCAAAATTATGTTGGTGGAAAATTTTTAGAATGCACGAGCATGCCATGTGTGAGATACACGAACTAATTTCATTCCCAAGTTTCCTCAGCCATAGTTCACTTGGATTTAATAAAATGCCAGTAAATTAAATTCAAAAACTATGAGAATTGGAGATATAAACATAGGAAGTGAAATGTAAATGGGCTTGAATTGCATTAATTAAAAATATTAATAGAATGTGAAATCAAAATACTGACAATGAAATTAAAAAGAAATTAAACGGTGAAAGTTTGGAAATTAAAGTGCTTTGAACAAAGTAATGAAACAAAAAATAAAGAATTGTTGCTGAATTGTTGTTGCCTTGGGTAGTTTTTTTTTTTTTTTTTTTTTGAGTGTTGATTGCCCTTCTACTTTCTTCCTTGTCCCTCCTTTTTCTTCTATTTCTTCAAATAACCACGCACTTTGCATATTTAGTAACTGCCATAACTGTTCCCATTTTTATTAACTGCTCATTTCATAAATTAATTTATTTTAATAAATAAATTTATTTATTTAATAATTACTGGGTTGAGCTTTATAAATGGGCTAACAAACTCATGAGGATGGACTGTAAATTTATGGTGCAAACAATTTTTAATAAACATAAGTTGATCAATTTGGTTAAAATATGTTCATCGTTTTGGTTAAACGATTGGAATTTTATATATTTAATAAACATCTATCAAATAATTTGGCCAAAATTCAAGAGGATGTAATAATAAAAATACTTTATGAATATACACGAAGAAATTATATGTCCAAAAACCATGCTCTGACACCACATGTAAATCTTTATGGGAAATAATTAATTTATCCTAATAATTATTTAATTAAGAATCTTGAACATATAATTCTCACAATTGAAATTAAAACTCATACCTGAAAAATTTAATGCGATTGACATGATGTAAACCTTAAAAATAAATTGATTTTTCTCTCTTGACTCTTTTGTTTACGGCGGTTTAATTGATGTAATAACTCTTATGTTGATATATGTGTGTATATGTAAACCCTAATGGGTAGAGAGATGACCAATTTATAATGGTTGCAACTTAATCTGGTACGTTCATTATATAATCAAATGAACAGTCAGGATTAATTAGCCATTTAATTATTATTTGGGCTGTATGGGTAGCCCAGTATTAGGCCGCATTCTAACATGCAAGGCTCATATCACAGCACACATAGCACTTGCATAGAACTGCAAGAAAGAAAAGAAAGAGAGAGTTTTAGAGGGTTTTAGGAAATAATTCCTAAAAGGGGAGTGACAAAATAGTGAGAAAAATACTTTGAGATATTTTTGAGAAAACACTTTGAGTGTTACTATTTTGGTGAGATCTTATATTACTTGCATTGTACCTCTAGAAATTTTCTAGAGAAGATTCTCTTATACCTACTATTTTTAATAGTGAAAGTTTTATTAAGAGTTTGTCTAGTGAACATAGCCCGAAATTAAAGGTGAATCACGTTAAATTTATAGTGTCATTTTTGTTGATTATTATTATTCCGCATTTATCTTATTGATCATATCTGCTGTGCCCAACAAGTGGTATCAGAGCTGTTGATTTGAATTTTTCTTGAAAATTCAGAGTATACTTTGTAATTGCAGTTTTGACTGATCTTCCACATCAGAAAATTTTTTTTTGAAAAATCATTACTGTGAATAATACTCTGAGGTATTATGCAGTTTGTCATTATTCATGGATACTAATATTGCTCATACATATCAAAGTTTAATTGTAAATAAGTGTGGTAGTGTGAAAACACATGTCTAGGAAAAGTTCTGGCTAAGAAAAGACTTGGTATTTAAGCATGTACATTGTAACCCACCTTTCTTTCCTGGGAACCTACTTGGTGTGTTGATTCACTGACTAAGGTCACTATTCCAGTTTATGGTTCTGGTCACGTGATAAAAGAAATAGAGGCAAAGACAAGCAAAATGATCAACTTAAATGGCACAAATTACCAAATATGGAGAAACAAGATGAAAGATCTCTTATTTGTGACAAAATTGCATTTACCAATGTTTACTACAAATAAACTTGACGACAAATCAAATGAGGAATGGAAGTCTGAGCATGAGCAAGTGTGTGATTTTATCCAGCAGTTTGTTGAAGATAACATGTACAATCACATATGCAATGAGACTCATGCAAGAACATTGTGGAATAAGCTTGAGGAGCTATATGCTTCTAAAACTAGCAATAATAAATTATTTCACTTGACAAAATTGATGCAAGTAAAATATCGAAAAGGCACTTCTGTGGTAGATCACCTTAATGAAATGCAAGGGATCATAGACTAGTTGTCAGGAATGGGCATAAAATTTGATGACAAAGTACTTGCTCTTATGGTACTAGCCTCTCTACCAGAGACATGGGAGACTTTAAAGATCTCAACTACTAATTCTGCCCTAATGGTGTGGTAAATATGGAGGCTGTTAAAAGTGGTATCCTGAATGAAGAAATGAGAAAAAGATCACAAAATTTCTCTTCTTTATCACAACCAGATGTTTTCTTAGAGATGGAGAACAACACAAGGCTATTCCTCAGAAATGTGAGGCATATTCTAGATATGCGTCTGAATATGATTTCAGTAGATAGACTAGATGATGAAGGTTTCTGTAATACTTTTATGAATGGTCGATGAAAACTCACTAAAGGTTCATTGGTGGTGGCCAGAGGTAAAAAGTACTCATCACTCTATGTGATGAATGCAAAGCTCTCCAACGATAGTGTGAATGCTCTGGAGAAAGATAATACAATTGAGTTATGGCATAAAAGACTAGGCCATATGAGTGAGAAGGGGATGACCTATATGGTTAAGAAGAATATGCTATCTAGGATAAAGCAGGTGCATTTAGATAAATGCACACATTGTTTGGCGGGAAAGCAAAATAGAGTTGCTTTTAAAATTTTTGCTCCTTCCAAAATGAAGAATGTGTTGGATATGATACATTCAGATTTATGTGGACTAATGCCAAAGTCACTTAGTGGTGCTTAGTACTCTGTGACTTTCATTGATGGTTATTCTCGGAAGATATGGGTATATACCTTGAAGATGAAATATCAGGTGTTAGATGTCTTCAAGCAGTTTCATGCCTCAGTTGAGAGACAGATTGGGAAAAAATTAAAATGCATCCAGACAGAAAATGGTGGAGAGTACATTGGACCATTTCATGCTTATTGTAAAGAGCATGGTATTCAGCATTAAATGACACCTCCGAAGATGCCACAGTTGAATGGTTTAGCTAAGAGGATGAATAAAACTTTAATGGAGAGAGTCAGATGTTTACTCCCATATGTAAAGTTACCTAAGATGTTTTGGGGTGAAGCTCTTCAGACAGCTACATATGTGTTAAATCGCTCAACCTGTGTCCCTCTCAAGAATGATGTCCCAGAGAGAGTTTGGTCAGGAAAGAATGTTTTCGATGATCATCTGCGGGTGTTTAGCTATAAAACATTTGTTCATCTTCCCAATGACGAGAAATCCAAGCTTGATGCTAAGACAAGACAATGTATCTTTATTGGCTATGGTCAAGATCAATTTGGTTATAGATTTTATGATCCGATTGAGAAGAGACTTGTTAGGAGCTATGATGCAGTATTTGTTGAGGATGAGACCATTGAAAATATTAACAAAATGGAGAAAGATGTTCCTGATTCCAATGGTGACTCATCAAATTTAGAATTAATTCCTCCAACACCGGTGCCAAGAGAGGTTGGAGATGAAGACCAAGTTTATCCACCTAATGAAGATGATGCTCCCATAGAAGTTGGTGCTGAGAATGATTAAGATGAATCAAATGATGATAATAATGATGACATTTATCATCAACCACTAGCACCTATGGCTTCCCAGTTCCATTGAGGAGAAGAGATAGAAAAAGACAACCTTCTATCAGATATTCAGCAAACGAGTATGTGTTGCTAACTAACGAGGGAGAACCAGAAAGCTTTGGAGAAGCTATGGATAATGAACACAAAAAGAAGTGGATTGAAGCCATGCAAGATGAGATGAAGTCCTTGTATGAGAATAAAACATTTGAGCTGGTGAAATCCCAAAGGCAAAAAAGCTTTGAAAAATAAATGGGTGTTTCGAATCAAGCATAAAGAACATAATTCCCATCTAAGTTTCAAATCCAGACTGGTTGTTAAAGGGTTCAACCAAAGAAAAAGCATTGATTTTGATGAGATATTTTCACCTGTTGTGAAAATGACATCCATTTGTACTATACTGGGGTTAGCAGCAAGTCTTAATTTAGAGATTAAGCAAATGGATGTAAAAACTGTCTTCCTACATAGGGATTTGGAAGAGGAGATATACATGGAGTAACCAGAGGGTTTTGAAGTTAAGGGAAAAGAGGATTATGTTTGCAAGTTGAAAAAAAATGTATGGCTTGAAACAAGCATCGAGACAATAGTATAAAAAGTTTGAGTCAGTTATAGGCAAGCAAGGCTACAAGAAGACTACTTCAGACCATTGTGTTTTTGTGAAGAAATTCTCTAATGATGATTTCATTATTCTTTTGCTCTATGTAGATAATATGCTGATTGTTGGCCAGAATGTTTCTAGAATCAACAGTTTGAAAAAGTAGCTGAGTAAGTCTTTTGCCGTAAAAGACTTGGGGCCAACAAAGCAAATTCTTGGCATGCAGATTATCAGAGATAGAGGAGCCAAGAAGAAGAGAAGTACATTGAGAAAGTACTTCAGAGGTTCAATATGGACAATGCTAAGGCGGTTGGTTGTCCTTTTGCTAATCACTTTAGACTAAGTTTTGAACAGAGCCCTTTTACAGATAAGGAGAAGGAAGTTATGAATAAGACTCTTTATACTTCAGCAGTCGAAAGTTTAATGTATGCCATGGTATATACACGGCCAGCTATTGCTCACTCTGTCAGAGTAGTGAGTCGATTCCTTTCAAATACTAGTAAGGAACATTGTGCTGCGATAAAATGGATTTTCAAGTATCTTCATGGCACTTCCAAAGTATGTTTATTGTGTTAGAAGGCTACACAGATGCAAATATGGCTGGGGATGTAGACTCAAGAAAGTCTACTTCAGGTTATCTAAGTACATTTACAGGGGAAGTTGTGTCATAGCAATCAAGGTTACAAAAATGTGTTGCAGAGTTTATTGCAGCAACGAAAGCATGTGAAGAGTTGCTATGGTTGAAAAAGTTCTTAAATGAAATTAGTATGCAACGAGACAGATATCAGTTATTTTGTGATAGCCAGAGCACTATTCACCTTGGGAAGAATTTCTCATTTCATTCAATATCAAAATATATTGATGTAAGATATCACTGGATCAAGGAGATACTAGAAAAGAAGCTATTACAGTTTGAGAAGATCCATACAAAAGATAATGGATTAGATATGATGACGAAGGGACCCACATGCATATAAAAAGAAGAAAAAAAAAAGAGAGATAGGCACCAAATTCGATGCCTCAATTGTTGAAGAAATCATGCCTTGCATGCCTATAAAAGGGCATGCAAGACTCATATCACAACACACATAGCACTTGCATAGAACTGCAAGAAAGAAAAGAAAAAGAGAGTTTTAGAGGATTTTAGGAAATAATTCCTAAAATGGGAGTGACAAAATAGTGAGAAAAATACTTTGAGGTATTTTTGGAAAGACACTTTGAGTATTACTATTTTAGTAAGATCTCATATTACTTGTGTTGTACCTCTAGAAATTTTTTAGCGAATACTCTCTTGTACCTATTATTTCTAATAGTGAAAGTTTTATTAGGAATTTGTCCGTGGACGTAGCACAAAAGTAAGGGCGAACCACGTTAAATTGTTGGTGTCATTTTTGTTGATTATTATTATTCTGCATTTATCTTGTTAATCATATCTGCTGTGCCCAACACTTTCCCCACCCCACTGCCACCCAAAAAAGAAAAAAAATTAAAAGAATAAATTATTTTAAGTATTGTGTACATAAATAATTATTTCAATTTATTTTATTTAATTGATTCTTAATTAAATTAAATTTTTATAAAGTGACATGATTTATATTAATTTGAAATTAAATTTTATAAATGAAATTAATAAAATAAAATAAATTTTAGTTAAATTTTAACAAAATTCGAATATATATATATATATATAATTGTTTGGCAAAATCTTTAACTGAGTTCTACCATATATTCTGTTTAGTTTGATTTCTTTTTATTTTAATTTAATTTTGATTGAATTTCGAACTCACATCCTTACATTTCTGAAAATGGTCTAACAGCTAATTGTTATACTCCCCTGCTTATGATGGATTGTAAAAACAAAATAATATTGTAGGGCAAATTCGTTGAACTATATTATATTAATTGTGACAAAAAAAAAATTTATTATATAATAATAATAATATTTGTAATTAATTTAATTAATTCTTTTATGGTGGCTATGGGAATGGAACAGAATGCAACATGTTTTAATTGAAATATGGAGGACCCATTGGCCATTGCAGATTGCACAGCTACAGGCCCAGTGTGCTTTACTAAAAGGAATATGTTTGGAAAATATTTTTCTTAATTTTCTTGATATATAGAAATTTAAGAAAAAAGACAAGATATTCAATAATTTTTCACTTTTAATTAATAAGTTCAACCTTACCATTCTCTTACTTTTAAATTAGTAATATTAGACATTAATAATAAAATATAATAAGATAATATAATTAGAAAAGCAATTAAATGCATTCACAAAGTTGAATTTAAATCAATTTCAATTCATTTCATTGAACTAACAATTTGTTTGGGTGGCAAAAATATATCAAAATAAGCTCTTAATTTCAAAATATATATTATGATATATATGATTTGAGAGTTTTGTTCAGCTTGAATACCTCAATTTCAATCCAATAATTAATTATAACTTTTTTTTTTTTTTTGAGAAAATAATCATTTTGGTTTGAATGGGTAGCATACCCAACAATTTCGATATTATTACATGCATTACTTGTCTTTTTAGTTCACTTCTTTGTTAAAGGAAGGAAAACTTGCCTACATTAGACATATAGGCTTATCACGTAAATTAAGGTATTATTTGATAGGTCATAATGATATGTAATATAATATAATCAAATACATTTTTAGTGTAAATTTATATTAAAATGTATTTAATTATATTATATTATATTTTATTAAGATTTATCAAATGCATTTTAAATTAATATGTAATGAAATATTTTAGTGAATATGACTTTTTTTATCTATTTTTTACCAAGTGAAAAATACCAATATCATTTTTTGTTCAATATATTCTTATTTCATTGGATTAGTATATATCATAGAAATTGAATTGAAAAAATAAATATAATTTGAATTAGATATAAGTTAAACCCGTGAAAGAATTAGATTCTAATGAATTTGGATCAATCATTACTAAAAAGTTAGAACCAAGATTTTCATATCTGACTCGGTCTTAGAATTGGTGAACATAGAGTCATAGGTCAAATGTTCAATCGGGATTAAATTGAGATTGAATCATAATTAAATTAAATATATAATAAATATTATATATAATATGTTATAGTTAATATTAACTACTAATTAAGAATCATGATAAATAAAAATACATCTATATAAAATTAATTAATTAGGTAAATATTAATTTACAAATTTATTAAATAACTTTTGAAATCATAATATTTGTATTAATAAAAAATATTAACTTTTATTACTTAGAAAATCATTGACCAGTTAACCTTAAAATCAAATATTGGGAAAGCAAAATAAATAGAAATTAAATGGATATTATTCTCCTGAAATTTGAAATTAGATTGAAACGTTGCTGCTAGAATTGAACAAAACCATAATAGGCCTGCTATGATAATATGATAGAAATTGCATTAAAAGAATAGATATAATTTGAATTAAAAATAAAATAAACATACAAATAAATTAGGTTTTAATAAGTTTTGATCAACCAGTGCTAAAAGTTGGCACTAACCTATTAAAAAATGAATTCCAAATCATTATATATTTACATATTTTTAATATATTTTTTCAATATAAAGTTGGCTCTTAATAGCATGCCCTTGTTATAGATAATATATATATATATATATATATATATATATATATATATATATATATATATATATATATATATTTTGGCCTAACTAATAAAAATATTGATGTTGTGTCTAAAACTCTCAAATTCCCCAAATGGATTATACGTTGAATGTTAATATATGTAATTTGATAAATTGGTGTTAAGCGGGCCCACAGTGTTGTGTTTCACATTTTCTATTGCTATTTTTGAGAAGAAATGAAAGGGAAATCTAATAAATTTTTTTTCCAAAACACAATTGGAACTTTAAATTAAGATTTTCTTTTCCAAGTCTATAAAGGATATTCTCAAACCAATTTACACATTAATTGATATTAATTAAATTTCTTCTTTATGTGAGTTTAAATTAAGACTAAATTATTTAATTGATAAAAAAAATGTTCTCATTTTGAAGCATATAAAAAAATATAAAAATATAAAAAAGTAATAAATAAAAAATATAAAAAATTAATGAGATAATAGAAATTTAACAAACATTAAAATAAAATTACATTACCAGAAAATAATCAATCTTATCAATACTAAAAAAATGTAAATTTCAGGTTGTATACTTAAAATTTTATTGTATAATAATAATAAAATTATAACAAAATCCTCAAGAAGTTACAACATTATAAAAATACTTCAAAACATAGAAATTTAGTATATATGTTTTTTAACTTTTAGAAAATTTGAAATATAATTTCCATATTATCTATTTGGTTTCGTTTAATTAGATTTTTATTTTCTTAAACTAAAGGCAAACTAAAAATTCGGTTTATAAAAAAAAAAAAAAAGTTTTTAATTGATAAAAAGTTTTTTCTTATTAATTATAATTCAATTTTTGATGCTAACACATAAGAATCAATCTCTTAAAGCATGAGTTGAGTATAAAAATATATTTTTAGATTTGTTTGGAAAGAAAATTTTAATTTCAATGCATGAGCTAGAATGCATGTCGACAATGTTCCAATAAATTAAATTTTGTTTGATTATTGAAAAAAAAAATCCCAAAAGTTGAAAATAAGCCAAATAACTTTAAATTTAAATACCATAAAATTATAGTTGTTTATTTGGTAACTGTTGACACCACAAATTAATCATAGGCTTCAATTTTAATTTTCAAGTCTGTAAGTATTTTTTTTTGGATTAAAGGGAAGGAGGACCCTAAAAAAAACCCCAATTAATCAACAGTTATAGCAATCCTTATAGGCCATGTGACGCCAATCTGATCATTCCTCAAAGCGGACCACCTAAAATAAAGATACCCATTGAATGGTTGAGAGCGTCATTAGCCAATAAGTCAGCAACGAATATTCCCTTCTCTAAACACTTGAACAACCTTGACTCCTGCAGAATTCTGTTACGGCACCTCTTTTCCTTGTTTAAGTCTGTAATTATTTTTAGCTCATAAATTTAATTGTTTAATTGGATTTAGTCATTTAATTAGTTTAAATTAATTAATTAGGCTAGGATATTTGGATTTAGTCATTAATTAATTTAAACTTTAAATCTAATATAAGCTACTAATAGTATCTTTTAAAATAGATATAAGTAAAAAACGTGTTATAATAAACATAAAAAATTGCAAATTGAAAATATAGTATTATGAGCATGGGAAGAAGCTATCAAAATGACTCCTATAAATATAAAAACTGAAGACTTACATAGCTCGATGAATCAATATCATAAATAAATCAAGTAAATCAATCAAACACAAATTTCATTAGATCAATTTCAATTTCAACAATTTCCTTCAAGCTATATTAGCTAATTTGAGACTTTTAGTACTGCCTAATTTTCATTAATTTTATTTCTTCCATTTTTTTTAATTAAATTACTACTGAACTATTTCTAATTTGTTAATTTTCATATTAATAAGAGTGTTTAGTTCTTTCAATTGTCTTTTCCATTTACTATTTATTTCTTTAGTTCTTTCAATTGTCTTTTCCATTTGCTCTTTATTTCTTTTCGTATGATTAATTTTAGTTATTTTAGTTGTTAAAAATCAATTCCATATTAGAAATGTACATAAAAAACATATAGGTATATAATGATTTGAGTTTAACTATCTAATTGGTTATGTCTAACTTTTTAGTAATGGTTAATCCAAATTCATTAAACTCAATTCATTCATGAGTTTAACCTACATCCATTCAAATCACATCTACCTTTTCAATTCAATTTCTATCATGGTATTAAAACAGGTATGATTCGGTTCAATTTCATTCACCCGATATCCGTCTGGATATTCAATCCCAGCAGCCCGGAACCTAGTTGCCATTTGAGAAAAAGTGTTAAGAATCAATCCCACAATACATAAAAAACACATGAATATATAATTATTTGAACTTGACTATCTAATTGGTTAAATCTAATTTTTTAACAATAATTAATTCAAACTCATTAAACCTAATTTACTCATGAGTTTAACTTATACCCATTCAAATCATCTCTACTCTTTCAATTTAATCTCTATCATTAATGAATCTATTTTTTATAAATGAAGCTAAGAACCTATGAGTAATTTGATCCCTTATTATTTCGCACAGTCATAGAATTAGAAGTGATATTAATAAGCGCTTTTAAGTTTTATTGTGTTATTTTTGAGAATTTGCTTCTCTGACACATTCACACTATATTTTATGTTTTGCTATTTGCAAGCCAGACTTGTGGCTCCAAATTACAGCCAATAATATTATTTGCCACACTTGACGGGATAGATAGCAACTATTGATCATATGCCACAAAAAACTTATTATTTGGCACGCTTGGTGGGACATAGTACATGTCTATCTTGTGCTGGTAATATCCAATTTTACTTTGCAAGGCAACCTGTTTAAATTGCACACCAGCTGTTCGATGAAAAGCGTATGCAAATTGTTGTTCTTATATTTCTTGCAACGTCCACTTGCTTATCCTTGAAAATTGTTATTGATTTCGTTGTTTTATATGTATAGAGAGATTGCTTAATGGGGTAAACAATCAACTTTTGGTGAAATACAATGGCGGTAGAGAGTGTGGTAGCTATATTTCTCTCTCACTTCCACAGCGTATGGTGCTTTCAAACTTGACATCAAGGAAAAAAGGCAAAAGAAACAGCAGCAAGAACAAGAAAAAGAACATTTGGCAAAAAAAAAAAAAAAAACAAAAAAACAAAAAAAAGAACAATCCATCAAAGAAATAATGGCAGATGAGAAATTGTAAAGATCAAGGTTTTCATATGATCTGGTTTTAAAATTGGTGAAAACAGAAAGTCACAGTAAAAAATTTAAGTAAAATTAAATAGAAGTCGAATCCTAATTAAATTAAATATATAGTAAATAGAATATACAATATATTATAATTATTATTATCTATTAAAATCATAATAAATAAAAATAAATCTAAAAGAAACAAATTAATTAAGTAAATATTAATTAACAAATTTATGAAATAATATTTGAAATAAAAATTTTAAATCATAATATTTATATAAATAAGAATTGTGTTGTTTGGTTTTTACATCCTATTCACAATTGGCAAAAATAGTTTGTTGCTTAATATTTTTGTGTTGTTTTTCCAATCAATAAAAAGAGCTAATAAATAACTACTTTTGCTTATTTGGCAAAAAAAAAAAAAAAAGCAACAAATTTTGCTTTGAAAAAATAAATCTATATATATATATATAAAATCAAAATAACCTTTTTTTAATTTAATTTGAATTGAAATTCAAATTTGAGAATTTACATAAAAAAAAAAAAAAGAGTATATATTTTTCTAAATAAAAATAATAGAAATCAAATGAATAATAAAAAAAGTCATGTCAAAATTTTACCGTAATAGAAAAAAAAATAAAGAAAAAACAATAAAGAGACTGTAGGAAATATGATGAATGAAAATTGAAAAAAGAAATTAAATCATGCAATTGAAAAGGTACAAAATAAAAAAATTAGTTACTAAATAAACAATAAGCAAAATTATTTCAAGATCAAAGTAATTCAATCTAAATTATTATTAATATCATAGCTAATTAAAAAAAAATTTGTGGATAACATAATGCAGGTTTTATTTCAAATATAAAACACAAGAAATTTTAGATGGACCAAATAAAAATAAATAATTGATTATTTTAGTTCATCCATTCATGTGATATTTGTAAAGAGCGTAAATATTATTTTATCCCACATTGAAAGAATATAAATGAAAAAAATTATGTGAATGTAAATAATAAGTCTAACAATATATTTCTTTACTTACCTTAACAGGGCCATGAGTAATTAATGGAATAAAAAAAAAAATTAACCACTTAGATGACCCAAAAGACCTGGCCTGATTACCGGATTCTAGGTCTCTTAAGGATTTTTAGATAAAATCTAATTAATTTGAAGACTAATTCTCAATTTTTCTAATTAAATTGATCAGATCGGCCTGATTTTAATATCTATGATAGAGATTGCTTTCTAAAAAAAGAGCCTGAAGTTATTAATGCTTGGCTTACGAAAGATCTAGTTATCCCATGAAAACCACGAAATAGAAAGCACCGCTTAAATTCTTTAATTGATAGATTTGCCATTTAAATGCCCTATACACAATTTAAATGCCATGTACACAATTTTTTTTTTTTTTTTTGGGTACAATAATATATATATATATATATATATATATATATATATATATATATATATAAATTAAAATTTTCAATATTTTATTGTTTTAAATTTGTTTGATAATTATTTTTAAAAATCTCAATTAAGTAAAAAATAATTAAAATAGTAAGTTAAAATTTTTAATTTAAAATTTATACTGAATACAATAAATAATTAAATTTTTAAATATTTTTAATAATTTAAAAATTATATCATTTATTTTATTCAGTACTTAAATTTTCAACATTTAATTTTCAGTTATACCAAATTAAATACCACTTAAATATTAAAAATTTAAGTGTTAAATAAAATAAGTAATATAATTTTTAAATAGTAAAAATATTCAAATACTTAATCACTTATTACATTCAGTATAAATTTTAAAATAAGAATTTTAACTTATCATTTTAAATATTTTTTTACTTAATTTAGACTTTTAAGATGTATTTATTAAATAAATTTAAAATAATTAAGTACTAAAAGTTGTTACCAAATACCACCTAATAATACCCTCTTTTTTGGTTCATCCCACCAAGAATTTTGTTGATTTTTCTTGTTAATGAGATTTATCGAGTAGGGTTTTTTTATGAGGAAAAATATTTTTAGAATTGATTAGGGTTGAATCCTCTGTGAGGCGAGCATATGTTAATATGGTTCGGATATTAAAAAAAAAATGTACTATCTAAAGTTTGGATTTTTTTTTTTTTTAATTTTGGAATGGTATGATCATGTAAAAAAATCATTCTGAATTATCTCTAATTTATGGGTCAATACAAATAATATTTTCAAGTCTATCAATACGAAACATTATAAAGTATTATTTTTCCACTACACTATTAACGTTATTAGTGATTAAATTATGAAACCATAAATATACAGAATATTTATTACATTTGGATAAAATTAAAATATACTACTAGTCACTATTGAGTCTATGAAACTAATTAGTTATTACAAATATTAAATATTGTTTAGTAACAATAAATAACTAATTATATATACCTTGAAAATGTTATTATAACTTATAATATATTATATAGCTAAATACTTAATAAATATGACTTTTATATATTGTACAGTTAAATACTTAATAAATATAAATTTTATATTATATAAGTTAACATGCATGTTATATATAAATATATTATTGTTTTATTAATTAGCAATTATATATACTATAGTAACTTACCAATTTAGATATAATTATTCATTAATATTCAATAATTCATAACTTTTTATTTTTCAGTCACATACAATTAATAAATTATATAAATTAATACTATGAAAAAAATATTTTCTTATATATTGTTATTGGTACACATATAAAATAAATAAAGTCATATAAGAAAAACGTAAAAGTTCATATTTATATTAATAAATCAATTTAGATATTTAAAATTTTGATACAATTCAATTGGTATGATTCGAAATAGATCTCGATTCGGATTAATCCAAATATTTTGAACTATCTTATTAATATCATGCGGTTTGAAATAGTTCGATCCTTAATAGATATTTTTTGAATTTTGAATTTTGAATTTTTTGAAAATAATTCAGATCAATTACGTAATGTGATTAGAGGATTCAAGCTCCATGCTCACCCCAGTGGTGATGATGGTGAAAGAAAGAGAGAAAGGGAATCAAGGTACTAAGTTGAAGATAAAGGAGAATTAATCTTTTTAATTTTAAAATAATGGAAGATACTAAAATTCTAAAAAAAAATTAGATAGAGGGTAAGTAATTGATTAAAAGAACTATTAACAACATTTTAATATATTTCTAAAAAATCAAGGACTCATGAATGAATTTAATCAAAAGACAGACAAAATAATAATTTGTTCTTAACTTTTTAATTATTTTTAAATTAACAATTATAATTGGATTAATTACTACTATTTTACTTGATATTTCTCCTTAGCATATTAAATGTTAAATTGATATTAGATTGTACTTTAATAAAAAAAAAAAAGAATTTTAAAAATTAGGGAATATGGAAGGTAAAATGTCAAAAGTGCCCACTGAAAACAATTAGCCAAATGTACAATTTTATTAAAAAAATCAAACTCTATTCACATGGCCCACAACTCAATAAAATGGCATAAAAATTTGAGGAAATTATATTATATATGTTTTTTTTTTTTTTATTTACTTTTCAACCTTCGGTTTTGACTTTTATTTTTTTGCTTTTTACTTTTTTTTTTGTACGCTTTTTTTATTTCAGTTCTAATATGTATACGTTTTTTCCTATTTGTACCATATTTTTGCTTACCTATTTACTTGGTTCTTTCTTTCTATTTTTTCTTTTTCTATATATTTTATTCATGGAATACTGTTGTTAATTAGTTTAGTAATTCAAAACTTTTTTATATTTATGCTATTAATTAATAATATAATAATCACATATTTGCATAATAAAATAAGAAATTATTTTTTAATTTAAAGCAATATTTAATATACTAAATAATTATGAATTTTGTGTAGAAAATTTTTGCTCCAAGCTAGAGTTTTTTATGCTAAATAAAGAATAAGGTTGAGGGTGTTCGGTCTCCAAAGAAAATGAAAAAATTTATTTCTGATATATACTTATGATATATCTAAAATATGACTAACATATACTCATGATATACTTAAAATAAACCTAAAATATACTCTTTACTGTGAAAACTGAAAATCATTTGTTAATTTTATTTAGTCTCTTAAAAATTTAATTTAACTCTTAAATTCTTTAAAAATATTCATATATTCTAATTAATATTGTCATCCATACTTGATGATGAATCACATTAAAAAAAAAAAAAAGAGTGTTGATGATATTTTTTCAAAGAAAAAAGTTAAGTGTATATCGTAAGCATTTATATACTTAAAATATATCTGAAATATACTCGTTATGTACTTGATATACCTAAAATATATGCTTTATATATTTAAGATATATTGTTTATTGTGAAAATCATTTGTTATTTTTTTAAGAATATAATTTTTTTATCTAATATATAGTTTATGTATTCTTGTTATATATTTATATTTTTGTAATACTCAATATCCAAAAATATTTGAAGATATATATCAAATAAATACAAGTTAATCAAATTTAGTAAAATATATACTTATGATATACCTATGATACACTCTAGATATACTGTTTCCTGGATTTGCTGAAAAATATCTCTATTTCATTGATTTCTAGAAGTTTCAGATTTAAAACTCAATTTTCATATTTTAAAGCTTTCAAATTCCTAAAAAATCACATAATCTCCTCACTTTTGAATATTTTTAATGCAATAATAATTAAAAGATTACAAATTTTTAATGAAACATATCTATAAAATTCAAATTAAATAAAATATTAATTAAAAACTACAACCCAAATATGGTATTTCTTTACCATTTGTTGTAAGCATGTCCTTCATACACTGCATATGCCCCCTTATAAAAAGTCACATAAATTGGTTGATAATGATGATGATAAATTAACTACTATAAGCTTCATGAGAAAAAAACCCGAGGAAGCAAAGAAAGTAGAAGGAAAAGAATAAGGGTGAAAGGAAAGATATTAGCATGAATTAATTATCATTTATGGTGATTTACTATCCTAGGTTTGTCTAAAACTTTTTTTTGATTTAAATCTTCAAAACTCTCCCTTTTTTTATGAGATTTTGTAGAATTTTTTTGTTTATATGAAAAGAGGATATAAATGTAAGAAAAAAGAATTGGAGCGTATAAAAGTAAAGATTTTATAGTGCATATTAATTAAAAATTAAATAAAATATTAATTAAAAACTACAACCCAAATATGGTATTTCTTTACCATTTGTTGTAAGCATGTCCTTCATACACTGCATATGCCCCTTTATAAAAAGTCACATAAATTGGTTGATGATGATGATGATAAATTAACTACTATAAGCTTCATGAGAAAAAAACCCGATGAAGCAAAAAAAGTAGAAGGAAAAAAATAAGGGTGAAATGAAAGATATTAGCATGAATTAATTATCATTTATGGTGATTTACTTGTCTAAAACTTTTTTTTGATTTAAATCTTCAAAACTCTCCCTTTTTTTATGAGATTTTGTAGAATTTTTTTGTTTATATGAAAAGAGGATATAAATGTAAGAAAAAAGAATTGGAGCGTATAAAAATAAAGATTTTATAGTGAGAATATATTTATAAAAGTAAACTTTTTTTTAAGTATTTCTGTAGAAATCCCTAAAAATTTTAAATTACACTGAATCCACGGCTTTATACCATACACTCAAATCAATAAATAATTAAATATTTTAATCAACAAATTTTTTTTATTTATTTTTTTTAGTGAAAAGATACGATATTTTTTTCTGATTTATATGTTCTTATATCATTGATTGAGTGTATATATTAGTGTTTTAAAAATTGAATTGAACTAGTTAAATAAAAAATCAGTCATTAATTTCATCCAATCGCTTAAAAAATAAATCTATCAAAATGATATTGTTTTGACATAAAAATTAAAAATAAAAAAAATAAAAAGAGTCGATTGAACTAATAGATCCAGTGAATCGATTGAACCGTTAACTAGTTGGTAGATCAATTCACTGTCCAATTTCATTTTAAATATTGGCATATACACCTGCAGGCAAATGTTTTCCTAAAATATCTATCCATATGGCCCCACTGAGACATGTATCATGCCCAAATCAAAAGGCAAATCCGAGAAGAGTCTACTAATTAAACACATGTGCACAGCCTCAGTGGACCAATGAGTCCAGTAACGTGATACTAAAAATCCGACTAGAGACATTGAGTTGAAATTTAATTTGAGTCAAATTTAGTAGGTAAATAAATTGATAGATTTCGAGTTTGGAATCTAATATGAGTCAAATTTACCACAAAAAACGATAGCCACAGGAGGAAATCCACAATGATTAATTGTTATATCAGAGGCAAAAAATGGCACTGAATAGGAATCAAACTCTGATCATTTTTTCTTCTAATAATATATTATGCAATTTCTGCAAATATACAGGTCATGCTAAGTAATAGTGTATAAATAGGGTGTTAAATTCATAGAGAATGATTGACAAGTATCAAAATTAAGATTACTCTATTATTTAGAAAATCAATTATGGAAATTTATATTTTAAATTAAATTAAAATTAAAAAAATTAAATGATGATTAATTTAAAAGAAGATTAAAGGCCTAAAACTTAGAATTCATCATTTGATTATCTATAATTTTTTTTATATTGTTTAGATTGGATTATTTTTATTGGAATTAATGATTAGATTTCTTAAATTATATGATGTTCTCTTTCAAGATACAATATGTATGCTCATATTAACCTTATGTTTACTCTCGTGATCATAAACAATTAACACAACCTCATTAATTTTTATGAAAATCCTTTTAACAATTACAAATGAGTATTTTTATTTCTAAGCAATACTTTACCTATGTCAATTATCCTAATGAAATAATATTGTTTTTCCACTATCGCTACTTCACACAATCTTTTAAATCATGCAATTAATGGCCAATTAATTACAAGCATTAAGTTCTAAAATAAAAAATTAATTCCAATAATCAAATACAATCAATTAAATATAAATAATCATATGCAAATCAAAAGATTACATCTAAATTCTAAAAAATAAAATTAGCTACTCATAATTGAGAATGAAGAAATAATTAAATTAACAATCAAAATAACAACTATCATAATAACTTATAATTAAATTTAAGAATAAAGTTTAGGAAGAACTTGTTTTAAAATACAATATTTGATGAACTCGAGTTCCAAAAACTCATCATTGTTGCAAGATTTCTGCAAGTGCACAGATCGTTTACAAGTAATAAAATGATGAGTGAGTATCGTTCCCCAGAGGAAGGGTTTGTCAAGTACCAATTTTTAATATTACTCTATTATTTAGAAAATCAATTATGAGATTTTATATTTTAAACTAAAATGAAATTGAAGTAAATAAATAATGATAAATATGAAAATAAGATTAAAGGTTTAGGATTTAGAATTCATCAATTGATCACATATGATTTTTTTATAATCTTTAGACGGATTATTTTTGCTGGAATTAATGATTAGATTTCCCTAAATTATATGATGTTCTTTCTCAAGATACAACATGTGTGTTCATATTAACCTTACGTCTACTCTCGTGATCATAAGCAATTAACACAAACCCATTAAGTTTTATGGAAATCCTTTTAAAAATCACAAAGGAGTATTCTTATTTCTAAGCAATACATTCCCTAGGTCAATTATCCTAATGAACTAATATTGTGCTTCCACTCTCGCTACTTCACACAATATCTTAAATCATGCAATTAATGGTCAGTTAATTACAAGCATTAAGTTCTAAGATAAAAGATTAATTCCAACAATCAAATCCAATCAATTAAATATAAATAATCATATGCAAATCAAAATATTACATCTAAATCCTAGAAAATAAAATTAGTATTCATAATTAAAAGAGAAGAAACAATTAAATTAACAATAAAAATAATAAACATAATAATAACTTATAATTAAATTCAAGATAGAGTTTAGAGAGAACTTGTTTTGGGATACAATCTTTGATGAACTCAAGCTTCCAAAAACTCCTCCTCTTGATCAAAATAAAAAAAAAATAAAACTAATCTACTCTAAGAAAACATATGAAAATTTCTCTACATATTTTTTATGGATTTTCTTTGATGCCATTTCCATTTGCCAAGCATGGTATTTATAGACATGTTTGGTGCAAGAATTCAAGTTCCATTAAAATTCTTACATCAAAAATTCAACATTGATGGTTAGGTTGGCCACCAACCATTGAATTCCTTCATCAATATTCAAAAATGGTTAGGTTGGCTACCAACCATTGAATTTTGGCCACCAACCATTGAATTTATTTCTCATGGATTGAAAACTTGAATCATTGCTTGCATCTTTATTTTTACTGCATCATTTTGATCTGCAAAAATAAAATAAAAATACTTAAAATATGTTATAATTTATTTATAAATTGTAGAACTATTTATTTCTAAAAATAAGTAATAATATTATTGCATTCTCGAGAATTGAGCTAAAATTTAAGTTTAAACAATTAAAATAACTCTAAAAATATAGAGTTATCACACCCCCAAACTTAAGTTTTGCTTGTCCTCAAGCAAAGGATAATTCAAAACCTAAACTAGTCCACTTTCGTAGGAAATTACGATTGCATTTAGCGTATGCAATAAGACTTTAAACCCCTAGGTGTCCCGTGGAGGACGAGTTATAATCTCGTGAGGGCTTCCAGTGGTGATACCCACAAACACCTTTAAAACTCTAAATTTTCAACTATTTATTTCAAAAAAGAAAATTTAATCTTCTCATGTTTAGTTTGAATAAATTTTCAAAGGTCTCAAGAAATTAATATTCACAAACAACATATCAATAGTATTGCAAATCAAGCTTCTATCTCAGGTTCAAAATAATCCTCATCTTAATCATGCCCTGAATAACCATGCATTAAATCAACAGCAAAGAAATGGTTGCACTTCAGATAGGCATATACACACTGATATCTTTAAATGCCTCTATCAAAAGATATAAAATAAATGTGCAAATCTCATAAGCATATTAATGCAAACAATCTCTACTAATAGAATTCACAAATTAAGAGAGATCAATAGGTCTTAACTAGGCTTGTAATGGGGCTAACATAAGGTCTTTTAGCTGAACAAAGAAAAGACTAAATGAACAAAAGTAAGATAATTATACCAAGTTTACAAAAGAAAATCAATAGCTCAAATAAAGGGATTATGTTAATGAAGGATCCCTTCCATCATCAGTATCATTTTTCTTTAATGTTTTCTTCTTTTAAGCTCCCTTCTTCTTCTTCTTCTATTTTTTTTATTTTTTTTTGTTTAATTTTTTTTTTTGCCAACAACATTATTCTAAAGATAAGCAAGAATACTAATTTTTATTTTATTCAATTTTCTTGCTTTCCCCCAAACTTATTTTTAAGCAGAAGGTGGTCTTGAATAATACTTTCAGTTATTAGAGATCCTTATTTTCTTTTAAAACTTTAATAATTCCCTTTTCTTCATTAAAATGTAAACTTGACAAAATTATCTCACAAATAGGGTGAAGGATAACAATTAAGGTTAATTAACAAAGAAAAAAAAGCTAAAATTATCAAGGCACAAAGGGGTAAACTAGGAAAAAAAATTAAAATAAAGGTAGATACAAGTAATAGGCTAAACAAACAATGCCTAAATCATATCTCTCTTTCAAAATGAATTCAAAATTTCGCCTCAAAAGTTTGCAAAAACATGTTCTAAAATAGGTGAGGCAAATGAAGATAAAAATGTGTAGAAGTCCTCTCTAAGTAAGCATACACAAATTCAATGCAATCAATATAATGCAAAGCAAAACAAAACATAATCTTAATAAAAGTTAATTTCTTACCCAAAATAGTTGCTCAACCTGAAATACTTTAATAAATTGTCCATAAATATCAATTATAATCTATCATTGGCCTTTTATCAAATTATTTAACACAAACATATTTTATCAATAAAAGAGTAAAAAATTTTAAATTTATTCATCAAAACACAAAAGAAATGACTGAAAACAAAAAACAAATTAAACCTCTCCCAAACTTGTAATGGACATTGTCCTCAATGTCAAAGAAACAAATCAAAAGAAAGAAAATACCCCCTCTTGTAGAAAAGTGGATTCCAAATTATAAGCAGGATATGCATTTCACTTCCTTGCTTCTTGTAAAACATCTTGAAACAACACTAAAAGCAAATATGAGAAATTAATCACACAAAAAGAAAATATCAATTTTTTTATTTTTTTTATTTTTATTTTTTTTAATTTTTTTATTTTGGAAACTAAAAAAAAAGAAAGAAGAAAAAAAAATACAGATGCGTATTAAGAGCACAAAAAATACTCTTTACTCAGCCATCTTGTATGAATAACTCTTGAATTAGTTAGTTAGTTAGCTAGCTAGTTAGTTTTTTTTTTTTTTTTTTGAAAAGGAAAATCACATAAATTTAAGATGCGTATCAAGAGTACAAAAGTAACTCTTTACTCAGCCATCTTACATTTACTGAATCGAACCTAAAACTTCGCTTGATCAAGTGCAACAAAAAAAAACACACACAAAACAAAAAAAAATGCGATAAAAAAAAACTACAAAAGTCAGGGAAGTTATAATCGGAGATTCAGATCTAGTCCTCGCTTTTTACTGCTACTAGCCCTGGGGTGCCAAACTACCTGCGCCATCAATGGATCAGGTTCATATTTAAAGTTTTGCAGTTGATCAATCAATTGATCAATAGTTGAAGCAAAGACTAAGATGCGTCGACTCGCTGGTGTCATAAAACCCCGTTCCACAGCATGATCGAGAAAAGATAACAAACCATTATAAAAACCATCAACATTAAGTAATCCCAATGGCTTTTGAAGAATAGTTAATTGGGTTCAAGATACAATGGTGAAAATATCTTCAAATGTTTCTAAACCACCAGGTAATGAGATAAAAGCATCAGCATTGAAATTCATGTATGTCATTCGTTCGTACATGCTATTGACTTGTAACTCATTACCTATAGTTCCACCAGTGATTTGTTTATTTCGAGCCAAAGCCTTTAGAACTACTCCTAAGACTTTACTACCTCTAATATATGCAGAACTTGCGACACAACCCCTTAACTCTAAACTACCTCCCTCAAACACCAAATCAATTTTTCGTTCAGCTAAAATCCTACCAAGTTCATTAGCTGCTATCAAGTACTCTCTTTTCTTGCCAAAGTTTGGACTACAAAAGACACAAATAGTTTTGAATTTGTGTGTTGAGGATTCTGCCATTTTCTCTCACAGATTTCTCGAAAGGGTTATGTGCATATTGACAATAATGAATATGCATATAAAGAAACTAGAAGAGTAAAAGAACAGTTCAATGGGATAAAAAATTGTTGATAGAAAAAGTATAAAAAATAAAAATGATAATAAAAATAAAAATAATTAATACTGTGTGTACAAATGTCAAAAAGAAAACATTGAAAAACTAAAAGCAAACATTAAAAGACTAAACAATTAACGAAAGTAGAAAAATCTGCAGCGTGAGTACAAAAGTCAAAAAGAAAATATTGAAAAGCTAAAAGGAGACATTGAAAGACTAAAAAGTTGTCGACAGTAAAAAAATCTGCAGGAAAATAAAATCTAGATGCTAAAAAGTTAAAAAGTACTGCAGGATGTAGAAAAAAATAATGCATTGAAAAAAATAAAAGAGTTAGTGATACACCTGATTATAAACAGTAGTTGTGATTTTGGCTCACATTTTCCTCTGGTTTTACGTCCAGTAACGGCTTACACGCCTTCTATGAGTCCAAGATAGGCTTCCCATCCAGTTTTCTTATAAATTGGCAAACAGGGTCTTTTATCATCAGATTCCCTAGACTGTAACGCTGCTTCTCTTCCTTGAATAGTTCCCATAAATCTAAAAAAGTGCGTTGAACTTGTCCATAAGGATGCGTCTCAAGAGTCTGAAGGATATTATCCATAGACTCCTTACTCAGTCCATCCTTTATGAATTTAATTTTGTCATCTCGATTTATGGATGCAAATCCAATATTTCTATAGCGTGTGTTGCAATTCCATCTTGCACACTTGTAGCAGACCCCCATTCTTTTAGCTCTCCTCTTCTTTGAGTAAGAACTTCTCCCTGTACCTGGCAAACATTTAATAAATGAGTCATCAATCTCACCTGCCAATCGTACTTTGGCTTCTATGATCCAGCGAATATTCTCAGGAAGATTCAGACGCTTAAATACCTTCATTCTTTCTAGTCTGCATTCATCAATTTTCCTGAGTACATCTTGGGGAAGAGTTGGAAATCTGTTTTTTAGTGCTGCAAGAGATGCTTCCATGTCTAATTAACTTTGTTAAGAAAATGAAAGAGAAAATTTACAACGAAACAACTAAACAGAAATAAAAGAAACCTAATAAAGAGAAAACTTGGGTTTCCTCCTAATAAGCTATTTAATAACTCACAAATAACACTAAAGCAAAATTAAAATAGAACAAAACAAACAAAAGAACAAAAGAAATTAAAAAGAAGTAAAAAAGTTAGAAATTTGGGTTGCCTCCCAAAAGCGCTTTATTTATAGTCTTTAGCTTGACTATAGCTAGATTTTCATCATGGAGGATAATACACAAAGTATATCATCTCGATAATTATGGAAAGATAGACTTTTGCCAATTTTAATGAGTCAAGCCATCTTGATTTGAGCCTGCATGGAAAAAAATTAAGACAGAAATTATTTAATATTTTATAATTAGGCTCATAATTTTTAAAAACTTTCCAACGAGCTCTTTTTCTTGCTCTAAATTTTCTTAAGAAATTGAGATAGGAAGGTAGTGAAGTTGAATCAAGAGTCGGTGAGTGCTCAGTTGATGGTGGTGAATGCTTCTTATTTTCTTCCAAGTCATCAAATTGATATTCTGTATGGTTTGGCATATTTGGTGTTGTTTTCACCAAACAAACTGAAAGAATTTCCTTTGAGTTCTCTTTTTCAAATACCTCTCCAATTTCCCTATCAATTGCAACCACTCCGTAGATATCATACATTAGAGAAGGATATTTGAAATTTTTAGGCAAATTAGGCTCAACCTCTTCCTTTTTATCTTACTTGCATGAAGTATCTGGTTGATCAATCATCTCTTCTACATCATTACTCAAAGAAACTGCCAAGCATTGCTCTCTAGAATGCTCTTCAATTTGGCTTGTCAGGTTACCATGGCCTTGAGTATCTAATGGACTAGCGAATTGTTCCATTTGTACATCAAAATTTGTATTGTGGCTAGTCCATTGACTCATCCTATCTTCCAATCTTTCACATCGTTCATGAGTAGCATTTATGAATCTTTCCAATGCTGCTTCATAAGATGGTCTGTGCTCCTCAAATGGTGCATGATCTTGAAAATCATATTGATAAGGATATCATGAATTGTTACCTTGATCGCATTGGTTTTCCCATGAAAAGCTTGAATAGTCACTCCATCCTGAGTTATTTATGTTAGAATATGGATAATTCTCATGCCTATTATAATTTGGAAAAAATTGTACCTACTCTGCATATTGGTATTCAAAATTCAAGTGATTACCCCCACATAAATTACAACTCAAACATGAATTAAATAAAGTATTAGCATCAAGTTTATCAATTAAATTAGCCAATGTATCGATTTTAGCGTTTAACTTACTAAAACCATCCTCACCATACATGTTTACTGCTCTATTTAGCATCATTCCTCCATCACACCATTATAAGTTATGGAAAGCCATCTTTTTTTTTCTTTTTTTTTTTTTATAAAAGTTAGAAAAAAATCTGCAAAATTTTAAAAAAATACAAAATAAATCTAAAGTAATAGAGTATATCAATCTATTGATATTGTCAAAAGTTGCATTCCCCGGCAACGGCGCCAAAAACTTGTTGCAAGATTTCTGTAAGTGCACAGATCGTTTACAAGTAATAAAGTGATGAGTGAGTATCGTTCCCCAGAGGAAGGGTTTGTCAAGTACCAATTTTTAATATTACTCTATTATTTAGAAAATCAATTATGAGATTTTATATTTTAAACTAAAATGAAATTGAAGTAAATAAATAATGATAAATATGAAAATAAGATTAAAGGTTTAGGATTTAGAATTCATCAATTGATCACATATGATTTTTTTATAATCTTTAGACGGATTATTTTTGCTGGAATTAATGATTAGATTTCCCTAAATTATATGATGTTCTTTCTCAAGATACAACATGTGTGTTCATATTAATCTTACGTCTACTCTCGTGATCATAAGCAATTAACACAAACCCATTAAGTTTTATGGAAATCCTTTTAAAAATCACAAAGGAGTATTCTTATATCTAAGCAATACATTCCCTAGGTCAATTATCCTAATGAACTAATATTGTGCTTCCACTCTCGCTACTTCACACAATATCTTAAATCATGCAATTAATGGCCAGTTAATTACAAGTATTAAGTTCTAAGATAAAAGATTAATTCCAACAATCAAATCCAATCAATTGAATATAAATAATCATATGCAAATCAAAATATTACATCTAAATCCTAGAAAATAAAATTAGTATTCATAATTAAAAGAGAAGAAACAATTAAATTAACAATAAAAATAATAAACATAATAATAACTTATAATTAAATTCAAGATAGAGTTTAGAGAGAACTTGTTTTGGGATACAATCTTTGATGAACTCAAGCTTCCAAAAACTCCTCCTCTTGATCAAAATAAAAAAAAATAAAACTAATCTACTCTAAGAAAACATATGAAAATCTCTCTACATATTTTTTATGGATTTTCTTTGATGTCATTTCCCTTTGCCAAGCATGGTATTTATAGACATGTTTGGTGCAAGAATTCAAGTTCCATTAAAATTATTACATCAAAAATTCAACATTGATGGTTAGGTTGGCCACCAACCATTGAATTCCTTCATCAATATTCAAAAATGGTTAGGTTGGCTACCAACCATTGAATTTTGACCACCAACAATTGAATTTATTTCTCATGGATTGAAAACTTGAATCATTGCTTGCATCTTTATTTTTACTGCATCATTTTGATATGCAAAAATAAAATAAAAATACTTAAAATATGTTATAATTTATTTATAAATTGTAGAACTATTTATTTCTAAAAATAAGTAATAATATTATTGCATTCTCGAGAATTGAGCTAAAATTTAAGTTTAAACAATTAAAATAACTCTAAAAATATAGAGTTATCAATCATCTTGATCAAAATAATAATAAAAGAAATCTACTATAAGAAAATATATGTAACTCTCTTTATATCTATTTTTTGCTACTTTGAGTTGTGATTTTAGAGAATAGAGGTAATGCTTATTTATAGGCAAATTTCATCTTCATTTTTAACCATGTTGCATCATTGATTATATCATTATTTTCATGATATCATCACCTGCATCATTAATTTCATGACATCATTGCCTGCATTATTTATAAAATAATATCATTATCGGCATCATTTATAAAATGATATTATCGTCTGAGTTATAATATTACTGCATCATTGTGACATCATTTTAATCTACAAAAATAAAATAAAAATACTAAAAATATATTATAATTTATTTATAAATTGTATAACTATTTATTTCTAAAAATAAGTAATAATATTATTACATTCTCAAGAACTGAACTAAAATTTGAGTTTAAATAAATAAAATAACTCTAAAAATGTGGAGTTATCACTACATACCCAGCAGATTCATCCATGTCCAGTTCTTCTTGCTTCATTCCACTTGTGAGTTTCCAATCAAAATAATATAGCAAATTTGCAAGTGGAAGCTCCACATTTGCCAAAATGACATGCCACGACATATCCTCCTTCTAGCACCAAATGGGATCAACTCGAAATTAGTCCCTTCGTAATCAATTGTACAATCAGAAAATCTTTCAAGATTAATTTTGATTCCTTCCTAATGCCCAGGCACTAATAATCACGTTGGATTTTATGGGAATTTGATAGCCATTAATCTCACAGTATTCTCCAGCTTCTCTTGCAATGCAAAGGCAGAAAAGCTGATGATTCATCAATATATCCTTTTTTACCAGTAACTTCTGTTTGTACCTTTTCCATCACTTGTGGTTTTTTACAATTATGATGCCGCCCATTCTACAGTTGTAGATGAAGTCTCACTCCCAGCAACAATCATGTCCTGAAACAAAATAAAGAGATTGTTATATTTTGTATATAACATACAATGAAATAGAAAAAATTATATTATATCAATCAAACATTGCCTACTGGGTTGGTTAATGTCCCGTATATTTGTTTATATGGGTTGGGTCTAAAAGCTCTGAATTTAGAAAATATTAAATTTTATAAAAATTTAAAACATTAAGATATATTCTGATCTTTGAATAAGTCTAATTTTCGTTGGAATGAAAAATTAAAAGAAAATTAACCAACCCAAACTAAATTAACCAATCATATGGCCTCTTAATCCAGTTTGACCGACACTTACAAGAATGACTCCCTTGATGTGCTCAATTGTTAAAGGGAAATCAAGATTATTTGGCAAAAAAAAAAAAAGGGAGAAATCAAGATTTCCTTGATCCTGAAGGTTCAAAAGAACATCTACAAGATCATCATCACCCTTATCCTCATTAACAATCTTTGCATCTACTTTTCTGGCTTTTTGATCATTAATTATATTTTCAAGTATCTTATCTGCTTCTTGATGCTATCTTTCTATTGTAGCTCTCATCCCATTAATCATTTGAAGCAATTTAATGGAAGGGAACACATCAGCAACACTAAAACCTGCGGAAATTCCAGTAATTTCCCTAACAAGTGGTACAAATGCTTCCTGCTCTTTCCTCATCTTACCAATGGTTGCTCTTGAAGTGACACGGTATGTAAAAGAAAATAACATCTTAGAGCATCCCCAATGTCAAGAATATCCTACATCTACTAAATACAAAAAATGTTAAGTGATTAATATAAAAATGGATTCCCCAACTTTAACAAGCTAGCTTTTAAAATTGGTTACTCCCAAATTTATATTAAAAATTTATAATGATATCAGAGAATATTGATTTTATCTATCTAATTACTTTGCCAATTTATTTGGTTTACTTAATTATCTAATTACTTTACTTGATTACCTAATTATCTTTTCGATTGATCCAGTTTATCTAATTACCTAATTACTTTGACCATTGGTTTGGTTTACCAAATTACCTTACCGGTTGATCCGGTTTTAATTATTTCAAGTGATAACTTTAAATACCCCGTTGTCACTTGTAGGGAGAGTATTAAGAATATCTCACATCTATTAAATATAAAAATATTAAGTGATTAATATAGAAATGGACTCTCCAACCTTAACAAGCTAGCTTTTAATATTAGTTCTCCCAAATCTATATTAAAAATTTAACACCCAAATATCACTCTGTACTCTAACTTTAATTAATGCAATATAAGTTTTTATACACTTTATTTAAGATAATTTTCTCACTATTTTTTCTATTGGACAAACTTAAAAAATGAAAAACTAAAATAATTAAGGATAAAGTAAAATAAAGAGCAAAATATAAAGAGTCTATTGGATTTAAATAGAATTTTCTACTCTTTATCAACTAGATGTTTTCTATTAAATAGAATATGTTTTTTGAAATAAAGAGCACCATTGGAGATACTCTTACTAAGATTGACAAAAGATCTTGCACGAGAAGTTATGGACCTCATAAAATTTAATACCTCTTCTTCTCTAATTTCCCTAATTTATATTAGAAATTTATTTTAATACATTATATTATGTGCTATTACATTCTACCAAACATACTCTTAGTAGCTCTGACGTGCAAATTTTCCTCATCTATCTTCAATGCTCTCCACATGGTGCAAATATATATATATTCCATCATTCATGTTCCTAGATTAAATATTAGAAAATTTAAACAATTTTAGTAATCAATTGGTTTCTCTATGGGATCACAACTCTTTACTCATTAAAACTATTCATTGCAATAGACCCGTACACTTGCGGGGCAAAAAATGCGAGCACAAACAAAGCAAGTTACTTTGTTTTATATATATATATATATGTATAAAACTCTCCCAAAGACTAATGCATATCAGGCTTTCTTTAATTGAGATAAGTTTTCACCTAAGAAGCATGAAATGTTTTCAACATACGTAGATTAGACTAATGACAAGAAATTAAGTTTACAAACAGCATTTTTATTTCAAGAGATTCAACATGTTAAACATACATTTATTTCAAGAGATTCAACATGTTAAACATACATAACATGATAAACATACATATCAAGTGTTTAGTTGCTTGATTCAACAGGCCTGGCTGAAGATAGTCTATATGGAATGGGAATCAAGTGTAGATCATTTTTTCTTCTAACCGCAGCGCCAAAAGCCTCAGTCATATCTAGATTTTCCGCTTTTATTCCACAGGGAAGTTTCCAATCAAAATGGAATAGAAGTTGTGCAAGTGAAAGCTCAACATTAGCTATGCCAAATAATATGCCAGGACACATCCTCCTTCCAGCACCAAATGGGATAAATTCAAAATTGTTCCCTTTGTAATCAGTTGAACTATCAAGAAATCTTTCTGGGTAGAAAGTCTCAGCTTCAGTCCAATGATTTGGATCTCTTCCTATCGCCCACGCATTAACAATAACTTTGGATTTGGCTGGTATCTCATACCCATTAATCTCACAACTCTCTCTACATTCTCTTGGAAGGAGCAGAGGACCAGGAGGGTGTAATCTCAAAGTTTCTTTGATAATTAACTTCAAGTACTGCAATTCTTGAAGATCTGTTTCGTCGACATTTCCCTTTTTGTCAAACACCTTCCTCACCTCTTCTTGTGCCTTTTCCATCACTCTTGGATTCTTCAACATTTCAGACATTGCCCATTCTACTGTTATTGATGAATTCTCACTGCCAGCACCGAAGATTTCCTGAAATAGGATTAAAACAAACAGTCATTAAAATTTCCTAAAACAGTTCTTACTTAATATACACTAACCAAAACAACTGCTTTGACGTTATCTGTTGTCAATGGAAATTCAAGATTTCCATGTTCCTGAAGCCTCAAAAGAACATCAACTAGATCAACTTCTTCACATTCGCAGCCTATCTTTTCTGCTTTTGCTCTATGCTCATCAATGATGTTTCCAATTATCCTGTCAGTTTCTTTGTGCAGCCTAACAAGTCTTGACCTCATTCCACTAAACAAATGGAGGAATTTAACAGAAGGGAATAAATCTGCAAGATTAAATTCCCCTACTGCCTCTGTAATTTCCTCAACAAGTGCTATAAATTCATCTTGATCTTTACATTTCTCACCAAAAGTAGCCCGAGCAGCTATCCCATAAGTCAAAGAAACCAACTTTCTGCTAAAATTAAAAGACTTTCTTGAAGAAGAACGAATCGTGCTGATCAAATTCCATACTTCCTCTTCTCTAATAGACCTAAATGATTGAACGCGTTTCGTGCTTAGCAATTCCAATATGCAGATTCTTCTTAGCTGTCTCCAGTAATCTCCATATGGTGAAGAGGCAATATTTGTGAAGTTATAAAACATAATACTACCCGCTAAAAGAAAAGGCCTTTGAGCAAAGACTATATCATGAGCCTTCATCACTTCTTTCGCAGCTTCTGGCGAAGAAATTACTATGTTAGAAACTTCACCAAGCTGAAGATGCATAATGCTTCCATGTTTCTTTGCCAAGTCTCTGAGATAATGATGTGGTAGAGGGCCAACAAGTTGGTGTAAATTTCCAATGATAGGTAGCTTTCTTGGTCCTGGGGGTAAATTTGGAGTCGAGTTTTGGGTTCTTGATTTCTTCCAAATCATTAACAACATAAAGATGAAGACAAAGAAAGGTAAAAGGAGAGGAAGGGAGAGGAATTGGAGCTCCATTTTGTATTCACTGATGAAAGTTGTGCTTCAGTATCCAGTTTTATTGAGGTTATGGAGCTTTCTCATGACTTGTGGATTTGTCTTCTTGTTTAAAGAGATCTCAATACTACAATTTTTTATTAGTTATTTGGTTTTACAAGATAGTTTAACAGTGTGCTTGCTAATTGAAATGACATGATGTCTAAGCAACGTCTAATTATATGTGTATGTTAGCATGTCGAATCTCATGAAATAAGAAAATGCTGTTAGTTAACTTACTTTCTTGTCATTAATCTGATCTAAAGATTCTAAAGACCGTTCATAAGAAAGAAAGCAATGAAATAGAGTAAACTATCTTGCTTACCTTATCATTTTATACAATCATACATATGCTGAAAAGAGTTCACGCATCTTATTAGGCGAAAACTTGTATTAATTAAAGTGAACTTGATAGTTTAGCATAACATAATTTAGATGCAGTCATTGGTCATATTTTATTGTTATTACATAATTATTTCAGGAAGCAGACAAATTTAATCCATGTAATCGTCAAATTTATTTTCAGAGAGCCAAGTAAATTGTGAATGTTTCTGTTGGAATTGGAGAGGGGAGTAGAAAACATAAAACAGAAATTTAGAACAAAAATCTCAGAGATAAACAAAATATTTTCTTTCTCTTTTTGTTCTTCATTTTCACTCATAAAACTATTCTATTACAAGAACTCTCCCCTCTTACTCTGTTTTTTCACATCACAGCGACCCTTTTATATGGAGAAAGACACAAACATAATTTTTCATACCTAAGTCGTACTTGGATCACTTAAGGCACTCAAACTAACACATATTTACTGCCTAATCCCACTAACAATTCTGCTAGCACAAGCAATTTCAAAATTTTCTCTCCAAAGATACTTCACAAAAATCTCACTCTCCAACACTCCTCGAGATTTTTGTTAGAGATTTAAAATTCTCATCTTTGAACATGTCTCTCTAAGCTTTAGCTCCTTAACTTGAACTGCATATTCAATCTTTCATTTTGAAGCATCAACAATATTCATTTTTCTTGGAATAGAACCTCCTCCTTGACTGAAAGACTCCACTTGAGGAAACTTTTTTTTTTTTTTTCATCTTATCTGAGTTTATTTTGCTGCTATTTCTGCATCAACAACAGAGTACATAAAAATAGTTCATGGCTTTTCAACAATAATTTTCTATAGTTTATGGACATGCTATTCCTCTTTTGATTTTGTTTAGTTTATAAACTTGCAGGTCTTTCCAAGATATTTTTGTCACGACCCGCCCTTTTAAGCCGCAACGGTTCTAGGGCATGGGTAGCCATAAGGGCACCGAAAACCCATAGAACCTATTTCACTTGTAATCAATTAACATTCATCACATTAAATCATATCCCAATACCGTAACCTAATTACATTTTCTTGTTACCCATTACCTGCTATCATTTCCACTTATAATATCATTTACACACATAACTTGTAAAACTTTTAAAATTTCAATTCATGTCATTAACTCAATGTTCAATAGTTCATACATCATTACAATAACGGTTATGATACAAATCATATTATACAAACATCCTATAACATATTAATACTAAACCGTTTAATAACCATTCATGTTACATATAAACCTTATAACTTTCAATAACCATGGAGCTCTAACTTACAACACCGAAACTTAACAAAATAGTTTCCAAGCAAAGGATGGGCTTGGGACTTTTACTTTGTTAACTCATTGACTGTACCTGAAAAGTTTAAACCATTACAATATGAGACAGGACTCAGTGAGTACATAATAATACAATATAGGTTAAACAAATGATGTGAAATTTAATGGTGGTTCCTTATAGCAATAAAGTAAAGTTGGTCAGAGAATATTCTTATGGAACAATTTTCCCATATATATATATATATATATATATATATATATATATATATATATATATATATATATATATATATATATATATATATATATATATATATATATATATATATATATATATATATATATATATATATATATATATATATATATATATATATATATATATCACAGATATTATATCTTTAACAGAATAATTCCTTTCATGGAAACGGTGTGTTTCCCCCATAATTAATCGAGTGGCAGCATACATCTTGCTCACTCCCATATACCTCGTCACACGTACAATTAATCAGGTCATATGTACTGAGGACCTTAAACCCTTCCCAGCTAAAGTTCGGATAATCTTTACCCTATCCGCGAGTCCATTACCATTGTGCACAATGTCTGATGTATTACCACAATGTCCGATATATTACTCCACATCAGAGGAGTATTCTGCTTATCACGGTATCATTATAACATTTTTCCTTTCCATCCATGAAATAATTCAATGGATAATATATCAATATCAATGAGGTTCTCATCATTGATCATATTATAAGATCAAAACAATATAGACTCATTTGGCCAAGTGCCATAAAGAAATATTTGATTCACTTGGACTTAATAATCAAGAAAGTATCATATCAATAGTTCAATATTCAATAAGCAAATTAAGCTTATCAAGAAATCAAGAGTGTTCCATATCAATGACCCATTCAACTTATCAAGGTATAGAAACAATTCAACCCTTAAGGTTGGAACAATAAAGGTTCAAGTATATGAAACTAGGCATATTATATTATTAAGTACTCACCTTGAACTCCTTTGCTCCCATTAACATTGACTTTGATACAAGTGGTGCTTCTTGTACTCTTAGACATTACCCTTGACCTTGTTATTAGACTCTATACATTGCATTCCAATCACATGTCAATTACTTCCTCATTATCACATTACTTAATTTAGCTTATTTTACTAACACTTTTATTTTATTCACAACTTACCACTTTAAGTCAAGATATAATATGCTATACATATACTTGTCATCAACTTAACATTTTCTTTTCAAAGCTATTAATTTTAGGAAAGATAATTCCTTTCCTCTCAATTTTACTTTTCCACTTTCATGCTAGTCAATTCCAATCAACTAAGAAATTTCCAATATTCACTAGAGCCAATACTATTCCCATCATCAATTCCATAAATGAATCTAATTCATTAATCTTAGAGTAAATCATTTCTATCCATTGGATTTCAAAATTGACATTATACAATTCATATGACACCATTCTAAATCTTGATTTTCCTTTTAATTTTATAAATCCAAGTCAAATTCCCAAAATCCTAAATTTTCCATAAACCCTAGAATTTAGGGAAAACATATAATTCCATTTCAAATCCTCAAATTAATCATAGAATATGAAACTAGCATAATATAAAACTCATATGATCAATCAAACATCAAAACTAACATTATAATACATAGTTCTCCTTTTTAGCTAGGTTTATGCTTCCATGAATTGTTTAGAGTGAACCAAGCCTCTTTAATCCAATTTGACACTTCCAAATCATTATTCCATATCCAAAATAACCTAGAAAATTGCCAAACAAATTTTTATACCCTCCCTTCAACAATTCCTATTTAGGCCGAACCTAGATTCCCAATTCCCTCTTTGTGTACTTTTTGCTTTCCTTGCAAATTTTCACTTATTTAACCCTTCAAATTTTCAATTCCAATACTCATCTTTCAATATGGGACATGTAAAATTAATTCCCCCTTGAATTTCTTTAACTTGGCCGAACCATAAAGATGGAAAAGAAGAGAAACCAATTCAATTAATACCAAAGGCATAAGTTAGAAACAATAAAAGAAACAACTGAGCACAAATTCTCACCTTGGAAAGCCATAATTGGTATCCTTGAGTGATGAATAAGTTGAGAGGTTTTTCTTTTGGTGGGAGTTGTATTTTTTTGGTGGTGAGTTTGCCAAATGAGAAGAAATTGACATCTTTTTACTTATATATATGAAAGGAAATAGATGATTGTGATTTAATATCACAATTTCAATGACTATGATTCAATCAAGATGGATGGCTATGATAGATCAAGGTGGATGGCTAAGATCACTCTTAAGTGGATAGTGACTTAGCATAAATAATGATGAAAAATAATGAACTTAGACAATGATGATGGTGGGATGAGATTTCCACCATTATTAAGAAGTGGACTTAGTCAAATATAGTGGCTTTATAATCAATTTTAATGTCTAACCCAATTACTCACCATTCTAACCATAGTTAATCTATTCTAACCCTAGTAGAGTTAAGCTCCACCAATTTGTGAACTCTTATGGGCCATCCATACTTGGGCTTGGGCCTTGGGTTCAAGAGCCCAAATAATAAATCCATATATGCACATTTCAACTTGCTGACTTCATGCATTTTTCATTTTATTTCTTTCACTGTAGTATGTATATCTCTACATTCTAATATCACTACACACTCTAGACATTATTAGATAAATTCCATACATATCATAATGCCCATTTACTAACTATTTACTAGCATTGATCAAGTATGTGTATCACATAAGCTCATTGGGTCAAACTAAGTTTGACCTCCATTATATTATTGAAATTTGATTGAATTCAATTTCTCATATCACTATTATCACCTCCCAATATCTTAGGAGATGTGAACACCCATTTACTAGCACTTTAGATTCATATTTTATATAACTAGCTAACACAGTCCCATTAGGTCAAACTCGGTTTGACTTTCATTTTGTTATAAAAGCACATATCAAATGTTGACTTCTTTCCTTACTTATTGTCATATTATTCATTACATTCACTTCTAGTGATATTTTTAAGGTTCTTAGTAGAGTAAGAAGACCTTAAATGATATGGTATATGAACATTATCATGTCATATTTACTATTTATAATCGGCTAAAGAAACTCTGGGTATTACATTTTCTCACTTCAAAGATTTGGCAAATTTTTTGGCAACTTAAAAAACGACAGCTTCCTCTTTCTTGAGGACGATCTCCAAGACATGCTTTCAAAGATAATTTTGGGGCAAATTTCCAATTTTTTTTAAGCTTGTTGGTTCATTAAACACATTTTTCGTAGTGAATAAGTAATATAATAGTGAAACAGAGTATCGCTCTCATAAGAAATGATTGACAAGTATTAAACTTAAGATTTTCTTTATTATTTAAAAAATCAAATAAGATAAAAGAAAACAAGTAAAATTAAACAGATATAATAAAAGATAAATTTAATTTTAAATTTTTATTTTCTAATTAATTAGGTTTCAACTGAGATGTAAATTCACAATCTTTGCTACTTATGCATTAACTTTCATCTGTGAATTTTTTTTTTCCCCTTAATAAGCTTTTTGGTAAGGGCATCTTTAATGGCTGTCTAATACGGATATATTAAATAGTTGGTAATCAACCCAACCACTAGAAGAATATAATATTTACCAACCGATTAATATATATCAAAGGATTGATTAATTTAAAAAAAAAAATAACACCAAATGCATGGCAACTGTGCGTGAGATTATTTCTGCTTGCAAAATGTGCTCATATAGTGGGGCCCATAATTATTATTTTTTTGCATATTATTTTTTAAAATGGGTTAAATTTTGCATGCCAACGGTGACACCAACGGTAGGATTTAATTTCTTTTTATTGTTGCATCAACGGTAATATTTTTTTTTTGTAATATTTTTTTTTGGTCTATAAATTAATATTGGAGTTACTAATTCTTCTCACAATTCAATCTCAATTTCCATCATTTCAATATCTAAAAATTTTGTACTCTTTTAAAATTTTAGACAAAATTAACTAATTATTTTTAAAAATAATTAAATATTTTGATAAATAAATATTCATTAAAATATATATTGTGAATGATTTAAATAATGTGTGATTTGATTATAAATTATATAATTATTGAATTTTTTAAAGTTCAATAACTATGAGAGATAATAAAATTAATAAATTGATGATGTAACATGGTATCAAATATTTGAATAATTTAACTGTTGCATACGCCCTAACCATTGTTCTTTTATGACCGGCCATCAGCTTGTTTTTATCATAGTAATTGTATCCATTACTTCAATAATTTTATTATAGAAATGATTTTATCTTCTATCTTAATTAATTTATTTCCATTAATTTGTCATTTTTGTAGTCATGAGAAGTTGACAGATGACCAAATATGTATTAAAGTTGACAATGGACTACAAATATTTAAAACTATGTAGAGAAAGGAAAAGATTTTTTTTTTCCTTTAATAATTAAGATCATACTATTAAATAACAAATTTGCATATCGTATTAGTATCAAAATTGGTGTAATAGAATCAAAATGAATTAGTTTGAATCGGCCGTCGCTATCATAAAATTTAAAAAATGATTAGCAAATTAATATAATTTAATAAGAAATGAAATATAATGTCTAAAATGTAATATATTAAATTAATTAACACTTAAATAAATATAATTGTACCTAGAAAAATTTAATTTACATAAATAATAACAATAAATTAAATTCAAATTACAAAACTAATAATAATAAATCAATCTTATCATGAGAGAAAAAACTATGTTATTCAATATTAATAAGGTGATAAAAAAAATCCCTCTCTATTCCAAGTAAATATAGTAAAATTAAAAAAATAAATATATCATAATATTAATTAATCACCAACAAAAAGAGTGTTGGGTAGGATTTAAATTATTTTATTTACTATTAAACACATTTAGAATTTATACAAAACTATTATTTAAATTTTTGAAAATAAATATATAAAGACACAACATAGTTAAATTGTAAAATTCGATCAATAATTTGCAGCTACAAATAAAAAATTTATACAAAAAATGAATTTTGTAAAAAATTATCGATAATATTCTAAATATATTGAAATATAAATAATATAAAAAACAATATACCAATAATTTATATTAATAAAATAGAACAAATATAAAATAATTTTTTTAAACAATATATTTATAATTTACATTAATAAAATAAAAAATAAAAAATATAATAATAATATTTTTTATTAATACGTCACACCCATATCGCTAAATAATTGTCATATCAGTGTGTATCGGATTATTCAATACTAATTCAGTGCTAATTTTCATTAACAATATCATAATAGATAAATAACGTATCGAACCCCTCAAAAACCTCTACGAAACGGCCGATACGTTATATTATTTAATATCCCGATTAAGATTGAGATTCTACCATTTCTATTGCTTAAATTGATTAATTTTTAATCTCAAACTAGTTTGATTAGCTCGATTTAACTATTTAGTTAAACCCATATTTATAAATTATAAACCAAAGGGAGAAATGAAAAAGAAAAAGTAAAAGGTGGTATTCAAATTTTTTAACCATTTAATCAGCTTAATGAGACCTTTGGCCAAAAAAAAAAAATCAGCTTAATGACCTAATATTAAGCAGAGACCTTGTATTCAAGAGTATCCACTAAAAAAGATTATTTATTGGATTCAATTTCAGAGCAACTAATTTTAATTTTAATTTTTTAATTATATTTATTTAATTAAAGAAAAAGCTAAATATTTACCTTGCACCCAACACAACATTCAAGTCAAGGTTTGATAGTCGAAGGCTCCAGGCTAAATTGTTTTTTATTTTTTCATCTTTAATTTCTTCCAACTTACTAAAGAATTATGGATGTGTGCAGTATGCAGAGCCATGACCAATTCTAAATGATAAGAGACAAAAATGACATTGTAGTCTATTAGGTCTAAGAGATCAAAGGTTCATCTCAATATTGAGGCCAATTACTTATGCCCTTAAGGTCCAAGCTCATAACGATGGCCCAAAAGGGGAGATCCAAAAAGCTAAGCATGCTAGCCCATATTGGCAAAACCCCCATAGATCTGGCCTTACTTTAGTTTTAAGTAATTTTCTTTACAAATTATTTTATGTGGTTGTAAGCTTCTAATACAGATGTCACACTAACAATCAAAGAGGCTCTTAGCAGGAAGCATACCCTTAAGTCCTAATACCACCACTCATCTAACACATCTCTAAGCACAAGACAGGTACTTCATGCTCCCATTATCCCTTATCAACCACACTTGTAAACATATAAATTAATTAATTCATCTTGTTATATAATAATTTTATATTATTGCCAATGATCCCTTTATGAATATATATACAGGGACAGCAATGTCTTTGTAAGTAAAGGTAGGCCAAATGTGAATTGTGAATGACCTAAAGAGTGCCCTAACAAATGTGAATTGTGAAAGACCTAAAGTCTCTCTCTCTCTCTCTCTCTCTCTCTCTCTATATATATATATATATATATATTTATGTGGGACTACTCTTCCTGGAAAATTTTCCTAATAGTCAAATTTTAACTCATTCAGTTTTAAATTTTTCTTTTTTATTGCTCAAAAAATATATATATATATCTAAAATATTGTTGGTTTTTTAAATTTTTTAAATAATTAAAGCTTAAATTTTATTATCAATAATCTTTATTAATTAATGATGGTTTATAATTAACAAGTAAAAAAAATTAATAGATTATAAGTATTTTAATAAATTGAATGTATATTTCTTAGGAGTTCAAATTTCAATATTGGTTAACTAATAATTAAAGCTTATATTTTTATTTGAACCCAATAATTTAATTAACGCTCACTTAAGTTTGACAATATATATATATATATATATATATATATATATATATATATATATATATATATATATATATATATATATATATATATATATATATATATATATATATATATATATATATATATATATATATATATATATATATCTATATATATATATGTATCTATATATATATATATGTAGCTAATAGCTGGAATTCAATTAAATGAAGACAACCAATTAATTTAATTTCACATTCTTTTTTTTTTTTTTTGGTTATCTGGAATTTTTTAAGATAGGCAAAATTGTTAACATTTAAACTCTAAACATCCTACACTATAAGGTAAGAATTTTTATTATTCGGTCACTAACAAGATGAATTAATTAATTTATATATATTATATATATAAATCCAAGTGTGGAATTAATTAATTTTTTTAAATCCAAGAATTATGAAAAGGATCGATGAACTAGTGTTTGGCAGAAACCTTTGGTCAACAAGCTGTTGATGACAAAAAAAAAAATTTAAAAGTTTTGGAAAAAATTATATTATACAAAATAATATAGAACAATAGAATTACTTTATAACGGAAGTAACTGGATCGAATTTTAATCTATAATTCACAAATATAATAGACAATTGATCTTTACACTCATTATAATTGAACTAGTCAAAAGATAAAGAAGGGTACAAAAGTCCAATCACACAGGGAAAATATATTTTAGAGAGCCGTAAATTATAATTTTTTTTAACACTTGTACCCTTCTTTAAGAATAAAATTTACAAAATAACTAAACATCTAATAAACATTTAACCGGGAATTGTTATTTTAATGACATATTTTGTAATAATATACAAATTTTTTCTCAATTAAAATTAATTGCTAAAAATAAATATATATTTTACTATTTATATTTTAACACTTTTAAACATATAAAATCACAAAAAAATATATTAAAAAATTTTTATAGAATAGAATAAAAAAAATAATTGTATAAATATATATGATAAAAAATAAAATAAATTACATTATAAAAAATAAAAAAAAAATATATTAAATTTTGTTTATATTACAACTCATAATGATATATGTTTAAGAACTATTCCTGGCTAACTTCCACTTGAAATTAATGATGCATTGAAATAATGTCCATTTTTGACATCAAATCATGCAACCCAAAATTTAAACGAATTTTTTTCCAATTTATTAGTTACTTTATAAGAATGTATTTTTTTTTTCTAATTTTACCCTCCATTTATTTTTCATTAAATATTTACATTAATTATTTTTTTTCTACATCAAAATTAATAAAGAATATTTTAGTCTTTTTATCTTAAAATTATAACAATTTAGTACTCTCTCTATTTTAAAATATTTATCATTTGAAATTTTGGTGCATAGATTAAAAAAGTTATTAAATTGTCATAATTTAAAGTGAAAGGACTAAAATATCTTTTATTGATTTTGATGTAAAGAAAGAAAAGCAATTAATGTAAATATTTAATAAGAGAATAAATAGATGTTGCGCGATTTCTGCAAGTGCACAGGTCGTGAACAAGTAATATAGTAGTGAAATAAGTGTCGATCCCACGAGAAAGGGTTGACAAGTACCAAAATTAAGATTACTCTATTATTTAGAAAATCAACTATGAGAATTTATATTTTAAGCTAAAGTGAAATTTAAGTAAATAAATGATGATAAATATGAAATAAAATTAAAGGTTTAGGATTTAGAATTTATCAATTGATCACATATGATTTCTTTATAATTTTTAGATGGATTATTTTTGCTGAAATTAATGATTAGATTTTCCTAAATTATATGATGTTCTCTCTCAAGATACAACATGTGTGTTCATATTAACCTTACGTCTACTCTCGTGATCATAAGCAATTAACACAAACCCATTAAATTTAATGAAAATCCTTTTAAAAATCACAAAAAAGTATTCTTATCTCTAAGCAATACATTCCTTAGGTCAATTATCCTAATGAACTAATATTATGCTTCCACTATCGCTACTTCACACAATATCTTAAATCATGCAATTAATAGCCAGTTATTACAAGCATTAAGTTCTAAGATAAAAGATTAATTCCAACAATCAAATTCAATCAATTAAATATAAATAATCATATGCAAATCAAAAGATTACATCTAAATCTTAGAAAAATAAATTTAGCTATTCATAATTAAAAAGAAAGAAACAATTAAATTAACAATAAACATAATAAACATAATAATAACTTATAATTAAATTCAAGAATAGAGTTTAGAGAGAACTTGTTTTGGGATACAATCTTTGATGAACTCAAGCTTCCAAAAACTCCTCCTCTTGATCAAAATAAAAAATAAAACTAATCTACTATAAGAAAATATATAAAAATCTCTCTACATATTTTTTTTATGGATTTTCTTTGATGCCATTTTCCTTTGCCAAGCATGGTATTTATAGACATGTTTGGTGGAAGAATTCAAGTTCCATTAAAATTCTTACATCAAAAATTCAACATTGATGGTTAGGTTGGCAATCAACCATTGAATTCCTTCATCAATATTCAAAAATGGTTAGGTTGGCTACCAACCATTGAATTTTGGCCACCAACCATTGAATTTCTTTATCAATATTCAAAAATGGTTAGGTTGGCTACCAACCATTGAATTTTGGCCACTAACCATTGAATTTATTTCTCATGGATTGAAAACTTGAATTATTGCTTGCATCTTTATTTTTACTGCATCATTTTGATCTACAAAAATAAAATAAAAATACTTAAAATATGTTATAATTTATTTATAAATTGTAGAACTATTTATTTATAAAAATAAGTAATAATATTATTGTATTCTCGAGAATTGAGCTAAAATTTAAGTTTAAACAATTAAAATAACTCTAAAAATATAGAGTTATCACACCCCCAAACTTAAGTTTTTGCTTGTCCTCAAGCAAAGGAAAATTCAAAACCTAAACTAGTCTACTTTCGTAGGAAATTACGATTGCATTTAGCGTATGCAACAAGCCTTTAAACCCCTAGGTATCCCATAGAGGACGAGTTATAGTCTCGTGAAAGCTTCCAGTGGTGATACCCACAAACACCTTTAAAAATTTATTTCAAAGAAAAATAAAATATCACAAAAAAGAGACTTAATCCCCTCATGCTTATGTTGAATTTTTTTTTTTTTTAAGGTCTTAAGAAATTAATATTTACAAACAACATATCAATAGTATTGCAAGTCAAGCTTCTATCTCATCAATAGTATTGCAAGTCAAGCTTCTATCTCAGGTTCAAAATAATCCTCATCTTAATCATGCCTTGAATAACTATACATTAAATCAACTGCAAAGAAATTGTTGCACTTCATATAGGCATATACACACTAATATCTTTAAATGCCTCTATCAAATGATATAAAATAGATGTACAAATCTCATAAGCATATTAAAGCAAACAATCTCCACTAATGGAATTCACAAATCAAGAGAGATTAATAGGTCTTGACTAGGGTTGTAATGGGGCTAACACAAGGTATTTTTGGCTAAACAAAGAACAGGCTAAATGAACAAAAGTAAAATAATTATGCCAAGTTTACAAAATCAATAGCTCAAATAAAGGAATTATATTAATGAAGGATCCTTTTCATCTTAAGCACTATTCTTTTTCAATGTTTTCTTCTTTTAAGCCCACCTCTTCTTCTTCTTGTTCTTTTTTTTTTTTTTTTTCGCCAATAACATTATTCTAAAGACAAGCAAGAATTACTAACTTTTATTGGTTCAATTTTCTTGCTTTCCCCCAAACTTATTTTAAGCAGAAGGTGGTCTTTTATAATGAATAATACTCTCAGTTATTAGAAATCCTTATTTTCTTTTAAAACTTCAATAATTCCCTTTTCTTCATTAAAATGTAAACTTGACAAAATTATCTCACAAACAGGGTGAAAGATAACAATTAAGGTTAATTAATAAAGAAAAGAAAGCTAAAATTATCAAGGCACAAAGGGGTAAACTAGGAAAAAAAATTAAAATAAGGGTAGATACAAGTAACAGGCTAAACAAACAATGCCTAAATCATATCTCTCTTTCAAAATGAATTCAAAATTTCGCCTCAAAAGTTTGCAAAAACATGTTCTAAGATAGGTGAGGCAAATGAAGATAAAAATGTGTAGAAACCCTCTCTAAGTAAGCATACACAAATTCAATGCAATCAATATAATGCAAAGCAAAACAAAACATAATCTTAATAAAAGTTAATTTCTTACCCAAAATAGTTGTTCAACCTGAAATACTTTAATAAATTGTCCATAAATATCAATTATAATCTATCATTGACCTTTCATCAATTTATTTAACACAAATATATTTTATTAATAAAAGAGTAAAAAAAAATTTAAATTTATTCATCAAAACATGAAAGAAATTACTGAAAACAAAAAAAATAAATTAAATCTCCCCCAAACTTGCAATGGACATTGTCCTCAATGTCAAAGAAACAAACCAAAAGAAAGAAAATACTCTCTCTTGTAGAAAAGTGGATTCCAAATTATAAGCAGGATGTGCATTTCACTTCCTTACTTCCTGTAAAATATCTTGAAACAACACTAAAAGCAAGCATGAGAAATTAATCACACAAAAAGAAAATATCAATTTTTTATTATTTTTATTTTTATTTTATTTTATTTTTTTTAATTTTTTATTTTGGAAACTAAAAAAAAAGAAAGAAGAAAAAAAAATATAAATGGGTATCAAGAGCACAAAAAGTACTCTTTACTCAGCCATCTTGTATGAATAACTCTTGAGTTAGTTAGTTAGTTAGCTAGCTAGTTAGTTTTTTTTTTTTTTTTTTTTGAAAAGGAAAATCACATAAATTTAAGATGCGTATCAAGAGTACAAAAGTAACTCTTTACTCAGCCATCTTACATTTAGTGAATCGAACCTAAAACTTCGCTTGATCAAGTGCAGCAAAAAAAACACACACAAAACAAAAAAAATGCGATAAAAAAAAACTACAAAAGTTAGGGAAGTTATAATCGGAGATTCAGATCTAGTCCTCGCTTTTTACTGCTACTAGCCCTGGGGTGCCAAACTACCTGCGCCATCAATGGATCAGGTTCGGATTTAAAGTTTTGCAGTTGATCAATCAATTGTTCAATAGTTGAAGCAGAGACTAAGATGCGTCGACTCGCCGATGTCATAAAATCCTGTTCCACAGCATGATCGAGAAAAGATAACAAACCATTATAAAAACCATCAACATTAAGTAATCCCAATGGCTTTTGAAGAACAGTTAATTGGATCCAAGATGCAATGGTGAAAATATCTTCAAATGTTTCTAAACCACCAGGTAATGCGATAAAAGCATCAGCATTGAGATTCATGTATGCCATTCGTTCGTACATGCTATTGACCTGTAACTCATTACCTATAGTTCCACCAGTGATTTGTTTATTTCGAGCCAAAGCCTTTAGAACTACTCCTAAGACTTTACTACCTCTAATATATGCAGAACTTGCGACACAACCCCTTAACCCTAAACTACCTCCCTCAAACACCAAATCAATTTTTCGTTCAGCTAAAATCCTACCAAGTTCATTAGCTGCTATCAAGTACTCTCTTTTCTTGCCAAAGTTTGGACTACAAAAGACACAAATAGTTTTGAATTTGCGTGTTGAGGATTCTGCCATTTTCTCTCACAGATTTCTCGAAAGGATTGTGTGTATATTGATAATAATGAATGTGCATATAAAGAAACTAGAAGAGTAAAAGAATAGTTCAATGGGATAAAATAATTATTGACATAAAAAGTATAAAAACAAAAATGATAATGAAAACAAAAATAATCAATGTTGTGCGTACAAATGTCAAAAGAAATATTTGAAAAACTAAAAAGAAACAAACATTGAAAGACAAAAAAGCTAACAAAAGTAGAAAAATCTGCAACATGTGTACAAAAGTCAAAAAAAAATATTGAAAAGCTAAAAGTAGACATTGAAAGACTACAAAGTTGTCGACAGTAGAAAAATCTGCAAGAAAATAAAATTTAGATGCTAAAAAGTCAAAAAGTACTGCAAGATGTAGAAAAATAATGCATTAAAAAATAAAAAAGTTAGTGATACACCTGATTATAAACAGTAGTTGTGATTTTGGCTCACATTTTCCTCTGGTTTTACGTCCAGTAACCGCTTACACGCCTTCTATGAGTCGAGGATAGGCTTCCCATCCAGTTTTCTTATTAACTGGCAAACAGGGTCTTTTATCATCAGATTTCCTATACTGTAACGCTGCTTCTCTTCTTTGAATAGTTCCCATAAATCTAAAAGAGTGCGTTGAACTTGTCCACAAGGATGCGTCTCAAGAGTTTGTAAGATATTATCCATAGACTCCTTACTCAGTCCATCCTTTATGAATTTAATTTTGTCTTCTCGATTTATGGATGCAAATCCAATATTTCTACAGCGTGTGTTGCAATTCCATCTTGCACACTTGTAGCAGACCCCCATTCTTTTAGCTCTCCTCTTCTTTGAGTAAGAACTTCTCCCCGTACCTGGCAAACATTTAATAAATGAGTTATCAATCTCACCTGCCAATCGTACTTTGGCTTCTATGATCCAGCGAATATCCTCAGGAAGATTCAAACGCCTAAATGCCTTCATTCTTTCCAGTCTGCGTTCATCAATTTTCCTGAGCACATCTTGGGGAAGAGTTGGAAACCTGTTTTTTAGTGCTGCAAGAGATGCTTCCATATCTGATTAACTTAGTTAAGAAAATGAAAGAGAAAACTTACAATGAAATAACTAAACAGAAATAAAAGAAACCTAATAAAGAGAAAACTTGGATTTCCTCCTAATAAGCTATTTAATAACTCACAAACCACACTAAAGCAAAATTAAAATAAAATGAAACAAACAAAGGAACAAAAGAAATTAAAAAGAAGTAAACAAGTTAGAAATTTGGGTTGCCTCCCAAAAGCGCTTTATTTATAGTCTTTAGCTTGACTATAGCTAGATCTTCATCATGGAGGATAATACACAAAGTATATCATCTCGATAATTGTGGAAAGATAGACTTTTGCCAATTTTAATGAGTCAAGCCAGCTTGATTTGAGTCTGCATGGAAAAAAATTAAGACATAAATTATTTAGTATTTTATAATTAGGCTCATAATTTTTAAAAACTTTCCAACGAGCTCTTTTTCTTGCTCTAAATTTTCTTAAGAAATTGAGATAGGAAGGTAATGGAGTTGAATCAAGAGTCGGTGAGTGCTCAGTTGATGGTGGTGAATGCTTCTTCTTTTCTTCCAAGTCATCAAATTGATATTCTTTATGGTCTGAAATATATGATGTTGTATTCACCAAACAAACTGAAAAAATTTCCTTTGAGTGCTCTTGTTCAAATCCTTTTTCAATTTCCCCATCAATTTCAACCACTCCGCAAATATTATCCATAAGAGAATAATATTTCTTGGGCAAATTAGGCTGAACTTCTTCATTTTTTTCTTGCTTGCTTGAAGTATCTCCTTGATCAATCGTCTCTTCCTTATCATCACTCAAAGAAATTGCCAAGCATTGCTCTCTAGAATGTTCTTCAATTTGGCTTGTCAGGTTTTCATGGCTTTGAGTATCTAATGGGCTAGTGAATTGTTCCATTTGTACATCATCATTTGTATTGTGGCTAGCCCATTGATTCCTATCTTCCATTTTTTCACATCATTCGTAAGTAGCATTCATAAATTTTTCTAATGCTATTTCATAAGATGGTTTGTGCTCTTTAAATGGTGCATGGTGTTGAAAATCATATTGATAAGGATACCATGAATTGTTACCTTGATCGCATTGGTTTTCCCATGAAAAGCTCGAATAGTCACTCCATCCTGAGTTGTTTATGTTGGAATATGGATAATTCTCATACCTGTTATAATTTGGGAAAAATTGTACCTGCTCTGCATATTGGCACTCAGAATTCAAATGATTACCTCCACACATATCACAACTCAAACATGAATTAAATAAACTATTTGTATCAAGTTTATCAATCAAGTTAACCAATGTATCGATTTTAGTATTTAACTTACTAAAACTATCCTCACCATACATGCTTGTTGCTATATTTAACATCATTCCTCCATCACACCATTACTAGTTGTGGAAAGCCATCCTTTTTTTTTTTTTTTTTTTTGTTCCTTGGTTTTTTTTTTTTTAATATAAAAGTTAAAAAAAAATCTGCAAAATTTTAAAAAAAAATCTAAAGTAATAGAGTATATCAACCTATTGATATTGTCAAAAGTCGCCTTCCCTGGCAACGACGCCAAAAACTTGTTGCGCGATTTCTGCAAGTGCACAGGTCGTGAACAAGTAATATAGTAGTGAAATAAGTGTCGATCCCACGAGGAAGGGTTGACAAGTACCAAAATTAAGATTACTCTATTATTTAGAAAATCAACTATGAGAATTTACATTTTAAGCTAAAGTGAAATTTAAGTAAATAAATGATGATAAATATGAAATAAAATTAAAGGTTTAGGATTTAGAATTCATCAATTGATCACATATGATTTCTTTATAATTTTTAGATGGATTATTTTTGCTGAAATTAATGATTAGATTTTCCTAAATTATATGATGTTCTCTCTCAAGATACAACATATGTGTTCATATTAACCTTACGTCTACTCTCGTGATCATAAGCAATTAACACAAACCCATTAAGTTTTATGGAAATCCTTTTAAAAATCACAAAAGAGTATTCTTATCTCTAAGCAATACATTCTCTAGGTCAATTATCCTAATGAACTAATATTGTGCTTCCACTCTCGCTACTTCACACAATATCTTAAATCATGCAATTAATGGCCAGTTAATTACAAGCATTAAGTTATAAGATAAAAGATTAATTCCAACAATCAAATCCAATCAATTAAATATAAATAATCATATGCAAATCAAAATATTACATTTAAATCCTAGAAAAATAAATTTAGCTATTCATAATTAAAAAGAAAGAAACAATTAAATTAACAATAAACATAATAAACATAATAATAACTTATAATTAAATTCAAGAATAGAGTTTAGAGAGAACTTGTTTTGGGATACAATTTTTGATGAACTCAAGCTTCCAAAAACTCCTCCTCTTGATCAAAATAAAAAATAAAACTAATCTACTATAAGAAAACATATAAAAATCTCTCTACATATTTTTTTTATGAATTTTCTTTGATGCCATTTCCCATTGCCAAACATGGTATTTATAGACATGTTTGGTGGAAGAATTCAAGTTCCATTAAAATTCTTACATCAAAAATTCAACATTGATGGTTAGGTTGGCAATCAACCATTGAATTCCTTCATCAATATTAAAAAATGGTTAGGTTGGCTACCAACCATTGAATTTTGGCCACCAACCATTGAATTTATTTCTCATGGATTGAAAACTTGAATCATTGCTTGCATTTTTATTTTTACTGCATCATTTTGATCTGCAAAAATAAATTAAAAATACTTAAAATATGTTATAATTTATTTATAAATTGTAGAACTATTTATTTATAAAAATAAGTAATAATATTATTGCATTCTCGAGAATTGAGTTAAAATTTAAGTTTAAACAATTAAAATAACTCTAAAAATATAGAGTTATCAATAGATGGTAAAGTTAAAAAAATAAATAAATATATTTTTGAAATCATAAAATGATAAAAAAATTGATACAAAAAATTTTTTCTAAAATGAAAAATATTTTAAAACAAAAATAGTAACTTTTTTAATTCATGTATCGAAATATTAAATGACAAATATTTTGAAAGGATGGAATATTTTATGAGTGTTAGACAATATATAAAAAATTTATAAATAAGTTGATGTTATGCTTAACAGAATTGGTTTTATATAAATGAATTTTAACACTTATGAAATATTTTGTAATAATATTGAATTCATTTTCAAAATTGTGACCCATTTAAAAATTTATAAAAATTTTCATGCAACTTTTTTTTTTAATCATGAATAAAACTTAACTTTCATTATTATTAAAAAAATTAATATATGACAATTTAATGATAGAATGAATTAACAGTAAAATTAAAAGTTATTATATGACAATAAAATGAAAAATTTTATAAAAATTCTCTTGTAACTTTTTTAAATCGTCAACAAAATTTGCTCTAATTAATACAAAAATAATTAATAAATGACCAAAATATGCATGAAAATTGTTAAATAAAAAATTCATATACGAAAGCAATATGGAGAGTTGTCGAAAAAACCCCATAAGCTCCTTAAAGAACCCCAACTTCCCATTTTCAACAAACCAACTGAAAATTAAAGAAAAATAAATTTTCAATTACCCAGACCCTTTAATTATAACAAAACACACACACACCAAAAAAGCTTAAGTAATTTTGATTTCTTCAACACCTGAACCGAATATCTGGGCAAAATTGTGAAATTCCAGAGAGCGTGATATCCCTAGACAAATCCTTCAGTTACTGGCCATAGAGTAGAGGCATGCATAAAACACGCTCGTCAAGATCACGCATTTCGTAACCACAGACTTATTAAGGTGATAATCCCTGATTTTGTTGCCCCAAGCGAGCCCATATTTCCAGAGATATGGGATGTTTGAGTGATTGGACGAAGCTCTAGTCGACGATATTACACATGGCTTTCAATTACTAGTTTATGTTCCTAGTTTACGCAAGAAAAGGTCCGAGTGTTGAGTGGATTTGAGTTTAGTGAAGCTGGAGGTGGTAAAAGGCTTTTTTTAACAGAAATATGGAGGTAGAAGACGATCAAGAATGAGCAGAGAGAAGACGTGGGGTCAGACTTTGAAACAAGTCTATATATCACGTTTTTATTGGTTGCTTCATCGTCAGCTCAATATACTATCTAATAATTTCTCATCTATGTCGCGCATTGCCACGTGAGCCATGTTGCTGATATGTTCATAGCCACGTAGACATGCATCCAATGATATCATTTCCACGTGAGATATATGCTGGCGTGGCTTATGGCCACGTCTACATCGCTTTGATGTGGCTGAAGCCACGTGTTCAAATGTGCTGACGTGTAAAACAACACGTGGCAAAATGCTGACAGGTTTTCATGCCACTTTACATTGCTGACATGGCATATTGCCAAGTGTAAAATGATCTTGTGTACTTATGCCACGTGGCTATAATGATGACATGATTTACGCCACGTGTACAAAATGCTGACATGGCAATGGTCATGTGTCAAATCTGCTGATGTGCTCTTATGCCACGTGGAAATCATGATGACGTGTATGACGCCACGTGTAAATATTGCTGACATGCCGTATCGACATGCGTCAAATTTGCTGATGTGTATTTATGCCACGTGGCTATCATGATGACGTGGATATCTCCACGTGTACATATTGCTGACATGGCCTATCGCCATGTGTCAAATGTGCTAACGTGTCTTTATGCCACGCGGTTCTTATGCTTACGTGGATTTCACCACATGTACATGTAGCTGACTCATCCACCAGCGTGCTTATGTGGCAATTGCCACGTGGATAATTTGCTGATGTGTAATATGCCACATTGGCAAATGTTATCTTTACGTGGCAAATTTGCACACATGGCCTGTTTTTGCTGACATGGCTCAAGATAATCTCTTTTCGATGGGAACCAAAAACAAGACAGCGGGAGATTTTTCTGCTTGGATTTTCAGAGAGAGAAAAAGAAAACTTTTGGAGCTTTGTTTCTATGGCATTTATGTTCTTCCAATTTTGGGGAATGTTGGGGAGAGGACAGAAATTTTACAACTTGAACGAAATATTACCTTGTTTTTTACTACTACTACGTTTGAATTATGATGCCGTTATCGTTGCATAATTTTGATTGAAATAATTTGCTTGGCGTTTTATGATTAATTTTCTTAATTATGATTTGCACTATGATAGATGGTGTTTTGTTAGGGTAGCATCATCAACTAATCCTTGTTTATGTTTAATGGATATGTCAATCATTTTTCTTCTTCTGAACTAATACAGCTGAGAGAGACCGAGAAAGAATGAGAGATTTCTCCGGTCACCGATGTCATAGTGTCTCAAGCTGTCACCGTGGTTTAGTTCCTCCCTCTACAAACTCGATTTCAAGCTCTCTTTCTCTCTTTCGGTGCTTAGCGAGCAAATGAACTTTCTGTTGTCTCTATAATCGGTTAAGTTTAGAGGAAATTTCGAAGGTTATCAAGATAGCTCATGCTGATTTTTGTAATCTAATTGCAATGCTATTTAGCTCCTGAAATTTGTAAATTTTGGCATAAAAGACTTGTTTTTCAACTGACGTAATGATGTTCCTTTTATAGAGGCAGCTGTTGTTGCAGAGATCCTTTTACTTCTCTGTTACTACTGGTAAATGAGAAAAATCCACATCTTAGTAGGAGTTGCATAACTTTTAGCTTATCTGGTGGACATTTTCAAAAAGTTCAAAATTTGCAGGGTTAGTTCATAATAAATAAAATGGACTTAGTATGTTGCACGAAGATTAGTCCATGACTCCGCCTTACTCAAAAAAAACTCCCAAGTCTAGATGATGAACATGAGTTAGCAACAGTTATAATAGTAATTTTATTGGCATGAGATAACTGATTGTGCACATCTTCCTCGCAATTATTATTCTAGGGGATAGAATGGGACATAATAGGAATTAAATTCAAATCATTTTTTCTCCTAATTGCAATCCCAGAAGCCTCAGTCATGTCTAGATCTTCCTGGTTCATTTCACCGAGGAGTTTCCAATCAAAATGGTACAACAAATTTGCAAGTGGAAGCTCAACATTTGCTATACCAAATAGTATGCCTGGACATATCCTTCTTCCAGCACCAAATGGGATGAACTCGAAATTCGATCCCTTTTAATCAATTGAATTATCAAGAAATCTCTCTGGATAGAATCTTTCAGCTTCCATCCAATAATTCTCATCCTTTCCAATTGCCCATACATTAACAAGGACTCGAGATTTCTTGGGTATGAAATAACCATTAATCTTACAGGATTCTCGATTTTCTCTTGGAACGAGCAAAGGAACAGGAGGGTGTAACCTTAGAGTCTCTTTAATAACTAACTTCAAGTAATTTAATTCGCAAAGGCCTTCTTCATCCACTAATCCTTTGCTACCAAAGATTTGCCTCACCTCAGCTTGCGCCTTTGCCATTACACTTGGATTTTTCAACATCTCTGACATTGCCCATTCTACAGTTGTTGACGAAGTCTCACTTCCAGCAATAAACAAGTCCTAAAACAGAATGATCATATTAATTCATAACTAAAAAGTTAATGTGTACAAAATTTGAACTGAAGCTGGGAAACATGAAACTTTCTTACCAAGATAACTGCTTTGATGTTATCAGTCGTTAAAGAGAATTCAAGATCTCCTTGATCTTGAATGTTCAAAAGAACATCTACAAGATCATCAGCTTGACCTTTACCACCAGGTTTCGCTGCTGCTTTGCTAGCTTTATGTTCATTGATGATGTTCTCAAGTATCTTGTCTGCTGCTTGATGTAACCTTTCCACTCTAGATCTAATTCCATTGATGTTATGAAGCAATTTAATGGAAGGAAACACATCAGCCATATTAAAACCTCCTGCCACCTCAATAATTTCCTCAACCAGTGGTACAAATTCTTCTTGTTCTTTACGTATCCTACCAAATGCTGCCCTTGAAGTGATGCTATAAGTTAAAGAAAATAACATTCTACTAAGATTGATGAGAGATCCTGCACTAGAAGATATGCATCGCAAAAGATTAAATACCTCTTCTTCTCTGATTTTTCTGAATGATTGTACACGTTTAGCACTTAATAACTCCAATATGCAAATTTTCCTTAGCTGTCTCCAGTACCCTCCATATGGTGAAAATACAATGCTTGTAGCATTGTAAGAGATAACACTTGCGGCGAGGATGCAAGGCCTATCAGCAAAGACTATATCATGGGTTTTCATCACTTCCTTAGCAACTTCTGGTGAAGAAATAACAATAGTTGTAACTTCACCAAGCTGAAAGCTCATGAGAGGTCCATATTTCTTGGCCAAGTCTCGGAGGCGGTGATGAGGTAGAGAGCCAACCAAATTGTGTATGTTTCCTATTATAGGTAGCTTCCATGGCCCTGGAGGTAAATTTGGAGCCGAGTTCTTGGTTTTTTATTTCTTCCAAATCATTAATAACATAAAGATGAAGATGAAGAAAGGTAAAAAGACAGGAAGAGAGAGGAATTGGAGCTCCATTTTTTGTTCATTGATGAAGTTTGTACTTCAATATCCAGTTTTATTGAGGTTGTGGAGCTTTCTCATTTGACTTGTGGATTTGTCTTCTTGTTTGATGAGATCTCAATACTACAATTTTTTATTAGTTATTTGGATTCAACGAGTTGTACAGTGATATAATGCTTGCTAGTTGATATTTTTTTTAGAACTAGAAGCAACCTAGTCATACTGGCATTGGTGAAAAATAAAGTAAAACGAATCATATATGGATTAAATTTCTCTGCTTTCTGGACTTGATATTATATAATAGCAACCAAATATGACCATTGACAAAATTTATATTTTATTATATCATGCTAAACAGGTGAACTTTGTTTAATTAGACTAATGCATATCAGGCTTTCTTTAATTGATACAAGTTTTTACCTAAGATGCATGAAATGTTTTCACCATGTGTAGATTAGACTGATGACAAGAAATTAAGTTAACGAACAGCATTTATTTCAAGAGATTCAACATTAAACATACATAACATGATAAACATACATAAAGTGTCTTAGTTGTTAGAGCTGACTCAGTATATTTATGCTTTAGTTTATTTCAATAATGTTCCTAATTGTAGGATAGACTATTTCAATTCTGTTTCTGTTTGTTGCGCAACTAACTCCATTTTTGTGGGGATATTTTTGAACGTTGCTTTTAGACTGTTTTGTATGGCTATCTAAAAGGCCTAGTTTGCTTAATAAAATTATCAATGTATTTTCAGCTATTACTTTAGAACAACAAAATTGGTATCAGAGCTTCCAAAGAAGCCTGACCTGTGTGTGAGAAAGAAGAGACGAGTGCAAGCAATCAAAGAAAATGGCAGAAGGGAACAGCTTTGCGCAACCAAGTATTCCGAAGTTTGATGGAGATTATGATCACTGGAGTCTTATTATGGAGAATCTTCTAAGATCAAAGGAGTACTGGAGTGTTGTTCAAAATGGTTTTGTTGTACCAGAGTCTGAAGAGACATTATCTGCAGCTCAAAAGAAAGTTTTTGATGAAGCAAGATTGAAAGATCTCAAAGCCAAGAACTATTTGTTCAGCTCAATTGACAAAACCATTCTGAAAACAATCACTCAGAAGGAAACATCCAAACAACTATGGGACTCCATGAAAACAAAATATCAAGGCAATGCTAGAGTACAACGTGCGCAATTACAGACTCTAAGGAGAACTTTTGAATTGCTGGAAATGAAGGTAGGAGAATCGGTCACAGACTATGTTGGAAGAGTAATGGTGGTAGCCAACGATATGAGAAATTGTGGAGAAAGCATGCTGGACGTGAAGATAGTGGAGAAGATCCTAAGAACCCTCACTGAGAATTTCAATTACATTGTATGTTCTATTGAGGAATCTAAGGATATAGATACTCTTACTGTTGATGCTTTGCAAAGTTCTTTGCTCATGCATGAACAAAAATTCAGAAAGAATACTGTTGGAGTTGAAGAGCGGGTGCTGAAAGTCTCACAGGACGAAAGAGGAAATAGAGGCCGAGGAAGTACTACTCGAGGAAGAGGGAGAGGCCGAGGAAGAACTATCAACAAAGCTATGATCGAATGTTACCATTGTCATGAGCTGGGACATTTTCAATATGAATGTCCCAACTGGAATAAGAAAGCAAACTATGTGGAATTTGATGATGAAGATGAGATGCTACTGATGACGTTTGTTGAAACAAATAATGCTCAAAAGGATGAGATATGGTTTCTGGATTCTGGCTGTAGCAACCATATGTATGGAGAAAGGGCATGGTTCGCTGATCTTGATGAAACTTACAAGCAAACTGTGAAGCTGGGAAACAATTATCGTATACAGGTCATGGGAAAAGGCAATGTACGATTATCAATTGAAGGCGTGACTCATACTGTTGCTGATGTTTATTTTGTACCAGAACTGAGAAGTAATTTGCTCAATATTGGTCAATTTCAAGAACGTGGACTTTCTATTCTGATTCAACATGGAGCTTGTAAAGTATTTCATGCAGAAAGAGGCTTAATCATACAGAGTTGGATGAGTATAAACAGAATGTTTCCGTTGCTAGCCAAGACTGAAGGAAAACCAGTGAACCAACCAAGGTGTATGCAAGTATCCACTGAAGCTCAAACACAGCTGTGGCACCAAAGGTATGGACATTTGAATTATAAAGGGTTGAGAATTCTGAAATTCAGGAATATGGTGAAGGGATTGCCTGTATGGAATGGAGCACTCAAAACTTGCACAAGTTGTCTAGTAGGGAAGCAACACAGGGAGCCTTTCCCAAAGAAAAGTCAGTGGCGTGCCTCAAAAAGATTGCAATTGGTACATTCTGATTTATGCGGACCAATCTCTCCATATTCAAACAACGGCAAAAAATATATCTTGACCTTCATTGATGATTATAGCAGGAAAGTTTGGATATATTTTCTGCAAGCCAAGTTAGAGACTTTTACACGCTTCATCCAATTCAAGAATCAAGTAGAGAAAGAGTCTGGCTCAGTCATATGTTGCCTACGTACTGACAGAGGGAGTGAGTTTAATTCAAATGAATTTAATTTGTTCTGTAATGAAGCAGGAATCACTAGACAACTTATTGCATCCTACACTCCGCAACAAAACGGAGTGGCGGAAAGAAAGAATCGTACAATAATGAATATGGTGCGGTGTATTTTGGATGATAAGAAGGTTCCAAAGAGATTCTGGCCTGAAGCTGCGAGGTGGACAGTACATGTGTTGAACAGAAGTCCAGTTTCAGTTGAAAAAGAAAGGACTCCTGAAGAAATGTGGAGCGAGGTAAAACCAAATGTTAACTATTTTAGAGTTTTTGGGTGTTTAGCTCACGTGCATGTCCCAGATCAAAGGCGAGAGAAGTTGGACGATAAAAGTGTATGTTGTGTACTTCTTGGCGTCAGTGAACATTCCAAGGCGTACAGGTTATACAACCCAAGAACTCAAAAATTGATAACCAGCCGTGATGTGGTGTTTAAGGAAGAAAAAGGCTGGAAATGGGAGAATGACAAAACTCATGAAGATAAACTTGTGTGGGCAGATTGTGACAACGAGTCAGTCAAAGAAAGGGAGAATGAAGAAGATAAGAATTCTAGTGAAGAAGATGAGGCTGAATCTGAAGAGTCTGATGAAATAGAAACACTTCCAAGAGTTCGAAGGCAACCAGTCTACTTATAAGATTATGTGTCAGGAGAAGGACTCTCAGATGAAGAAGAATTCAGAAGCAATTTTGCAATGTTTACTGTGTCTGAGGATCCAGTTTTATTTGAAGAGGCGATAAAAGATGAGAAGTGGAAGAAAGCTATGGATTGTGAAATAGAAGCCATTGTGAAGAACAAGACTTGGTATCTGACAATTCTACCGACAGGAGCAAAAAGGATTGGTGTAAAATGGGTGTTCAAGACCAAGCTTAATGAACATGGGAAGGTGGATAAGTATAAGGCACGCTTAGTAGCCAAGGGATATGCGCAACAACATGGTATTGATTACAATGAAGTCTTTGCTCCGGTGGCGAGATGGGATACCATTAGAATGCTTCTTGCAGTAGCGGCACAAAGGGGTTGGTGTGTTTTTCAGTTAGATGTGAAGAGTGCGTTTTTGCATGGAGAACTGAAGGAAGATGTATATGTTGATCAGCCTCAAGGATATGTCAAATCGGGAGAGGAAAATAAAGTGTATAAGCTGAATAAAGCACTTTACGGTTTGAAGCAAGCACCACATGCTTGGTACAACAAAATAGAGGCCTACTTCATCAAGGAAGGATTTCTCAAATGCACCGACGAACACACATTATTTGTCAAAATAGAAGGAGGTAATCAAGTTTTAATTGTCAATCTTTATGTGGACGACCTTATTTTGACTGGAAATAATTCTGACATGATTGTAAAGTTTAAAGCTTCCATGAAAAAGGAATTTGATATGACTGATTTGGGGAAGATGAAATATTTCTTGGGTGTGGAAGTAAGTCAAAAAGAAGAGGGGATATTTATCACACAAAAGAAATATACAGGTGAGTTGCTTAAAAGATTCAATCTCCATGAAGGTAATTCTGTCAAAAATCCGATAGTTCCTGGTGTTAAATTATCAAAGAATGATGGAGGAGTCAAAGTGGATGGAACGCTGTATAAACAACTCATTGGGAGTCTTATGTATATAACTGTCACAAGACCTGATCTTATGTATGTTGTATGTCTATTAAGCAGATTCATGGCTAATCCTTCAGAACAGCATATGTGTGCAGCAAAAAGGGTTCTGCGTTACTTAAAGGGAACCCAGTCATTTGGTATATTCTACAAGAGAGGAGGTGAGGATAAGCTAATTGGCTATACGGACAGTGATTACGCAGGTGATACTGATGACAGAAGAAGCACAAGTGGCTATTTGTTCATTTTAAGCGGAGCGGCAGTTTCATGGGCATCTAAGAAGCAGCCAGTGGTGACACTCTCTACCACAGAAGCCGAATTCATTGCTGCAGCTTATTGTGTGTGTCAGTGTGTGTGGATGAAGAGGATTTTGAAGCAGTTTGGAGTTGCACAACCTCAGTGTACCACAATTCTATGTGACAACACCTCAGCCATCAAGTTGTCTAAACATCCAGTTTTTCATGGAAGGAGTAAACATATTGATGTAAAATGGCACTTTCTCAGAGATCTTACTAAAGATGGAATTATTGAGCTCATTCATTGTAGAACTGAAAAGCAAAAGGCAGACATCATGACCAAGCCATTAAAGCTACAAGTGTTTGAGCGTCTGCGAGAAGAATTGGGAGTTCGTGAAGAAGTAAACTAATTATGATAATCATTTTAGGAGAGGCAATGTTAGAGCTAACTCAGTATATTTATGTTTTAGTTTATTTCAATAATGTTCCTAATTATAGGATAGACTATTTCAATTCTGTTTCTGTTTGTTGCGCAACTAACTCCATTTTTGTGGGGATATTTTTTGAACGTTGCTTTTAGACTGTTTTGTATGGCTATTTAAAAGGCCTAGTTTGCTCAATAAAATTATCAATGTATTTTCAGCTATTACTTTAGAACAACATTAGTTGCTTGATTCAACAGGCTTGGCTGAAGATGGTCCATATGGAATGGGAATCAAGTGCAGATCATTTTTTCTTCTAACAGCAGCGCCAAAAGCCTCAGTCATATCTAGATTTTCTGCTTTCATTCCACCAGGAAATTTCCAATCAAAATGGAATAGAAGTTATGCAAGCGGAAGCTCAACGTTAGCCATGCCAAACAATATGCCAGGACACATCCTCCTTCCAGCGCCAAATGGGATAAATTCAAAATTGTTCCCTTTGTAATCAATTGAATTATCAAGAAATCTTTCTGGGTAGAAAGTCTCAGCTTTAGTCCAATGATTTGGATCCCTTCCTATCGCCCACGCATTAACAATAACTTTGGATTTGGCTGGTATCTCATACCCATTAATCTTACAACTCTCTCTACTTTCTCTTGGAAGTAGCAGAGGGCCAGGAGGGTGTAATCTCAAAGTTTCTTTGATAATTAACTTCAAGTGCTGCAATTCTTGAAGATCTGTTTCATCGACATTTCCCTTTTTGTCAAACACCTTCCTCACCTCTTCTTGTGCCTTCTCCATCACTCTTGGATTCTTCAACATTTCGGACATTGTCCATTCTACTACTGTTGATGATGTCTCACTGCCAGCAATGAAAATGTCCTGAAATAGAATTAAAACAAACTGTCACTAAAATTTCCTAATACAGTTCTTACTTCTTAATATACACTAACCATAATAACTGCTTTGATGTTATCTGTTGTCAATGGAAATTCAAGATTTCCATGTTCCTGAAGCCTCAGAAGAACATCAACAAGATCGATTTCTTCACATTCGCAGCCAATCTTGTCTGCTTTTGCTCTATGCTCATCAATGATGTTTCCAATTATCCTGTCAGCTTCCTTGTGCAGCCTAACAAGTCTTGACCTCATTCCACTAATCAAATGGAGGAATTTAACAGAAGGAAATAAATCTGCAAGATTAAATCCCCCTACTACCTCTGTAATTTCCTCAACAAGTGCTATAAATTCTTCTTGATCTTTGCATTTCTCACCAAAAGTAGCCCGAGCAGCTATCCCATAAGTCAAAGAAAACAACTTTCTGCTAAAATTAAAAGACTTTCTTGAAGAAGAACGAATCGAACTGATCAAATTCAATACTTTCTCTTCTCTAATAGACCTAAATGATTGAACACGTTTCGTGCTTAGCAATTCCAATATGCAGATTTTTCTTAGCTGTCTCCAGTAATCTCCATATGGCGAAAAGGCAATATTTGTGAAGTTATAAAAAATAATACCACCCGCTAAAAGCAAAGGTCTTTGAGCAAAGACTATATCATGAGTCTTCATCACTTCTTTCGCAGCTTCTGGCGAAGAAATGACTATGTTAGAAACTTCACCAAGCTGAAGATGCATAATGCTTCCATGTTTCTTTGCCAAGTCTCTGAGACAATGATGTGGTGGAGAGCCAACAAGTTGGTGTATGTTTCCAATGATAGGTAGCTTTCTTGGTCCCGGGGGTAAATTTGGAGTTGAGTTTTGGGTTCTTGATTTTTTCCAAATCATTAATAACATAAAGATGAAGATAAAAAAAGGTGAAAGGACAGGAAGGGAGAGGAATTGGAGCTCCATTTTGTATGCACTGATGAAATTTGTATTTCAGTATCCAGTTTTATTGAGGTTGTGGAGCTTTCTCAGTTGACTTGTGGATTTATCTTCTTGTTTAATGAGATCTCAATACTACGATTTTTTATTAGGTATTTGGTTTTCACAAGTTTAACAATGACATGCTTGCTAATTGATATGACATGATGTATTTTTTAGTACTGGAAGCAACGTCTAATTATGTAAGTATGTTAGCATGTTGAATCTCTTACTTTCTGGTCATTAATCTGATCTAACTATTTTAAAGACTGTTAATGAGAAAGAAAGCAATGAAATAGATTAAACTAGCTTGCGTACCTTATCATTTTATACAATCATACATATGGTGAAAAGAGTTCATGCATCTTATTGGCGAAAACTTGTATTAATTAAAGTGAACTTGGTAATTTAGCATAACATAATTTAGATGCAGTCACATTTGGTTGCTATTACATAATTATTTCAGGAAGCAGACAAATTTAATCCATGTAATGGTCAAATTTATTTTCAGAGAGCCAAGAAAATTGTGGATGTTTCTGTTGGAATTGGGGAGGAGAGTAGAAAACATAAAACAGAAATTTAGAACAAAAAACTCATAGAAAAACAAAATATTCTCTCTCTTTTTCTTCTTCATTTTCACACATAAAACTATCCTTTTACAAGAACTCTCCTCTCTTACTCTGTTTTTTCACATCACAACAATCCCTTTTATGGGGAGAAAGACACAAACATAATTTTTCCGTACCCAAGCCATACTTAGATTACTTAAGGCACTCAAACTAACTCATACTTACTACCTAATTCCACTAACAATTCTGCTAGCACAAGCAATTCTGCTGTGTTCTTAATGGCTTGATTCAACAGGCTAGGCTGAAGATGGTCTATAAGGAATGGGAATCAAGTGTAGATCATTCTTTCTTCTAACTGTAGCGCCGAAAGCCTCGACCATATCTAGATTTTCTGCCTTCAATCCACCAGGAAGTTTCCAATCAAAATGGAATAGGAGTTGTGCAAGTGGAAGCTCAACATTTGCTATGCCAAATAATATGCCGGGACACATCCTCCTTCCAGCACCAAATGGGATAAATTCAAAATTGTTCCCCTTGTAATCAATTGAGTTATCAAGAAATCTTTCTGGGTAGAAAGTCTCAGCTTTAGTCCAATGATTTGGATCCCTTCCTATGGCCCACGCGTTGACAATAACTTTGGATTTGGCTGGTATCTCATAGCCATTAATTTCACAACTCTCTCTACATTCTCTTGGAAGTAGCAGAGGAGCAGGAGGGTGTAATCTTAAAGTTTCTTTGATAACTAACTTCAAGTATAGCAATTCTCGAAGGTCTGTTTCGTCGACATTTCCCTTTTTATCAAACACCTTCCTGACCTCTTCTTGTGCCTTCTCCATCACTCTTGGATTCTTCATCATTTCAGACATTGCCCATTCTACCGTTGTTGATGATGTCTCACTGCCAGCAACGAAAATGTCCTGAAATATAATTAAAACAAAATTTTATTAAAATTTCCTGAAACAGGTCTTGCTTCTTAAAACATATACTAACCAGAATGACTGCTTTGATGTTGTCTGTTGTCAATGGAAATTCAAGATTTCCATGTTCCTGAAGCCTCAAAAGAACATCAACAAGATCAACTTCTTCACCTTGGCGGCCAATCTTTTCTGCTTTTGCTCTATGCTCATCAATGATGTTTCCAATTATCCTGTCAGCTTCTTTCTGCAGCCTAACAAGTCTAAACCTCATTCCACTAATCAAATGGAGGAATTTAATAGAAGGGAATAAATCTGCAAGACTAAATCCCCCCGCTACCTCTGTAATTTCCTCAACAAGTGGTATAAATTCTTCTTGATCTTTACATTTCTCACCAAAAGTAGCCCGAGCAGCAATCCCATAAGTTAAAGAAAACAACTTTCTGCTAAAATTAAAAGACTTTCTTGAAGAAGAACGAATTGTACTAATCAAATTCGATACTTCCTCCTCTCTAATAAACCTAAATGATTGAACACGTTTCGCGCTTAGCAATTCCAATATGCAGATTTTTCTTAGCTGTCTCCAGTAATCTGCATACGGTGAAAATGCAATATCTGTGAAGTTATAAGAAATAATACTAGCAGCTAACAGAAAAGGCCTTTGAGCAAAAACTATATCATGAGTCTTCATCACTTCTTTCGCAGCTTCTGGCGAAGAAATGACAATATTAGAAACTTCACCAAGCTGAAGATGCATAATGCTTCCATGTTTCTTTGCCAAGTCTCTGAAACAATGGTGGGGTGGTGAGCCAACAAGTTGGTGTATGTTTCCAATGATAGGTAGTTTTATTGGTCCTGGAGGTAAATTTGTAGTTGAGTTTTGGGTTCTTGAGCTTCTCCATATTTTTATCACCATAAAAATGAAGAAAAGGGAAGTGAGTAATATTGGAAAGGAAAGGAATTGATTTAAATCCATGATTAAAATGAAGATGTAACAGAAGAGGCTTATAGTTCCATAAATATATGCAGAGCTAGTCGATTGCTCACATTCAACAGCCTTTCTTGACTTCAGTTTTGTATTCTAATTGAATTTAGTACAAAGATTTGACTCACATTAATATCTTGATTATTCTGAGCAAGAAATAATAAATTAATTAAAGTGAAGATCGAACTATGGATGGTAATCAAATAGTAGTAAAGAAAATTTTTTAATTTGGCCAAAAAAAAATATTTTTTATTTTTTAATAAATTAGGTTTCAACTGAGACGTAAATTTATAATCTTTGCTACTTATGCGTTAACTTTCATCTGTGATTTTTTTTTTTTTTTTCTTAATAAGCTTTTTGCTAACCACTGTCCTTTTATGACTAGTCATCAGCTTGTTTTTGTCATAATAGCTGTATCCCTGACTTCAATAATTTTATGATGGAAAATGATTTTATTCTAAAATGATAATTTATTTCCATTAATTTGCCTGCCACCATACTTGTCATTTTGTAGGGATTAGAAATCAACAGATGACCAAATATATATAAGATAATGCATTAAAGTTGACTATGGACTACAAATATCTAAAACTCTATACACAAAGGAAAAGATTTTTTTTTTTTTTTTTTTTTTTTTTGCCTTTCACAATTAGATTGAGATTCTGCCATTTCTGTTGTTAAATTCATTAATCTTTAATCTAAAATTAATTTAATTAACTAGACTTAACTATTTAGTTAAACCCATATTTATAAATTGTAAACCAAAGGGAGAAATGAAAAAGAAAAAAGGAAAAGGAAAAGGTGGTATTCAAATTTTTTAACCATTGAATCAGCTTAATGACCTAATATTAAGCAGAGACCTTGGATTCAAGATTATTCGATAAAAGGATTTATTTATTGAATTCAATTTCAGAGCAACTAATTTTAATTTTGATTTTTTAATTATATTTATTTAAAAAAAAAAAAAAAAAACTTAATATTTAGCTTGTACGCAACACAATATTCAAGTCAAGGTTTTGTAGTCCAAGGCTCCAAGCTAAATTGTTTCTGCTTTTTCCATCTTTAATTTCTTGCAACTTAAACTAAAGAAATAGGGATGCGTGCAGCGTGCAGGAGCCATGACCAATCCCAAACAATTTTTGTTTTTTAATATTTAAGCAAGTAATATTCGTATTCTTGCCTCATCTCCATTTTCTAAGTATGACTAAAAATATTTATTTTAAAAGACAAACCATGTGAGTTTTGAGGCAGTTTCTCGCCACATGTTTTTGACTTCAATTACATTTATTTACCCTTTCTTTAATTTAAGTTATATCATTCAATTATCGATTGTTCAATCCCTAAGTATAAATACTTTAGTCAATTATGCAGAAAATAACTTATAATTATAAAGATTTGGATGCCCAACTATAAAATTTTAATAAGAACAAATATTAGGCGATTCAACCAATAATCCAACAATTGAGTTGAAGTGGCTTTTTTTTTTTTCAAAGATGAGAAAGTCATCATTGAAGAGGCTTTAAGCTCAACATGGTATAAAAAATATATATATACATTTTGGGATAAGTCCAATTTAAGAAATGATAATTGTATCAATAGTCTAAAAAAAATCGTACCCACAATTGGGCTTTTGATATTGGACTTGAAGCTCAATAAGACAACAGATACTAAGTCTATGAAGTAAACAGCCAACTGGCCTATAACATATAGCAAATTATAATAACATCCCTGACTTAAACCCTCACCACCAAAAGCTTCTTCCCTCTCCCCATCTGCGTCGTCACCACCTGAAACCATGAGAGAGTGAAACACTGGTGAAAATGGAGGATTTATGACTTGGACCACCTACAAGAGCTTGTATTGCCAAAGCGTTAAACATACCCACCAAATAACAATGGGACAAAAATGGCAGAGGTCGTCTCCCTTCAACCAATTATGCCACAGCCAGAAGTGAAACAGGCATATGTCGCGCCAGAGCAGACCTAACCAAGGATTAAAATCATTATTCCAGAAAGCCCCGATATCTAAACCAATAATCTCTTCCCCTCTCACCAAATTTCATCCTTGAGTAACTCTCTAAACGAATGAGATTAATGGAGGAGCTAGACAGAGTCAAATACGGCCGTAATAGCGCCACCACCATGTAGCTAGACCCAGAGTTTATTTAACAAAATACACAAATCCGAAATAAACAAGTCTGCATCCAAAATTGAAGTGGCTATTTCAAAAAATATATGAGATTTGCTTGAAATTATAACGATTGATCCTATTATCCATATTTTTCTCAGTAAAAATATATTATTATGATATTATTAAATAATTTTTTTTTTTATAAATTTCCAATCCTAACAAAAAATACACTCTTGTAAAAAATAAATAAATAAATAAAAATAATTTGATGATAAATAAATATATAATTTGAGTAATAAATTCACTTCGAATTAATAGTATAGACTCCTCTTAGGTAAGAGTTTTTTCTTCTCTCTTTTTTGAGGGAACATCGTGCCTAAGGTTAGGATTTTTTTCTCTTCAAAAGAAAAAATTCAGGTTCGAAATCCCTATCTTGCTCGAAACAAAAAATCCTAAAACAAATAAATAAAAAAAAAAAATTCATGTGCTGCTGTCCCACTAGGTATTTTTCCTATGTTTTCTTTGTGGGCACTAACAATATGGGCTTGAAGATGCTAAAATGGCTATCCAATTGCTTATAGGATTTGGGCTGAAGTTTATAATGTTTTAAAAAATGGATTAATGGTGATTCGAGATCTCCACCTGTCTCTTCCGTTTGTATTAGACTGACCCAGTAAATTGCAATTCATGTAAACTTGAGCTTTATCAAATGATTTATAAGTAAATTCTGTAACCAAAAATAAATAAATAAATCCCAAATATATAGAGTTTAAGAGATTCTCCTTGGTGTGTTAATGTACACTATTAGACTTGGTCCTCATTTTTTTTTTTTTTTTTTTTGGTGCAAAGGTTAAAATTCAAAACTAAGCCCTTTGATGTATATGTTAATTTATAAAATAAAATTACAATGGATCAAATCCAACATTTACAAAATTTGACATTTCTTAAGTTTAGGTCCGGCCATTAACGAGTCCAGTTACAGTAATAACTTCTCAAAATTATACTCTATATAAGAATAATATTTATATAGCAATAAAAAAAATTTGATATTCATTTGAGATAGTTATAAATAAGAATAAAATCTATGTCGTAGTAAGTTATAATTTATTTAGGTCTCATCTTTAGAAAATTTGCCTCCCTATATTTTTCAAAAAATATATGGTATGTTATACTCCCTCTATTTTATAATAATAGTCGTTTTAAGAAAAAAAAAATTGTTTTAAATTAATTGTCATTTTAAGAATTTTATGTAGCATTTATTATCTTTTTTACAATTATACTCCCAACTCCAACTTCTCCCTCCGTTTTATAATAATAATCGTTTTAAGGAAAAAAATTGTTTTAAATTAATTGTCATTTTAAGAATTTTATCTAACATTTATTATCTTTTTTACAATTATACTCCCAACTCTAACTTATCCCTCCGTTTTATAATAATAGTCGTTTTAGAAAAAAAATATTTTAAATTAATTGTCATTTTAATAATTTTATCTAGCATTTATTATCTTTTTTACAATTATGCTCCCAACTCCAACTTCATTTTCTCTTTCACTTTCCATGCAAAATTTATTATTTTTAATGATACCCAATAAAAATTAAAACTACTCCCTTCATTATGAAAAAATTGGCTATTAAAAAAATTAATTTTATTCATAAATAAGTGGCCATTTAGCAACCTAATAAAAAAAATAGTAACATAGTTAATTTACCATTTCATTTTCTAAGTATGAAAAATGTTTTCTTAATTTATACTGTAATTAATATTGGTCTTTTTGATAACTTATGATAAATTTATTAGTATCTTAAAAATGATGATTTTTTCTTAATAGCCACTTTTTTCATAATACAAGAAGTATTAAATAATTTTTTTAATATGTGTGTAACATTTGAAAACAATTACTCCATCCGTCTCGAAAAAATTGTCCACTTTATTTTCTCATATAATTTAAAAAAAAATCATAAATTACTTGCCAACTCAAAAATTTTATTATATTTTTTCACTTATATCCTTATATATACTCATTTATTATTACCTTTATTATTAATTTTGATAATATACACTTTTCAATTAATAAGGATAAAATTGACAAATACCTATAACTATTTTTATAAATGAGCAAGTGTTTTAAAACATCATAAAAAAAAATAATAGACAATATTTTTGGAACGAATTGGGCACTAATACTAAATAAATTGAGTATAAAAAGTCTAGATGAAATAAAATACTCTACTTTATATAAAGTTGTTTGGCTATAAATAGATAAAATTTTAGATTGTCAACATGAATTTTGAATATTTCCAGTACTATGTAGATAACTGTAATAGTTATTCAAATTGTATTTATCTTTTTTTTTAATGTACCAAAATATGCTCTATTAATTGATTACTCTTCCATTTTAAAATATTTGTCACTTTAAAAATTTTATTTTATTTCAAAATATTTATCATTTTAGGATTTAAAGAAAATATTTATTATTTTTTTTCAATTTTATCCTCCTTTTATCTCTCTATTAAACATTCACATTAATTATTTTTGTTTATTTGCATCAAACTTAAAAAATAATATTTTAGTCTTTTTAACTTATTATTATGACAATTAAATGACTTTCTTAATTTATGTGTTAAAATTTTAAACGAATATTATTTTAAAACGGATGAAGTATATATTAAAAGTATATTTATCTCTATTAAGTTATACCCTCCTCGTAATAATAAAATTAATTTGATCCCAACAATATGATTATTCAGAGATTTTACTTTTTTTTTTTTAGCAAGAAAGGAATAATCAAATATAAGTCTATTGTCCATATTGTAAATGTACTTATTATTGTATCATACTTTGATGTGTGAGGTTTTATTGTATTAGTAACATCAAATATGTTTTTCATTTAAAAACTATGGAAAAGATTTAATTACGCCAAGTGTATACAAACTTATGATTTGTTCCTTCTCTTGCATTCCATTTTGTTGCTCCATTCATTCAGAGATTTCAATGCAAATACAACCTCATTCACAAATTTATAAGATTTATTTTTCATAATTTTAAATAGACCATATATTTGTGAGAGCAGAGAATCAAGGTTTTTTTTTCCCCCCCAAAGATGATTTCACGTAACATACAAAGATAACTTTGTGATATATAAAAGCAATTCATTCACATCAAATTATGAGATGGACTCAGGAAAAAGATGCCTCCCTACATTTCTATATTTTTATATCTATTTCCAATTCAAAGTATATATCAAGAGCATTAAAAAAGAGAGAGAGAGAGAGAGAGTGAAAAGCAATGAGAAGGAAAATAGAAATTCCATAAAGAACTGCAGAGAACTCTGAAGAGTTAATCAGTCAAGAAGCAGTCATCTATATTTAAACATGTTTGTGGAACTTCGAATATTGTTCTGTGGTAGATTCTGTCCAGCATTGTTTTTTTTTTTTTTTTTTTTTTTTTTTTTTTCACTAAAACATATTCCTTATTTGGGTTCACATAAATATTAAAATCAAACATCAAAATTCACTTTAAAGAAGTAAAAGGAAAAACATTAATGCACAGCACATCCCTATGCTAAGACTTTTGTCTTTGATGTGAACAACTTCACTTTCTTTTCTTTTCTTTTCTGCTTTTCATCATCTTAATCTTCAGCTAGTCCGAATCCCTTAATGAACTTGCATTGAAAATTGAAAAAGCTTTTATTGCAACACCAACCACATAGAATCGTTTTATCACGCTACTTTATTTAAAGATACCATCATATCTATACAGTGACAATGGATTCATCTCAATGAGAGGGCAACTGTACTTCAAAATGATGCCTAAAGCCAAAAAACATTTGCAGCAAATACATGGGGCTACTTGCTAGCAGGTAGCAGCCAAAGGACATAAATTTTCTTCTCTTTTTTTTTTTTTTTTTTTTGCCAAATACTTGAATTAGATGATGTGCTTTTTTAGCTATAAACCATCATGAAACCATCTGTTTGAACAATAAACAATAAAAAAGATTTGCATATCTTAGTGGTAAAAATAGCACAAAGCATATCAATCAAACCCCCATAAAATTGGAGGAAATTGAGTGACGATAGTATATTTTGGTTTGATTCATACTTACAACACACGAGTGACATAATCTTAAGACTCTTAGTAGAATTTAATCAAAGGAAAAGGCAAATAGATATATCAGAATGTAAGATTAGAACAATGCCTGCTAAGATTGAACAGAGCTGCTCTGTTTGTTCTGTTTGCTTGTAGGAGAACTTCTGTTCTCACTTGCAACAGAAAGAAAAACTCCTCAAATCCCAAATAAGAACCAAAAATTTTCTAACTTAAAAAACCACTCTAAATTACATAATCAGACCATTCATTTATGTGTGAAGTATGGTCCATGGTAAAACTAGGAATCTTATCAAGCTTAATAGGGTTCTCTTTTCCTCCAACTAACTTAGCTGGGTTCCCAACTGCAGTAGTTCTTGGCGGCACATCCTTCAAAACCACAGAACCAGCCCCAATTTTAGCCCCATCACCAATTCTAATGTTACCTAAAATACAAGTCCCTGCCCCAATCAAAACCCCATCACCAATCTTTGGATGTCTATCTCCAGAAACCTTCCCTGTACCACCCAAAGTCACATTATGCAAGATTGATACATTGTTCCCAATCACTGATGTTTCTCCAACAACTACTCCTGTGGCATGATCAAGTAAAATCCCTTGTCCAATCTTCGCTCCTGGATGAATATCAACTGCAAATGCCTCAGATACTCTGTTTTGTATCAGTAGAGCTAAAACTTTTCTCCCTTGTGTCCACAATTTATGTGCTATTCTATGAGCTTGACATGCCAAAAACCCTTTGAAATTCAAGAAACAGTGCACATAACTTATGCAAGCTGGGTCTCTTTCTTTCACAGCTCTCAAATCTTCCTTCACAGCACTAATTATATCTTGATTCTCATCAAGAACCCCAACAAAAATATCAAACAGAGTACTACTAGGAAGGCTAGAATTACTTAGCTTTATTGAGAGATGATTTGCCAATGCTCTTTCTAGTGATTTCTGGGAAAAAACAGAGGTGAAGTAGTAGCTCGACAAAATAGGTTCTTGCTCAACATCTAATCTGGCTTCTTCGTGCATTTTCAGCCATGGATCTTCTTTAACCGCGCTTTCCAGATCGAGATCTTCCACAATTGAACGCGAGTGCATGGTTTTCATATGATTCTTGCTAAAGGGTATGCAGGAAACATTATCAGAGCAACTGGGTCGACAAAATTTGACATAACTGTAAGCATGATCATCAGTTTGAGACCTGTTTGGATCGCGAGAAAGTTGAGAGGTATCTGTTCTTGGAGTGTCAACACAAGCAGCCATGGAATTCTTTTCTAAATGCTTGGATAGAAGTATAACGGGTAAAGTAGAAGAAGAAGAAGAAAAAGAAGATCGTGGAGATAAGAAATGTTTGCCAAGAGAGAGAGAAGGAGAGAAGGCCTTATATAGAGAAGGCGCTGTGACCAGAACTTTCATTTCATGGGCAAATGAGATTTTCTTGGAAAAGCCTTTTTTTTTATTCAGTGGATAACGAAAGAAAGAAAGAAATAAGAAATGAGTTTTATTCACGGAATTGGATTCTTGTGGAGCTTCACCGTCTAGAGACAAATCTCAATACCCAATTTATAAAGAGCACAAATGCTGCCCTGTCAATGTTTTGGCGTTCAATTTCACACGCAATATTTCCTCGCAAAAATTAAATTGAAATATTTATATGATATTTATATTATATGATTATTTTTTACCCACGAGGCCACGACTATGAATACACCAAATTGTTTATCTACCACAAAATTTGCAATAATTAATGGACACATGATAATTGGTATTTTTCCTACCATCAACTATAAAAAAAATTTAAAAATCGATTTTTAATATAAAAATTCAGCCTAATTCACTCTAATTGATTCATTAAAAAAAATTAATATTGACTCAAATAATCTCTAAAATTCTTTCATTTTGCATTAAAACTTGCTAAAAATTTAACTGGTTGGTGACTATTAAACCTTGTAATTTTTTTTAATTTTGATTTTTTTTAAGCAGCCTTTTAATTTTGAGTTCAATTAGCAAATAACATATTTTATTGACATTGTTGACCGAATTTGGCAATAGACAAGCAAGGAATTTCGTTGGATACTCATGAGTATAAAAAATTCAATAAACATTTCTCTTTCCGTTCCATTTCAAATATTGCTTTAGAAAAAAAATTTATATTCTATTTTAAGTGTTGCTTTTATAAACTCAAGATATTATTAATTGAAAAATTTTAAATTTGCTCTTATTTATTAAATTTCCCTAATCTTAATTAATTTACTCTTTTTTTTTTTTACCATTCTTGAAAAAGAGTATTTAAGTAAATTATTATAATTTTTTTATAAAATTTATAATGATTTATTATTATATTAGTTTGTGTGCTCCGTTCTTACACAACACTTAAAGTAGTACGAAGAGAGTATAAGAAAATCTCTAAATACCAATAAAATTTATCAACGAATTAAATTTCATCAATAAATAGCTACCAATTAAAAAAAATATTGATTTGTATCGGCAAAACACTAATAAAAAACTGATAAAAAATTTGTCAACAAAACGATCGCCAATAATATTATATACAAAAAATTAGCACTTTGTTTTACAACTTAATACCGATGGAAAAATTTATGAACAAAATTATTTCATCCATAATTATAAACAATAAAGTTTTGTACCAAAAAATTAAAATTTCCTAAATTAAAAAAAAATTATGAACATAATTTAAAATTTTAATGATTGAATTTATGTAAGCAAATTTTTTTTTTTTTTTTTTTTGCTAAAAATTTAAAATTTCAAAAAAAAAAAAAAAAAAGCGGAAACAAATAAAAAATAACAACTGAATTTTGAAAATTTACCAATCAAATTTTCATCATTAAATTTTACACGATAATTTTTTTGCCAAAAATTTAAAATTTCAAAAAATGCTAAAACTGTTATAAATATATTGAAAAAAATAAGAACAAAAAATATAGAAAAGAGAATAGTTTTTCTAATCCTTCCATTCAATAGTATTAGGCTCTTTATATAGAGTACAGAAGAGAAAGAAATAGGAAGTTTTTCCAATAAGAAAAATACAAGAAATAAGAAGCTTTTCCAATAAGAAAAATACAATCAATACTAATATGGAAACTAAAATATTCATATATATGGAAACACATCAATCAAATCTTATAATATATCATAACACTCCCCTTTGATATCTTTTACAAAGAATATACCTCGTCAAAACCTTTCTAAGAAAAAACCCTGTAGGAAAAAATCTTAGTGAAAGAAAAAGAGTACATTAATTTTATAGAGATTTGAGCCATAACACTGTCTCGTTAAAAACCTTGCCAGGAAAACCCAATGGGATAAAACCTAGGCTAAGAAAAAAGAGTACAGTGTACCAAAATCTCCCCCTCATAAAAACATGATTTCTATCAAATATCTCTTAATCAGCGCATGCCAATTTTGTTGACTAACTTTTCAAATGTGGTTGTAAGAAGTGCTTTTGTAAACAAATCTGTCAAGTTATCAAACCGTATACTTAATAATATTTAAGTAATATCCACATATAATAGTTTATTTGTAGTATTCCCTTAGGATATTACTTGCGCTATGAATATGCCTTGTTAAGAATTTTGCTAGAAAACCCAGTGGGAAAAAATATAGCTAAGGAAAAGAGTACATTTTATGCGCTATTTTATCATTGCACAGATTATCTCATTAAAACTTTTGTCCAAGAAAACCTTGTGGGATAAAAACTTAATTAAGGAAAAAGAGTACAATCATATACTAATTCGCTACCCCCTGATGATGACAGATTTTAACACGGTGTATACTAATTGATGAAACAATGTCGTTTAAATACCACATTAGGTAAAAATTTAGTACATAAGTCTATTAAATTGTCACTCAAGCGAATTTAGTGGATATCTCTTCTGAAACTTATATATATATAAGAATTTGGGTGAAATTTATGTATATTTCGTTATTCTTAATATTAATTTGTGCAATACAAATTGTATTATTCTCAAACAGTGGGAGTATCTTTTAGTGAGGTGTTTCAGGACTATAAAAATTTTTATAAAATTGCAGTACACCATAAGTGAATACATAGGCAGTCTAAAATCTACCATCATGGAGACTAAGCAAATAACAAATATTTGCATATAGACCAATTTCAAATATGAATTATAATATTAATGGTATATTGAAAATAACTTTTTACACCACTCTAATATCTCTTTGTAAGTACAAAGCTATACCTAGCTAAAAATTTTTCTTGAAAATGCAATATCAGGCCTGATGTAATTTGCAAAATACAAGAGTACCCTATAACACTTATAAATGGTACTGCAAGACCAAATAGCTATTTATTATCTTTTTTAGGTCTAAAATAGTCTCTCTTCACTTCTAGTGAGCGGACCACCTATTGGTGTGCTAAAGGGAGAAGATTTATTCATGCAAAAATTGCTTAAATATCTTTTCCACATAAATATACTGGTGTATTAGGAATCCTTAATAATTAGTCTGCAAGCTGATATAAAATTTTATTTTATTTAAATTTTTCATCTCAAACTCACTTTTAAAATAGGTACATACTTATTTGAGTTCATTAGGAGTCACATTGATATTTAAATCAACTTATACTGCAATAATAACATATACCATTTTATGGTCTTTTATGAATACAAATAGACATAGTGTATTGTTTATATATTTTTCTTTCAATAAGAATTTACTCAAATAATCATACCATATGTCCATATTGCTTTAATCCATATATAGATTTTTGCAATTTGATGAAATATATGTCACATATTTAATGTGCATTCATTTATGATATACTTAGTCATTCTGAAACTCTTATTGCTTTCATAAGGCGTACAATAAGCCTTTCATTAACTGCCATATTAATTAAGTATCGGAACATGATCATTTCCATAATAAGAAAATTATTTTTCTCATAGTCAATGATAGAACGAGTCTAACTCTACTTTAATTGCCTCATTCCATGATAATCAATCATATTTATGCTAATATTCAGTTATACTTATAGATTATGGATCCATATTTTCTCTTGTAATAGCAAGAGTTACTGTTGAGGCAACGATAATTAAATTTCTATCAACTCTTTCTTATATCACAAAAACAATTGAGATCTCATAGTTTTCATTTATATGATCATCAACTCCAGAAGCCATATCTGGAGGATCTAATTACTTCATTGTCTCAGTCTGTGTCTCATAATTGGCTATAGCTCTTTGACTGAGATCTTCCTCTTCAGGAGATTTTATGAGTGGCGCTGCTTTTCTTTTCCGCGGATTATTTTTGTCTTTAGTTCCAATGTACTATCCACACTTCTGGCGTGTAGTGAGATTAATTGATTTTCTATTTGCAATTGGAATCACAACTCTTACTGGGGTATTAGCAGCTGTAATATGAGACTTTGTTACTCTTTTTGCATCTATAAATGTATTTGACAGTTAAGTTACAATTTGGCAGTTAAGTTATAATTTGTTGCAACTGTATTATTTTGTGAACTTCTAGTTCGCTCTAACTTGTACATGGACCAAAATTATTTAAAGAGTTTTCCTTCTAATAAATTTCTCGACATTCTTTAGCACTGTGGGTACTTTTCCTCCCCCTAATGTTAAAAAATATGCCTCATCAAAATAAATTCATAGTCTCTTTTGTGGCCCATTATCGTATATTGAGATAAATTTAATATATTCATGGCACAAAAAAATTTACGACTCATGTCCTTATACAAGTTTCAATGGAGAGTATATATAATGTACACAATGGCATTCATGCTAAACTTTAAAGGTTTAATTATTGAACTATAAGTTCAATGCTTGAACTACAGGTTCAACGAAATATATTGTGTATGTATATTAGAAATAAAACAGTAATGAAATAACTTATTATAATACATAATTTATAAAATTCTTACAAATTACTCCTTCAAGGAGTTTACATAAAATCATCAATATTGAATTAAGTTGTGTCCTCTATATGGGCCATTCCTCTTTCAGAATCTCATGATCTACCAAATAATTTATAGCATTCACTTCAGGAAATACAGTTGTACTAGTGGGCATTATTTGATGATTTTTCGTTAACAATTATTCTTTCAAAATTCTCATTATCTACCAAATAATTTATAGCATTCACTCCAGGGAATGTAGTTGTACTAGTGGGCATTGTTTGATGATTTTTTATTAACAATTATTCTTTGCAACCACTAGAAAAATAATATTTGTAAATTTTCACTTTTTATATTGCTACTACAGGAGCATGTAACTTTATTACCACATAATTTCAGCTATAAAGTAATTTTAAATATGGTTAAATTATATTCTTAAATAGATTTCAAATCTTATAGGTGTAGATTTAGCCAATCGTATTGAGCTTGTGGTAATATGACATATTTCAAGTGATTATATTTATTTTTAAAACTCTTCTAGAAAATATAAAAATCATTAATAGTGAGATATTCAACTTTTAAATCCTCACTTAAATGAGATTTAAGTAGATAATAGTTTTTCCTTTTGCTAGCATCTAAATGCATTTCATTATGAACAACTCATATCAAAAATTATTCTCATTGAATTCAAGAGCATATAAAAATTGTCAACCAAACTTTAATTCACTATACTTTACTTCATTTAAATAACTTAATTTGCATATATTTAAAATATATCTAAATAGACTAATCAGAAAATAAATCAATATTAATTTTAACAAATATTAAATTCATAGTTTATCCTACCAAGGAAATGTAAGCATTAATTATGCTTCTCTATACCAACATAAATCCAACAATATATGCAATCCGGAAATAAATTTATCAATTCACAATTTAACAAAACCATGTCACTTATATAATTTATATTCATCTCATCTCACATTTAAATCTCTAATTGCTTTCACATCTAATACATATTGATATAAGTAAAATCAAAATATATATAACACACACACCTTTCTTGTAGGCTATTTAGCTAACAAATATATATATATATATATATATATATATATATATATATATATATATATATATATATATATATATGAGACGTGTATCGTCCATAAAATAAATTTTGAGTTGAGATGCTAAAACCGAAGGATATGTAATAATATATTCACTAGTAGAATCGATCTCAATTTAATGAATCAAGTAAACATATTAACATGAATGCAAGATTACCTTTTCCCCACAAAACAACAATCAATCAATAAGTGAATAATTTATGGTCAGATTTCATGCCAAAAAAAAATATAAGCCATAACTTTAAAACTATGCATAAAATGTGTTGTTATAATTGATAACCAATTAAAAATTGTAATTTAGTTGGTTAATCAAATAGGTCATACCAATCATTAAAATACATATAAACAACAATGAAACATCCAAAACATAAAAATCAAAGCAAAAAGGTTTACCTTAATATTATGGCCATACGCAGGTACTTTATTGATATCCAATTTATTCAATGTGTATAGCTTAAATCAAATTTATTAGTTATTCAGGAATATAAAATATCAATTTTTCAGGATGTCTATTTTATTTATTTGATTAGTTCTTCAGAAACTATATAGATTATCAGTTCTTTCATAAATTGTAGAGATTATCAGTTCTTTCAGGAATTGTAAAGATTATAATTTCTTTAGGAACTATAGAAATTATTGGTTATTCATGAACTAGAATTTAAAATATAATACTAGTTCTTTATGAACTATAATTTAAAATATAGTTCTAGTTCTTCAGGAACTTAAGCCAAAAAATTTTCAGGAATTTATACCTTAGTTATTTATTTAATTAGTTTTTCAGGAGCTGTAAATAATACTAGTTTATTCAAGATCTATAATTTGAAATATAGTGCTAGTTCTTCACTAGAATTTAAAATATAATGCTAGTTTTTCAGGAACTAAAATTTGATCAATGTGGTATTAGTTATTTGGGAACTACAAATAATACTAATTTCTTTAAAAATTAGAATTTACAATATGATACTAGTTCTTTAGGAACTATAAATAATACAAATTCTTTAAGAACTAATAGCTTAGTTATTTATTTAATTAGTTATTTAGGAACTACAAATAATACTAGTTCTTCAGAAACTAGTATTTAAAATATAATGCTAGTTCTTCATGAACTAGAATTTAATTGATTAATCATTAAATAGTATATCAAATCTTTATAAATCTAAAAAAAAATAATTTCAGATAAATGATTGTAAGAGAGAAAAAAAATTGATTTTTTTAAATTAATTAGCCCAATATGTTCAAACTATTTCTTAAAAAAAATGATTTAGTTTTTTTTTCTTAAAAAAAATATATTTGATACATAAATATTAATAATAATAGTAATTAATTAGACAAAAATTATTTACCATAAATCTTGAATTTTATTTTTTCAAATTTTTCGCCTTAGCTGGATTGTAGTAAACCATAAGCTATCCAAAATTATGAACAATATTGTAGAACGATTCGTGCTGATAACGTGTTATAAATATAATTGAGAAAACAAGAACAAAAAATATAGAGAAGAGAATAGTTTTTCTAATCCTTCCATTCAATAGTATTGGATCCTTTATATAGAGTACAGAAGAAAAAAAAATAAGAAATTTTTCCAATAAGGAAAATACAAGAAATATGAAGCTTTTCCAATAAAGAAAATATAATCAATATTAATATGGAAACTAGAATATTCATGTATATGGAAAGATATCAATCAAATTTTATAATATATCATAACAAAAATGAAGAGGTAAATTTTACCAATGAAATTTTCATTCGTAAATTTTAAGCAGTAAAATTTTTGAATAAAAGTTTTATAAATTTTAAAAGCTTCACAAACAAAAAAAAATAGACGAAATTTAATAATTTGCTATCGGAAATTTCATCAGTAAATTTTACATATAAAGTTTGACAACCTACTTATTCATCATTTTTCTTTCTTTCTTCTTCCTTCTTTTTTCTCGTCTTTTTTTTCCCCTTCCCTTTTCTTTTTTTCTTATTTTTTTTCCTTCTTCTTTCTTCCTTCTTTTTATTCTTTTTTTTTTTTCCTTATTCTTATTCTCCTTTCTTCCTTCTTCTTTTTGTCTTCTTCTTTCTTCCTTCTTCCTTCTTCCTCCTTATTCTTTCTTCATTTTTATCTATTTCTTCATTTTTTTAATTTTCTTTACATATTTTTTAATTTAGTTAAATTAAATTTGAAATTATTATCTATATTCATTTCTTTATTTTCTCCTTCCTTTTTTCTTCTATTTTTAAGTTTTTTAAAAAAATTAGAAGAATTTTAGTAAATAAATTAGTTTAATTAGTAATTTAAATTTAAATTAATAATTTTATTTTAAATTAGTAGTTTTAGTTTATTTAGTTAAACTAGTAATTTTATTAGTTTAAATTAGTATTAATATTAGTTATTAAATTTAATACTAGTTCATTTTAATTTTGATTTAATTTTTTAAAATTGAAATTAAAAATACAAATAGATTACCTGTGAATAAGGGTGAGCATAACCGAGCTGAAACTGAAAAATCAAACCAAACCTATTGGTTTGGTTTGATTTTTTAAGGATTTCGGTTTGATTTGATTTTTAAAATAAAAAATCAAATTAAATTTCGATTCGGTTCAGTTTTAGCCAAAAAATTTTGGTTTGAACCAAACCGACAGAAATTTAATATATTTATGTAAATATTATATATATATAAACTATTTTATATTTTATATATAATATATTATATATTATTATGTATACATATAATAATATAATAAATTTGATATATATATAATATATTATTGATAAATATTATATATATAATTATTTTATAAATAATAAATGTATATAAAATAAAAAATGTCTATATCTATTAACCAAAACAAACCAAACCGAACTTTTTTGGTTTGGTTCGGTTCGATTTTATATGAAGTTCGGTTTTGGTTCGGTTTTTATAAAATATAACTTCAGTTTTTTAATTTTTTCAGTTCGGTTTGATTTTGAACCGAACCAACCATTTGAACAACTCTACTTGTGAAATTTTTAAATATTAAAAATACAAAAAATATAATTACCAATGGATTTTTAAAATGAAAAATTTTACCAACTGGAATATTTAAAATTTTGAATATTTTTAATAAATTCACTAATTTTTTCCAATAAATTGCCAACTAAATTTTTCATTACTATTTTTGCCGACAAATGCATAACAAAATACTGACGGAATTTCCATCAGTAATTTACCAACAAACAAAATTTTCATCAGTAATAAATCACTAAAAAGCTTTTAACCAATGAAAAATTTTTATTGTTAAATGTATTCATGTATTTACTAATGGATTTTTTCTGTCAACAAATTACAATTTTTTTGTAAAGAACGATTATGTTATATATAATTATATATGTTTATAAGCCGGCTTTAAATTAAAAAAGACTTAATTGCATATGATATATACACCAAGTCTAATAGGAGAATTATATATGGATAGAAAAAGAGTATTAATGTCTTTATGCATGACAAAATAATAAATATATTTATAACAAAATTTTAAAATATCAATCAATAATTAGTTTGGTATATATAAAGATAATTATATTAAGAAAGATAATTATATTAAGAATAACTAAGAAATATTTACTACTCCATTAGATTGAGGAAATTTGTTTTCCAACTTTTTTTTTTTTTTTCCCAATATGGATTGTTGTCCAATTAATGAATTTTCTCGCCTTTCCCATCGGCCATTACCACAAGCACTTGCTATTCAGCTAGAACGCTGCAGATCTCCTATGTTTGTCGAGAAACGAATAAAATGTGCAGATGGGATATGGATGACCTGGAAAGCAAAAGCTGGTTTTGGGCTTTCATTTCTTCGTCAACCCGCCAGACACAATTGGAAATTTGATATAACAAGATATCATTGGCATTTCTTTTCTTAGATTGTGCTTTGTGTAGATCTTAGCCTATTTTTTCAAATAATAACTAACTGAGCCAGAACCATGTGAAGATCTATTTTTGGAATTGATTGGCTTAATATAAGAGAGAGTAGTCAATTTATTTTGTTTTTTCTTTTTTAATTTATAATTTTGAGCAAATTTGAACTCAAAATTTGTCAATTCAAGTATAATATAATATTTGGATAATTTAACAGTTCAATTCAAATATTACTGGAGTTTCTATTTGTAATTTTTTTTTTATTGAAACTTGCTAGATACTTTTTTTTTTTTAGATTATCCTAAAAATATTTGACAATCCAACCATAATTATAAATAAAGTAAAAAAGTGATTTTTTTTATTTGTCAAATGGTAAAAAGTTAATTCGCTCAATAATAATATTAACTCGATCATAAATATTTAATAACTCGTCAGTATGATACATTAAGATGTAATTTAATAATAAGTGCATATATAATATAGTCAGTAGACCTAAGTTCGATTTTTCATCCCTGTTAAAAAAAAAAAAAAAAAAAAAACTTGACAACATGTGATGACTATGTAAATACACATTAACAAGATTAAAATCTCTCATGCTCTTAAAGAGTTTTAAAAAAAAAAAAATCTTTATCATCATTGGCGTAACTAGGGGATATGTGAGAGTTTTGGCCCTCCAATTCACTTAAAAAATTACATTATATTCCTATATAATTAATTTAATTTTTTAATTAATACTTTTAAATTTTTAACTAATTCTCCAAAATTAAATTTTCATAAATAATTTCAAATATTAGAATTATTTAATTAATTGTCATCTTATAAATGTGGAAGATCAATAAAAATTTATTTGATTAAAAAAATATTTTTATGGAAAAAATATAATTAGTTATTATCTTTTGAAATAAAAATTATTATAAAAGTTTAGAAAAAATTAACTTTTTTTCCTTTTGGTTCTTCTATTAATTTTGACTCTAAATAAAATTTTCTGGTCCCACCTCTGTCTAGTATACAATTCACTATTAATTTGGCCTTCTAATAACTAAAAGGACAATATTAAAATTAGGTAAGTTGTTGATATTATGTTGGTATTCCAATTGGTTGGATTCTTAATTCACTAGAAGAAATTATTAATTTTTCAATACTTAAATAGTAAGAATATTTATTTATAAAATATGTTATTACCTCTATAATGTCATGGATGATTCAATAGTTACATTGACTATGTTGAATCAATTATTTGTCAACAAATGAAAAAGGGTTTTTCAAAAATTAAAATAAATTAATCAATTTAACTTAATTGTCACTATTTGAAGTTTGAAGAATCTATTTGGGAACCTTCAATTTTATATTATATCCAGATAAATTCAATATAAAAGAAAAAAGAAAAAGAATCCAGATTCTTCTCTCAAGTGACTTCTAAACACTTGTAAGTTTACAATTATGCCAAAACGGCGTTAACTAGTCAAACCTCCTTCCTCCATCTTGTTGCATCCAAACTAAACTATACAATCTTTCCGTTAATGGGACAATAAACAAGGAGATGACGTTAGTGATGACGCGTGGAGTCACCAGCTAAATATTGATTCTGATTTTAGAAAAGGACGGAAAAATAAAGAAAGAAGTATTTGACCGTCTAGGTCCAGTGATTGGCCACCGTAACTTTTGGGCCATCGTTGAATAATTGTTGACGGGCGTTATGTAATTAATGACGTGTTGAACGTAACTGCCAAAAAACGCACATGAACTTGGTTTCCTAAATGGCTAAATCAACTCCACCAACATTTGTCTACGTGTGCATTCAAAAATTGCAGCCCATAGAAACAACATTAGTTGTAACTAAGTTACCATGTTAGCTATTGCAGCCCATAGAAACAACATTAGTTGTAACTAAGTTACCATGTTAGCTACTTCTGCAGTTGTACAGTAACTAAATTAGGGGTATAAATAAATTAAATTATTTGCAAATGACTTAGTATTCAGTTCGATAAAAATTTATTCACGTTATGATCATTTTATAAATGAGCAAAACTTGAGTTTTATTAACTCAATGAATAAATAAATCGAATTTGAACAAAATTAAGCTTAGCTCAATTAGATTTATAAACAGTTCGATTATAAACTCACGAACAGCTCGATTAATACACTCATAAACAACTTTATTATTATTATTATTATTATTAACTTAATAATTTTGGCACTAAAAAAATATATTTTAATACTCTTATAAACTTTTTATTAATTCAAATCCACTAAAATATATATACTCTCGATTAACATAACCTAATGTTTTTGTATTATATAAAACATTTTTTTTATTAATTGATATCTTTATATATTAATTAATAAATATTTCTATGTTACATAAAATATTTCTTATGATTACATTTTTTTCGATAATTGAATATTTTTTACTTTTATATTAGTTTTAAGTATTTTTATTATAGTTATTTTATTAGAAATAAACATTTAGAAAATTAAGTATTTTGATAAATTATTAATAAGTTTTATAATGCATTTAAAAAAATAAATTTTATAATGAGTTGAACTCAAATTTAACTCGATTATAATTTATTAACGAGCCAATTTCGAACTCAACTCGAGTTTAAACTAACAAAATTTGAACATAATTTTTAAATTTAATCTAAAAATTAGCTTGGTTTAACTCGTTTTTATCTCTAAACTAAATAAATCATTGACGGTGCTTCTTTGATAGGGTGACCGTAAGATGGAGTGGGAAAAGTTACCAAGTGAGCTTTTTTTTGGTTATGTAGAGGGAGTGAATATGTTTCTTTCTATGCTTCTCTTCTCTCCCTCTTGAATTTAGAATGAACCAATATTATGACGCTATATCATTTTATTTACTTATATAGTTTTTGAATTTGAATTCTTAATAACTCCATCTGCTACTATAAATTGAATCGGGCTAATTTGAAATTCGAATGATTTCATTTGAAAGTTTTATATGTAATTAGTATAAATTGATGAGTTTGATTAATTAATAATTTTAGATGTGAATTAAATTTGGACTGCATTTAAATTGTTATAAATTAACCCCTTTTTTTTTTACATGGAATAAACAACTTGAATGATGATATAATTATACTGACCTAGTAGAGATATGATCATATTGACTTAACAAGTAACTCGGTATGACAGTAATTCGAATTTTATCTTCAATTTTATGTTTTCTATTAAAAAGAAAATTTATATTTTCAAATGAGCTCAATTGCATAATCATAAAAATTTAATCATTCATTTTCATTAAAATTTATCAACATGGATCCTATATAGAAATGATAATAATACCAACAACGGAGAATCAATACTTTTAAAAAAAAGAGCATAAGAAAAAATAAAAAGAACTAAAAAAAAATACTTAACCAATGTTGCAGAATTAGTGGTGCACATAGGGATAATATAAGCGGCTGCTTTGTGAATACATCTAGACACCGCATCTCCGTCAGCAACTTGCTATCGATATTTCGGCTGATGATGTTTCAAGCGATCATCGCTCATTAATCGTAGAAATATGGAAATTTGGATTTTTTTTTTCTTTTTTCCGGCCTGCATCTGGAGCCAATCTTTAATAATCTTATGACAACTTTGTGAAGGATTGTGGGATACCAAGAGCCACACAAAGTGAATCCCAATTGAGCATTTTTTGGTAATTGGTAGGGCCCAGCAATCAAATCTTACCTTTTTGGGCTTCCCTATTGCCCGACCTTTGCATACTTGCCTCTTCAAATTCCCAAGATTTATGAGTAAAATTAATGAATTTATTCCTCAGTTTATTAATAAAAATTATTCGTATTATCATGCCATTACATAATAATAATTATTTTAAGAAGTTATATACATATTAAAAAAGTTATTAAATAATTTTAATTTATTTTATGATATTTATTGTTTTAAAAAAAATTTATTTTAATTTTATGTCATTTTAAAATTTAAAAAAGGTATTTATTATTTTTTTTAATTTTACCCTTTATTTATTCTCTACTAAATATTTTACATTAATTACTTTTATTTCTTTACATCAAAATCAATAAATGATATGTTAATATTTTTATATTAAAATTATGATAATTTAATAATTTTATTAATTTATATGCCGAAATCTTAAATAACAAATATTATGGAACGAAGAGAATATATCTTTTGTTTTATCATTAAATATAATAAATATTACATAGAAAACGAAAAAGAAAATAAAATTAGAGATGAGGGTAAAATTGAAAAAAAGATGATAAATGTTACATAAAATTCTTAAAATGACAATTAATTTAAAATAAATTTTTTTTCCGAAAATGACTATTTTTATGAAATAGAAAAGTACTACATTTGAAAAAAAAAAAAAAAAGAAATACTAAATTTTCCTATGGTGTATTAAATTCTATTTTTTTCTTTTAATTTTTGACTCAATGAAATATATGTCGATATCATATTAAAATTAAGATATACTGTTAAGAAATAAATATTTTCATTATATTCTAATTAAAACACAAATTTTTAATAACAATTCATAAATATATCTGATTGTTTATTTAGTTCATTCTTTTAATTATATATATATATATTGGTTGGTCAGTGAATCAAATACTCTTTTTTTCTATTACACAATCATTTTGTTTAAGTCTGAACAAAGATCTTCTTGTAATCATTTTATAGATAAGATTAGAAATTTAGAATTTAAAAATGACAGGGCAAAGCAAAGCAGAGTTTGTCTTTCACTATATATATATATATATATTGTTGGACTGTGTACAAAGTATTCCTTCCATAAAATTAAAGTGCACATTATGGACTTAGGAATCTTGAGGCAATGACACATTGTCGTCACTATAAAAAAAAAAAAAAAAAAAAAAAAAAAAAATTACAAATTATATTCAACAAGGTATAGCTAAGCATATGCATAATGCTACAGAATATTCTATAATATTATAAGTTCCCTAGTTTGAAATTTGAGATAGCATATTAATTTCTAGTAATTTCAACCTTCAAAGCTGTATGCATGGAAGAGACTATCAGTAGTAACGAGAATTTGAAGAAAACTGTCCAAATTTGATTTTTTTTTTTAATTTTTTATATTATAAAAATATAAATATAAATATTAAATTAATATTTTAATTATAAGAGCTACCATAATGTTGATAATTAAAAATGGATAAAAAAAATTTATTATCTATTTGATATCAATTCTATTCTTGATTGTTGATTATTATTATTATCTAAGGAATGTTTAATAACTGAACTTATTATTTCATTTAATATTTTTTGTACTTATTATTTTTAAAATGATTTGATAACATATAATAGTTTCAATTTAAAGTTTTTAATTAACTCTAAAACAACTTAAAATAATAAGTTAAAATATTTTATTTAAAATTAAAATGAACACGTTTAGTTATTGAATTTTTAAAATTTTTTATTAAAATAACTTTTATACCCTTAGTTAAATGAGAAATTTAAGAATTTTATACCCTTAGTATATATTCTTAAATTTCTCATTTAACTTGTGAATTTTATACCCCTATCATTTATCATTTTTTTAATACACATTTAAAGTTTAATAATATTTATTTTTAAAAAATTGATGAGAAGTATTATCATAAATTTTTTATTAAAGTAATTTTTATACTCTTACCATTTATTAGTTTTTATAATCCTCAAACTTTAATAATATTTATTTTTTAAAAATTTATGAGAAATGTTATCCCAATATAATTGTTGCTTCTAAGTTTTTGTATTTATGCTTTTTATTTTTTAATTTTAAATTTGTGTTTATAATTAATATCCCTGAATTAATTATATTAAATAAAAAAGTCTAATAATTTTCAATAATAACAATTATTAAACAGATTATTATTCAATGCTTAAAAAATTAATATTTATTATAACTAGCTATTAAAATTCAGTATTTAATTTTTATTTTTATCGAGTACCATCTAATACTAAAAATATTATATAATTCAAAAATACTCAATGAAACAGGTGAAAGTCATGTTTTATAGTCTGTTCTTTTACTGCAATAATTTTTTATGGTGTTTACATTCTTTATTATATTGTAAAATAGGTGTTTTCTATTATTACTTTATATTTAAACAAAGTAATCTATTTCATTTATAATTTTGTAAATTAAACTATTTTTTTACAACTTTACTTAACTAAGAAAAAAGTTATAATTTTACGAAAATATAATTTGTTTTGTAATATGATTTATTTTATACTAAACAACAATTTTAAAGAAAAAATAATTTTGTAATTACGAAAAAATATTACTCTTTTTAAAAAAATTACAATTTTCTTATAAAATGTATCGTATAGGCAAATTTTTATATTACTCTGTTTTAAAATAAAGTATAAAATTTTATTTTTTACAGCCAATAGGATAGTTATAAATACTAATATAATTAAAATATTTAAAATATTATAATTATAATTAAATTAATCTGCTGTTACATTTTACTAATTAAAAATGAGAAATATTATAATAATTAAGGTAATATTTTAAATTTATATATCTATAAAATTTATAAAAAAAATAGTCTAATTTATGAAAAAATATAAGAAGATTATGATTTTTTATAAAAGAGCATTTTTTTTACAATTACAAAATTATTTTTCTTGTTCTTAAAATTATTGTTTTTTTAAAAAAATAAAATTAAAATCTTTTTTGTAATTAAAAAAATTATGATAAAATAGTTTAATTTGCGAAAAAATATAAGTAAAATTATTATTTTTCATAAAAATTTATTTTTTTTGCAAATAAATTAGATTACTTTATTTAAAAATAATATAACCATAGAAAATATTTTATAAAATATTATTTATCGAACTTTTCAGGGGGAGGCATTTGAGCCTATGCGACTGCCACATCTAAAGTACATATTTTATTTTATTTTTCTAGGAATAAAATTCATGTATATATATATATATCCCACTAATAATTTATTGTAAAATAAAATAAGAATTAAATAATAATTTACAGCAACGCACGTCCTCTGTGGAAAGGCCATAAGCAAACCGCATAATAGCACTGAACGGCAAATTGAATGGCTTGAACTCAACACTGCTTGTTTGAATAACTTGTGCCTATATATACATATAAAAAAAAATTTAGAAACGACAATTAGTCAAAATTAATGTATAAAATCATTCTCAAAATGTGAAATTACAAATTATAAAATGCTTACCACTGTACTTAAAGACAAACTGAGACAACGCCACTAATCCAATAAAAAATTTAGACACGAATAAATTTTTTATTGGAAAATGAGTAAAAATAACGATAAAAGAGAATAATTTCATGTTCATAAAAATAAGTAGGTTGAAAATTGAGACATATAAATATATAGAAATAAATTAATATCCAATAATTCAATATTTAATTATCTAGTAAATTAATCTTGAATAATAATCATTATTGTTAAATCAAACCAGTTTAATTAGGTCAACAAAAAAAAAATCAAGAAAGACAAACCGGCTGAGTAATCAATAAAGACTCAGACAAGTTTTTTAAATTATCCAAGCAGTAATTTTTTTTTCCTTTTTTACTTTGATAACACCTGTGGGCCTATTATTTATATCCACACAATTTGTCATTTTCTTTATATTATATCCAAACAACTTCTCATCTCCTTTCCATTACTTAGATATGGACAAAATATATATTTATACTATTTACAAATATCACATGAGTAGTAAATGGACTAAAGTGGTCAATGTATTTCGCTATTCATTTCTTAAGAAAATTTGATTGCGTTATATATATATTTTTTATACATTACTGTGCTTAGTATTTTTAAATAATTTAGTCCAATTGCGGAATTTGAGTTTGATTAAGTTCAGTTTGGACTAAATTTGAATTTATTTTTAATTATTGATTTTCTGATAAAAAATACTAATGCTTTTTTAAAAATTAGAAAATTTAATGAAAAATAACTTTAAAAAAATCATATATGGTTATGGAAATTTCGGTACTGAATTCGCTCATCTAATTGCTCACTGAAATAAGCAAATGTAAACTTTAGCAAATTCATTATGTTTTATTATTTTCTTTTTTGTTTTTAATATATGAAATTGAACTTTGATTTTTTTTATAAAATTTATGTACAGATTAAATCAAATGCATTATGTATTGAATTGTTAAATATAATGTAAATCACTATCGAATTTTTATTAATTAAAATGCGATAAAGATTTGACATGAAACTAAAAGTTATTTAAATTTAATATTATGTTAACATTTATTTTTTTTTATTTGAAACGCATATAAATATTAGGATTAATTCTCTTCAAACAACCGAAAATCCAAATTCCCTTAACCTCATCTATATATATCAAAAATTCATATTCATATTTATTAATATATTATTATATTTTTAGTTATATTTTAATATAAAAATTAAAAAAATATATTACACTGAAAATATTTTAATTATATGTATATCATATTTTTAACATATAAATAATAGATATATTATATTATTTAAATTTTTGATTCGACTCCTTAAATTTTTGATCCGTGAATTTTTATAGGCTCTAAAATCGGACAAAATTTAAAAATATACATAATTGTTAAAATTAATTAATATTATACATACTCTGTTTTGTTTTGAAGCATAAACTAAACACAAGAGAATGTATGTGGTCTCGATCACACATCCAAAAGGGTATGGCAGTGAATGAAACCTTCGGTTGATTTTTTTCTATAAATTCTTAAGAATGTTGGCCTGAAAATTGAAATTTTAATTAATATATGTTAAATTAAATTTCTTACTTTCATCATGAATTAATTGTCATATCAAAGAATGATTGAAAAGAAATTAAACACTACTTACGAACATAAAAGTCACCATGATTAAGATAATGTCGCCCATCATAATTAGAACATAAAAGTAATCATATGCCATTTTTTTTTTTTTTTTTGGTAGGGAATAAACTTCTTGAATTATAATTTATATTAAGTCAATATATATAAATAAATCAATTTTTATATAATTAAAAAAAATTTATATAAAATAAAACACCAAATATAATATATATCTAAATTTTTATAATTTTATATTTAAAAATATTTATATTTTAAAGTTTATAAAATAATGACTACCCTCAACCTTTAATTTCACCATTAAAAATAACCATCAATAAATAATTAGTATATAATATTCTACAAATATAATAAAGAATGCAAACACTATATATCCAACTTTTCTAATATTTAGCCAATTAAAATTGAGAGATTGATACTTTTAGATTGATTTCAAAAGCAATAGCAATTTAAATTGAACTAAGCAATTAATCAAATAAAATGCAAAGGGAATGAGAAAAAGACATAGGAGTTATACTTTTATTAGTTCTCAACGCTTGTGGCTCATATATACTCATGCAAATATTCAAGAATGTAAAGAATTAAAAATGATTTTTCATTATTCAAGTTAAGCCCTTTTCAAAGTAAATCATTTGTACCCAAATCAATTTTGCACTTATTTTCTTGGTCACAAATTTTAACTGAATTCATCAAGTTTTTTGGATGAGTATAAGACATCATTTAAGCATATATATATATATCTCTATAAATTATACCAAATCAACTAATCTTATAAGCGAATGTCACACGAACTATAAAAAAACAAAGCATACATAATATCACAAATAATCAAACCAATCTACATCTAAATCCTCTATATTTGAATTTAGTTACTCTTAGCAAGATTAATATAAGGCATCATAAATTGCATTAAAACTAAATAAGGATTCATTACAAGTGTGAAATCGAAAATGGGTTTAAAAATAAACTCAATGAATAATTACAAATAGAACTATAAGATAACTCTCGTTGAATCCAAATCTATAAATCTGTTTTGAATCTCCTATTCTAACTATTATTTACTAAAGATGGAAACAAAATTATTCTATATCTAAAAGTATTATTTCAGAGAATTTCTCTGATAAAAAATATGCCCTAGAGTTAGAGAAAAAAATTAATATATAAATGGTCCAAATCTCAACGTCAAATACAAGATTACAGTTGGGGTACCGTTTTTCTCTCGTTTGTGCAGGGGCTTGTGCTCCTTAAAATACACGACCCTATGCTCTTCTTCAATTTTAAAAATTCAATCTAGAAGCATTTGAAAATGCACGCATCAAGCTTGGCCTTCAAGGGAGGTTTGTTGCATGAACTTGTGCTTCATCTGCTGTATGGCTCATACACTTCCTTTGGACAACCTCTTGCACTACCTTGTTCTCTCTTACTAGATGGTTTTAGCTCATTTCTCCCACGAATCTTGCATTTTCTATACAAATTGAACTTGAAACAAAGAATGGGTGAAGTGATAACAATATCTGCCCATCTGAATTTAAAAAATATTAAAATTTTCAAAAATCTAACTAAAAAATTTATAATTTTCTTCACTAATTAATGTCTGCAGTATGGTTCAACAAATATAAATTCAAAGGAAATTCATGCAAATATACATAGAGAAATATTGGGCATATCACTCAAACAAAACAAGCTTAAGGGATATTCTTCCCTTCTTAATGAGATTTTTGAATAGTAAACGAATTGGCCTTTTTTTCTGTAATATTTGAATTATAACAAAGTTATATCTATAAATACATACACACATTTGAGACTATTTTTGGAAGTCCTATCAGTCGGGTGGCCCAGAGGGGAGGCAATGAAAATGAAATTTTGAAAATAGAATAAGACCGAAGGGAAAGGATACACTTGAAGTGAGACCAGACGACAACACGAGGAAGAAGAGTAAGCCTATTTTGACCCGTCACCATTGCCCTTTCACAATTCACAGTAGCAGGAGCAATTTGCCAACTTGGATTTGCCCATTCAGGGTTTATTCATCTTTCCAATCACAAAAACTAAATTTAATTGGAAGAGTTGGGCCCATCAGATAGGAATGACTGATCTTTTAACTACTGATGTGAAAAGCAGTGGTCCTAGCCTCTTTTACCTATCACCAGCCCAATAATTTTCAGAAAATGAGTTCGTTTTTCACTGAAATAAAGTCCAGATATGAGTTCAGACGAGTTTTTTTTTTTGGGTAAAATTTCTCCTTCAGAAAACAGCTTTTCTCACCTTTGACTTGAACTCATAGCAATCGAAGATTTTTTATAATAAGGTGGCGTACATATATTTTTTAATACAATATAAGATGATATCACAGTAACATAGTGGTTGAATATATGTCCTCCGATGCAGAATATTAAGAGTTCAAACCTTACAACCCGTTTGCATTTAAAAAAATTCATGATGCACCCAAAAAATAAATGGAGTCGCCCGGCAATCTATGAGTTTCATTTCTCACGACTCTACATCAAAGAAAATGCTAATCAAAATTCAAAACATAAACAACATTCACAAAGAAGCCTATATGCCAATTCTTCAATTCTAGTATCATTCAACATCAACTTTTCACATGGAGTGCTTACAATTCATCCAGCCAACATATTCAGAGCTAAAGAAGGGCCTTGTAAGATCGGTCTTTCAATTTTACTGATCATGTTCAAGCAACACCTGCCACATGCTTGAATTTTCCTTAGCTTGCTTTTCTAGCAATAATACATCACCTAACATGACAATATTTATCTCATAAGCCTAATGAAAATTTAGAACAAAAGGAATCGCCATAAAAATAATATGCTGCATAAAACATTAGAGAGCAACCAAAAAAAAAAGCAGTCATAGCAGCAAAACTATAACAACGACAACAGGAAGTTAAATTCATGTATTTTATCTTAAAAGAATAGTTAATCTCAGAAGAAGAAAGTCAAAGGCAATGCACGGCCGTATGGGAAGGAAGGGAGACAGAAAAGTGTAGGAGTAAATTAGATATAATGAAATCAGAATAACAAGATACATAGAGAGCCCAGAAGATTGGAATAGACACTATTTGAAAGAAGACATGAAATATATTCCAGTTTTCAGCACTTTGAATTCGTAACACACACTCACACACACACACACACACACACAAAAGAAAAACAAAAAATCAGAAAAGATAAGGATTTATTGTGAGAGGCTGCCTATTGTGGGGTTCAGGTTTCATATTGGAAAACTGAAAATCACGGTGGAAGTGCAAGATTTTGGTACAGTATGTTGCTTAGTGGAAACAAAAATGGCCGATTCCAAGACCTGGAAAAGAAGCAAGCAACATCTTAGAAATTTTATAACCCAGCATAAAGCTATGAACACTTATTTTCTTAAGTGAAATAAAATCATTTAAAGTTACTGCTAACAGTCTTTCTTTCTTTCTTCCAAAATGATAATGCATGCCAAATAAATATTACACCATTTATGAATAAGAAGTTATGTAAAACACCTAGAAAACCCACAGAAACCTTGAGAAACTTGTCATGAGGTTGTTGAATAATGAGTACTTATGTGATGGCATAGTAGTATTCTTCATCAAATAAATTTAAAGAGGCAAATAAGGCATAGGAAGAGCAACTTCAAAACTTTAAGAAGTTTACCTAACTCAGTGTTAGTTCTTCAGAGTTTGACCTCCACATCAACCCCAGCGGGAAGGTCAAGTTGCATTAACGAATCTATTGTCTGGGCAGTTGGGTAGAGAATATCTATTAAGCGTTGGTGGGTTCTGATCTCAAAATGGAATCTTGCATCCTTGTGCACATGGGGGGATTTTAGAACACAGTAGATACGCTTCTTTGTTGGTAAAGGCACAGGACCCATGGTCTTTGCATTGGTAGTCCTAGCAGCATCCATTATCTGCTTGCAGGAGTCCTCAATCAGAGGCACCCAGTAAGACCTTAGTTTGATTCTAATTTTCTGCTTTGGAGCCATCTAAGAACAAAACAACATCAAGCAAAAATAAAATTCTGCTTAAATATATGTATTAGAAACAAAATAGATAGTCTAAGATGGAAATAGATAATATGATTATTACAGATAATATTACTGTTGTTAAATATCAAGGTAGCAGTGGAGGCAAGGTCTGCAGCAGCTAATTTGACCACCAGAAACAATATTTCATAAACAACACTATGGTACACAGTAAAACCAGCCCCATAGCTAATGATAATTCATAATAACACTAATCCAATCCTCAAAAGGAAAAACATTGATCCACTATTTTTCATCAGCAATTAAAAACTGTAATTTTTGCATGCTGATTCTTTTGCCATGGGAAAAGGTGTTGGATCCCTACACCATAATCAATTTTCCTATATTGTTTCAAAATAAAAGTATGGACTCGTTTTGGCTAAGCAGACCACGGAATGCAATGATTAGGCCTTTTCAGAAAAAAGACAGCTGACGGGGCACTCAGAGGCAATCAGGTTAACCATATTCGATGATAATGATCAGTAGCAAATTTGAAAATCAGAACTGGAGAAAAAAAAAAAGGAAATCTATCTAGGCTTAAAATTAAGAATATCAGGAAATTCCCAGGTTTTTATAAACCTACTATCTTATGTGCAAAACCACAACATAATAGATTCTGAAGAAATGTTTCTCATACAAATCAAAAGGCTTCTGAAGAAAGGTACCGAAGCACATGATTATGATTTATGACAAGTATGGATTGCTCTAAAACTACAACATTATAACAAATATTTATATTACTCCTAAGACCATTTACTGCATCCTGTGGCAGTCTAGCATGAGACTGAATCTTATTAGACTCAACATGCCTTAACAGAATTCATGACCCTAAGGTATGGTAACAGAATTCATTACCCTAAGGTATGGTTTGGTATGATGTAATTGAATGTCATGAAATAAATCTTTAGTTCATTGTTCAAAGAACTTTTATTTGATTATATTCCATTGCATTCAATTAGATTCCACTAAACCACACCCAAAGGTACTAAATAAATAGCCTCTTATTACAAAGAAGAATGGCTTATCAAGCAAAGCCCTCATCTAAGCAAAGTTATTACCTCAAAGAGAAATTAGAAAGGAAAACAACAGTGCTTTTTACATCCTGAGGTAAAGTTCTATGTAGTGGGTGATGTCAGGGATAACATAAATCCAACCAGACTTAAATATGTAAAATGACTTCAGTACGTGATTTCAAGCAACCCATTATTCAAATGTTATGCCCATAGCATATAAAAATTCCTAGGTAATCAGAGCCATCTTAACAGAAACTTCTTGCTACCCAGTCTCTATGGGCAGTCCAAAAGAGACTTACCTAAGAACGCTTCTCCCATTTCCTAGGCGCAAAATGTATGAAGGAGGAGGAAATTTTCCAATTTTCCAACGTGTTAAAGGTCAGGGATGAAATTATGAAGAAGCTACCAAAAATACCCTGAGGACTGAAGCAAGTAAAGTAAACTAAAAAATTACTCTCCGTATTGTACGTGTTCCATCTACCTTGGTTTCTCAACTACACTACACAATTGCACACAGCAGGAATTATATTTACATTAGGTTGATTAGCCTGATATTATTTTCCTCTGTGGTACCAAGTAATAATCACATGTACATTTCACAATGTTCCCTCTTTCATTTCCCTATAATATATCAAGAAAAAAAAAAAAACCTTATCTGCATCTGCTCCGATGCTGAGAGATGGAGAACTGGGTGTCTCAGAGTCTCCAATCTGCAGCACACAAAATTAATAAGCTAATAAACTTACTGGCATTAGTTTCTTCTTAATCCATGATTTCAGGGAAGGCAAACAGAATATTGACAAAAAATTGAGAGAAATGCAACTAATAATGAGAAAAACCATACAACTTAAGCAGGAAAATTTAAAATAAACGAAAAAAGGATCCAAGAAACGGTAAGTGCTTTTCTTATCGTCAACTTTGAAATCCTCAAATTCGGAAATTAAAAAATACAAATACTTAAAATTTCTCAATAACTGAACCATAAAGGCAAGGAATTTTGCTTTATTCTCTGAATTTTCCATAATTTTCCCAGCAACCAAACATGAAAACAGACGAAAAAAAAACAATGGGAAACTGACCTGAAAAGTTTCAGAGTCGGCTTCATCAAGGCTTTCTGGAGGTGGGACCAGAGTTTCTTCAGAATCCAAAGTCTCAGGAGCAGCAAAAACTCTGCTTGTTGAAGGTGAGAGTTTAATGGAGCTATAGGCACTATTAACAGAATTGGTAAACGAAGATAAAGAAGAAGAAGAAGAAGAAGATAAGAGCTTTGCCGGTGTTGTGGGTTTAGAAGCGAATGAAGAACAAATAGTAAGAGAAGGGATTAAAGATATTGCCATTTTCAAGTTCTTCTTCTTCTTCTAAGTCTCGAACTGCTGCTGCAAGCTCTTGCCTTTTCATGGAATTATCCAATTATTTTTCAATTTTTATAAAAATAGAATTCAATAAATTAGGTCATGGATTGGCTACTTTGGCCCAAATTCATGTGTAACTATGTCCACCCTGTTTGTGTGAGCCTTATTATATGGACTAGGCCTTCTTTGAAGGGCCCATCTTAGTAATTCATAAAACTTTTTTAGATCGTTGATAATAAATTTGAAATTAAGGAGAAATAAATTGAGGGTATGCTTTTGCTAGGTTTGGCAACACTTTCAATCATAATAAGCTAATTAATAGAACCAAAATAAACACCTATTAAAAAATAAAAAATAAAAAATACAGCATACATAAACTAAGTCTTAATAGTATTTTTTAATATATCTCTAATCAGTATGTTCTATTATTTTTTTTAAATAAAACTATTCATATCGTAATTAAAAATATTTTCGAGTATCTTGTCTTATATATAACCAACTATGAATCTTGAAAGTTGAATACTAAAAGATATGCTATACAATCAAATATTTTTATCTCAATTGATGTGACTTCATTACATTAGAAAATATTTTATATAATACATTTTTTAAAAAAAAACTTAGCAAATAAAATAATAATATATCAGTTGTGATAAAAATATTGAGTTATATAATATTTGTATCATTTAGCTGCTTGAAATGTGAAATGAACAATAAATTCTGAATAAATGAAAGAATTGAAGAGCATGAATGCAATTATTTCCAGGGGCCAGTCACCAACTTCCCATAATGGACAATTTGGACATCAAGGAATGGCCTTAATTGCTTATTTAAGGACAAATTGAAACAAATGGGATGTACTTCCAAGTTCCAATCCAGTTAAGAACAACCCTATATGATAGGGAACTAGGGAGTAATAACATATTAATTTTATTTATCTCTAATATAGTGATATTAAAATGTTTCCAAAAGTATCCTGTTCGAATTACAATTAATAAAAAAAATTGATTTTTGAATAAGTGGAATATTTATCCATTAGATTGTTTTTTTTATCTTAATTTAAATATACATGATGACATTTTTTTCAATAGGTATAAATACAAGGAGTGCAAAGATGTATAACTACTTTTGTTTTTTAAACAATATGTAAAAATACATATGAGTCAGAAATACGATACACTCTTTTATAAAATTATAACGATTTTATAAAGTCATGCTAACCTATATAATAAACTATATGTATAACTACTTAATTATTTGGTGATGAAATAATATTTTGTCCAATAAATATCAAGGGATATGAAATAATGCTTACCATTTTTGTACAATTAATTTCTTTATTTATGTGGGAAAATAATAAGCCATAAGACAAGAAAACTTGGCTTTGGCTAGCAAAAGAATATATGTTAATGGTTGAATTACACAAACCATTCATTTACCTACTTAATTACTATTGGTTTTTTAATGTCTCCTTATTCATAATATTGAATTGAAAGATACGTTAAATGTAGGTTTGGACTTCAAGTGATGGATTGTTTAAAACAATTATTTGTGAAGTGAAGACATCATATTAAATTAATTACATTTCATTTGCTGCATTTTACTATTTTAGTAACCCTTTTTAAATCACTTTCATATGCAATATATTATAATCATTAATATATGTACTATTTACTCTTCAATTGCATCTAAAATTCTTTAAAATGAATATTATAATTCAATTTCACAATTAATAGTAAAATTTAAAAAATTAATTTATAAATAGAGATTATTTATAAATCAAATGAATTTTATATTTATTTATTCTAAGAAGATGAATCTAAGTTTGGAAGGTATTTAAATTAAAAGTTTATATTTTATTATTTAAAGATTTTTCTTTAAATATGACTCGATTGAGTTAAATAAAATAAATGATGAATATATATATATAAAAAAGATTTTTTACCTAATATGAATTAAAAATTTGTAATTGAATATAAATATTTAAAGAATATGAATAAAAACTATTCATATTTTTCATAAATAAAGATTTTCTTAATGAACTCCAAATCATATTTAAACTTAATCTGCATATACATATATCAAATTGTATGATTTTATAATATTATTCAATTTGTACCACAATAGAAATATATCACACCAACTCACCAAGGTGGATTTCATTGTCTTCTAAAGCCAAGTCCTTCAATGTGGGATTACAGGCAGTTAACTAATTGATGGTTAAACTCATGTTAAATGCTCCATTAGCCAAATATCCATGACTAATTCTCTCAACCCTCGTGACAAAGAGACTTGTCCTTTAATCTTTGTATATATATACTTATACTAAACTAAATTGTTAATCACTAATCAATAATCAAATTTAAAAAGTGAAAATCCAATAGCCATTCAGGTTTTTTTTTTTTTTGTCAGTTTCAGCTAAAAGCAAAACAATAACCGCTATTTTACTTCACACTTCTCTTAACTACCCATCAACAAACACCTTTTCATTTACTAAAACAAAATCTCAAAAATTCAGAAACCTCTCCCCCATTAAAGCCCTCAACAATCTTTACTTCTGAACTTAGCAAAACTTTCATGACTGACCTTCCCTTTTAATTTCCCATTTCTTTAAATTAAATGCTTTTACAATCAAATCCTAATAATCTTTTGTTCTTGTTCTTGTTCTTGCATTTATTTTACCACCTCCATGCTCTTTGCTACTACTAGTAGTATCATTATTTCAAGTCTTTAAGCACTACAAGAGAGACACTACACATTACTGAACGCTCCCTTTATTTATTAAACTCACCTTTTTTCACACCTTTTCAACTTCAAGAACTTGTAACTCTCAAAACAATCGTGTTAACAAGATTTAAATTTAGACTCGGATATATCGAACACTTTTTTTTTTTTTCCTACTAAAAGATTAGGGATACCCAGATGCTTTTTGTGCTAGAAATGAGAGGGAAGACAACAAAAAGCTCTGTTCTTGGTGTTTTTATGGTAGTTTTTATTTCTTTTCTGGGTTGTTTTCAAATGGGTTTATCACAAACTGAAGTTTACGTGAAGGGTTTTATTAGCTGGGATGATATGAAAGTGGATGGTGGAGACAGAGCAAGATTGAATTATAGAGATAATTATAATAAAAGCAAAGTAATTGTAGTTGACAACAATGGTGATGGAGATTCATTAACAGTTCAAGGAGCAATAGATATGGTACCAGAACATAACACAGAAAGAGTGAAAATTTACATTCTTCCAGGCATTTACAGGTTTGTATAATCATGCGAGTAATCATAAAAATTGGATTAATTTTTTGTTTGAAGAACTCACTCGAGCAAAACCGGGAAATTTAGATTTTCGAATTGTGCATGCTTTTGCAGTTGTGCTGTTTTTTTTTTTTTTTTTTTGGGTACTCGAGTGCGCACAAAATTTTAGCTACGTGGTTATTTTGAGGTAGTTACGTGCTTAGGAGACGTGATTAACATCTTTGTAAAGTTAATGACCAAGTTTTGAGTCACCAGTTCATTAATTTATTGAAATTTGATTCAGAGAAAAGGTACATGTGCCAAGTACCAAGCCATATATCTCATTCATTGGGAAAGAAAACCAAATTTCTGATACTTTAATTACTTGGAACAATAAAGCTTCTGATACAGACATCAATGGAGTTGAACTGGGAACTTATAGATCAGCATCTGTTACTATAGAATCTGATTACTTCTGCGCGACGGGGATCACTTTTGAGGTAATTAAGATTTTATTTTTTTGGTATTGATTTGCACATTCTAGCATTTTTAAGTACTAATTGATGGGTGGTATTAGCAGAATACAGTAGTATCAGAGCCTGGAGGATATGGAATGCAAGCAGTAGCATTGAGAGTTTCTGGTGATAAGGCTTGTTTTTATAAAGTTAAAATCTTGGGGACACAGGACACACTCTTGGATGAGACTGGTTCACATTACTTCTATCAATGTCACATTCAAGGAAGCGTAGATTTTATTTTTGGTAAAGGAAGATCACTGTTCCAGGTTGTAAATTTCTATCTTTTCTTTCTTTTTTTTTTTGGGTAAATTCTTTTAAGATTGTGAATAATTGAGGTTGGTGTTTTTGAAACAGGATTGTGTTCTTCAATCAACTGCTAAAAGATCTGGAGCAATTGCAGCTCACCATAGGGATTCACCGGATGACGATTCAGGTTTCTCTTTTGTAGGCTGTGTGATCAACGGAACTGGAAAAATTCTTCTGGGTAGAGCTTGGGGAAACTATTCAAGAGCAATATATTCATACTGTTATATTGATAACATTATAACTCCTCCTGGATGGAGTGATTGGAACCGTCCTTACAGGCAAAAGTACTAGTCTTTCAAGCCTTGAAAAACAATCTGTAAAATCAGTTGGAGAAATTACTTTAACAGAAGTTTTAATTTCTGCAAATTTGCAGGACTGTGGTTTTCGGAGAATATGAATGCAGCGGAAGAGGAGCTGATACCAGAGGTCGAGTACCATGGTCAAAGACTTTCACTTACGAGGAAGTAAAGCCTTTCTTAGACATGCAATTCATCAATGGATATCAATGGCTTAGACTTTAATTTCTCTCTGTTAAACAAGCTTGTTAATTTTATTTATTCTTTTCTAATTTCATTTTTTTAATCCTCTATAATGCAAGTAGCTATATAGAGGATTCACTATGTCATAAAAGATAAAACATGCACAGCAGCAAATATTTACCATGAAATTTTCTATTTAAAAGCCAGATTGAGCATTCAACTGTAAAAAGTCCAGCAAATCAAAGAAGTACAGAACATATAAAAGTAATTTTAATGTTATCAGAGTACAAATTACAAGCAAGAAGCACGTTGAGAAACCACTTGGTAGATCTAACTCAATTAGAGGCTTCTAACCAAAGTAATTCAAAAGTCAATCCCGATTACCATAGCAGTTACAACAGAGAACCTTATAAAACCTAATGATTCCTGTACATCTGTGAACGCCAAACTGAGTTTTAAGTGCATCAAATTTTTGTCAATTCTCCCGTTAATATTTACAATGGCATTCTGACCAGTAACCAAATGAAACGTATCTGTACTAGTAGCAACACAACAATCACGAGATGATACGAGACAAGACTGTTTCAAACATCTTATGCCGTCATGAGCTCCATAGCATTACAATTCTTCTCAGACGCCTCAAACACCTTTGGGTTTAATTTGCCATCATTGTCTTTAACATCATCATCAACGTTGTGTTCATCATTGCCTTGAATTTCATCCACTTTGTCATGACCAACATTAATGTCATTACCATTGTCATGACCAACATTAATGCCGTTACCATCATCCTCTTTGGCCTTGCCATCTGATGCTGGGGATTTTTTATCACCATCACAGTCCATGTCTTCTGGAATGCTATCAGCAATGGTTAGTGTAGCTATGTCAGGCTTCTTCTCTTCAACGTTATTGAGTACAGCACTAGTAGGAACTTCAGTACAGGACATAGCAGAGCCATCAGCCTTCATTTCCTTGGCAACTGTTGAAGACACGGACATTTTGCAGTCCGGACTGATGGCTACAGATATGACTGAAAGAATGTCAGGTTTTGCCTGAATGTCAATCCACTGATGTCCCATCCAATCTCTGGAAGTTCTTAGATCCTTTTTGTGTATACTCAAAAAGAAGCCTTCACCTAATATCATAACAATTTATGGTACATGTAAGGGAACAGATAAGGTACAGAAAGGATTGTAAAAAGGAAAGAAACAAAATTAGTGCATCACAACATTTTCTTAATTAAGCATACCTGGAAAGTAAACTTGCAGAATATCATCACTGCCACTATTGATTCCAGTTACCACCCCTTCCCACCAGCCATCACTCCACCATGCATCAACTGCAAAGCCAACCTCAAAAGCTAGGTCTTTTTGTTCATTTAGAGAAGGTGCTGGTCGAATTGTTGGACGGCCAGAGTGTCTCATGCCAAGTTTATCAGGTGCAGCTAATTTCAAAGCTGGGATCCATTCCTACAAATTAGATGACAAGTGAAGCTTCCTTTCCTAGAGAGTTTCAACCTCAAAAGAATGATGGGAGTTAACGAGTAAAAAAATGTTACAGATGCATAGGACTGTTAGAGCTGAATCTGTCATAGTGCAATTCAATGATGATGAATGAAACTGCTATGAAGAGAGAATGCATTTCAAAAACCAAAAATGTTGAATAAAGAAAGCCGCGCCAATAATAAAAATAGCACGCCTAGATTACTAGACATGCAGTTCTCGAATTCTGCATTGACCATGATTTCCATTAATGGAAATTAGACCAGGCATGTGAATCATTTATTTCATGATGAAAGCAACCCAATCACTACTTATCTTTTACAGAGATCAAGCAGGGTGGAAAACAAATCATGGAGGGACTGTTTTATAATGTCTAAGCATACCTCAAGATTGCCATACTCATCTTCATCCCGCAAATCATCATATTGAACTTTTATCTGTTTCCGAGACACCTGCAAGACTGTACACCTAAACCAGCAGCCTCGTATACCGCTATCTTGGCACAATAATTCAATCTTCTCATCAACCTTAAATAGTGGGCCATATCGAAGTTGAGACTCAACATGCTTGAGGGGAAGCAATCTCTTGCCTGACATACCATATCTTAAGTTGAAATATGAAGGCTCAAAAGTCATCATCTGGCTACCGGAGATTCCAACTCCCGATTGATCAGTCACAAATGTTTCAATCCCTCGATTGCTTCTAATCCTCTTGGATCCTGACTTGACATTCTCATCTGGACTATATTCTTCATCTTCTTCACCAGTTAGGCCATATCGTATTGAGTTGGCCCCAGTAAATGGCTTGGAGTTCAAACAAGAAAGAATTGGCTGATCAAAGTAACCACGCAATTTACTCAGATCAAAAGGCTTCACTTTATTGCTTCTGAACTGCCTGAAGCACAAATGTATTCTAGCTGATAAAGCATTAGGAAAAGCAGCCAAACATTCCTCATAATGCTCACGGGTTAAAACTGTAGCAGGCCCATCAACACATTCTGCACTAATGACCTGTGAATAAGGTGTAATGAAAACTTCTTTTGGGTGAGCATTTCTTAGAGGAACTAAACCCTTGACTTCCTGGTTATGATGAAACCACCTCACTTTGACTTTTTTCTGTCCCCTCTTGTCTTCGTACATATCTTCCAAATAAGCCAGGTAATGATTCTCCTCTTTAGCCATGACAAAAACAAAGGATTGGATCTGTAATGCAAATAAGAAGAAAAAGGTGATGGGATCATAAAGCCAGCAAAATTGAAACAGTAACTAGGTAACAATTACATGCCATCATTCTTGGATGATACGTGAGATTCAAACCATCATGCCTCAAGCTAGAGGAAAATGCATCAATACGAAATCTGTGAAAAATCCTACCATGGCTGGGCATATTATTTCCTTTTAGATTTGGTGTATTTGATGCCATGAACATACAAAACCAAAGTGTATATTAATTTACAACCAGAAATTTTATGGTATAACTATTGACTTCAAATCAATCATTTTTTTCTAAAGCATTTCAGGTGAATCGCAAGCATCTTGATAGAACCAGTCCATAATTGTAACCTAAGAACAAGTTTACATTCCTGTTTTATGAACACTGAGTAAGAAATAATCCAATTAGCTCAACGATATGCATTGATGTTCCTTTGCCAGCAACTTCTTTTGGCTAGGTTACACAGGCAAGGCAGTTAAATTTAATTAAGATGATATATAATTGTATTCTTTCCAATAAATAACTTATGAAATATTCATATTAAAATTCTATACATGGAAAGTTTGATAAAGCGTGATGATGTATTTCATCTCACACATTGAAAGTCGATACCTCACCTCCTGCTTTTTCTTTTTGACTTAACAATAGATGCTTACCGCTATTGTGATCCCATTTCTGCAGAATGCAGGGTAATGCTTGAGCTGTTTCCCACATGCCCATGCAACACCTGACCACACAATGTCTGAATTATGTCCACTCAAGTTCCTAGAAAGACGACCCTGCAACGCATGTGTCAGAGCATTAATTTTAGAATGATACCAGAACGATTTTTTTTTTTTTTTTTTAGAAAAAAAGGAGCACTACTTCCTGCATTAGGTACCTGTGTCTGATGAGAACCAAACCCTTTCATGGGATATTCATGAGATTCTACTGCTTGTGCCAGATCTTGTTTTGGTGATTCTGTCAAAAAAATTTGGTGATTCTGTCAAAAAGTTATTCTAATTAACCGTTGCTACAAAATCATTAATGAACTGTAACTTGGGAAATAGTTAAGTACAGAACTATTGGCTAATTTGCAAGTAGGTGTTTGTGATTAATACGCTAAATATGGTATAAAGCAAAAATAACGGACAGAATCTAGCAATAAATTAATTTCATGGGCAAACACAACATGGGAATGTATAAGCCTGAGTTCAGTGGCATTTGTATCAAGATTGCATTTGAAAAGCCGAATTATGTATTCTAGTTAAAAACTTTTTGTTCAAAGAAATGCAGACATCTGGAGGTTGATAAAGACAAAGCTTTATTCAGAACACAACCTAACAAATGCTGAAGTACAAACTAAATGCTGGCGCAAAGAGTTCAAAACAGCAAATATTCAAAATAGATGTCTCTTTAATGACCACTTCAATCCATTAAAAATAAGGTTAATAACCTTGTGAGAAACCCCATAAGGAACATAATTTTGAATATAATGGAAGAACACATTTAATAGCATTGATCAATGAATTGAGACATTAATTCCTCAATATAAAGTACTAGCTACAACACCAATTTCAAGCTTTGAGCTCAAGTAGCGAACATGAGAGAACCTAAATTTTCCATTAGCTATTAATTGAGTGAGTAGACTTCCTTTGTCAATAAATTATTGGAATTTACAGCAATGATAGCCATATTAGCATATTAAAAATCAACAACGAAGATATACCATATCAAGCTTCCAAATGCAACAGAATAGGAAACAAAGAAAAAATCCAAAAGGGGAATACATACTGGACCGATCACCCTGTAGATGCTGCTTCGATAACATAGAAGTAAGCCAATCCACAACCTCCCTTCTTGACCTCCATTTGAAACCAGCATGAATTGAATTTTCTGCACCATAAGCCTGCACGAACTCCTCAGCAACAACATAGAACATGTGCCTAACACTCCTCTCAGTACCCACAACTGCAAGGATGGATTCACCAGCAGAATCCTTAAGGAAATAATGAACCACACGGTTCCCCCGCTCCTGAGAAACAAATTGCTCTTTCCATTCCACAAAACAGTGACCATTTCCAGTCATTTTGACAGAAAGAACGAAGAAGGAGCTTACAAGAAACCAGAAACCCACTAACAATCCAAATTACATAGCCGAAGAATCTTACTGGAAATGGTAAAGGACTAAAACCCCATTCATTGTATCCCTAAACAGTTAAAATCATTCAATTTTCAAGCAAACCTAGAACATTGCATAAAATTATTGTCCTAAAGAGGTTAACCTTAGCACACCCATGATTTATGTGCCCAAATGTGAAACAGCTAAAACAACAAAAAGCAGGTAGTAAAATTTAGAGCCGATGCCACAAATAATAAAGCTTAAGGAAAGAAAATTAGATCAGAAACCCTAATCACTAGCTATAGATGCTCCCATATAACAAAAAACACGTGAGACAGATGGTCAAAGCCAACCAACTAACCAAGCCGTCTTCAAAATCACTTCCCCAGCAACAACTCAAAAGGGTCTTATCAGTTTATAAATCTGATAAAAGCAAGAATTAGCTAGAAGTTACGAAATCTGATAAACCCTAGAACCTACTACAAAGCCTGGGAGCTAAAACTCAAAGAACTCTACCAAATAAGTAGGTGCTGTTAAAAACTGACCCGAAGAGAGAGAAATCAAAACTTTGAAGATCTGAAAGCAGATCAGTAACCAAGTCCAGAAAATTGAAATCCAAGCTCGAAAGAGCCAAGCAGCACCAAGATAAGGTTTTGACCAAATCAACTAACAGAATCATCAAAAACAAGAAATGGGCATCACAGTTTACACAAGAAAACAAGAAAAGGAGCAAAAAAGAAAAAATGAATTGCAAGAAGTTTTTGTGATATCCCTTGTGACGGTGCGGGAGTAAAAGAGTTCAAGAAATAGGTGAAAACAGGAGACTTTGCGGTTGTTTCCGTGGGCAGTGTAAGGCAGATGAAAGGAAGAGAGAGTGTAGGGAAGCTGAGAAGGTTGAAAGAGAATAAAGAATCGAGAAAGAGGCCATTTCCAGTAGTGGTTTTGAGAGGGGTTGCAGAGGGGTTGGCATGCAGCAGGTGGTGATTATTGCGTGAGAGAGAGAAGGTGAGGTGAGGTGAGGTGAGGTGCAGTGACTTGTGAGGGTAGAGCAAGTGTAGAGGAAAAAAGTAAACAATTTGGTAAAACAAATTATGATTGTTTGGATAGCCCATACAAAACAAAACAAATTTTGTGGGTTCGGGTTATTAAGTCCATGGGCCTTTAAGCTTAAATAGATTTTTTCTCCTTCCCCTCGTAGTTATTATATCATGAACTCGTATTTATAATTTATCATGAATCGGATCTATAATACCTATACGAGAGATTTGTCAAGATAATGATGTGCAATTTTTTCAATAATTCCGTTAGTGTGTTGCTTTTTTTTTTTTTTTTGTTTTTTCACCATTTTTTCTTTTTTTTCTTAATTTTAAATGCTATTTTTTATTTATTTCAATACTTAAAATTAAATTATTATAATTGAATATATAAATTATTTTTATTTCTCCCATCTTATAATTATTATAATTCTAATAAATATATAATTTATAATTAAATATATAAATTTAATTATTATATATTTTTTTAAATTAGCAGGTATATTATTGCTCAAAATGAAGTTATATTGATGTTGAATTGTATGTACATTACTTTTGAACTGTCAGCTAATGATAAAATATATCTTCAATTACAATATTAATGATAAAAAAAATTATGATAATAATTAGTTTATATACATTAGTATTGCACTATAAATATATTGTAATTTAACTACATATACATGATTCTCCAACAACATATACATTATTACTTAAAATATATGTATATTGGTATTGAATTATATGTATATTACTTTTAAATTGTTAGTTAATGATAAAATATATTTTCAATTACAATATTAATAATAAAAATAATCTGATAACAATTAATCTATGCATATTAGTCTTATATTAAAAATACATTATAATTTAACTGTATGTACATTATTATTTAAAATACATATACATCAGTGTTGAATTGTATATATATTACTTTTGAATTGTCAGTTAATAGTAAAATATATTTTCAATTATAATATTAATTATAAAAATATTTTGATAATAGTTAGTCTATGCACATTAGTTTTATACTAGAAATACATTGTAATTTAACTGTATATATATGACTCTCCAACTACAGGTACATTATTCTTTAAAAGTATGTATATTAGTATTGAATTACATGTATATGACTTTCGAATTGTCAGTTAATGATAAAATATATTTTTAATTAAATACCAATGTACTTAAAATATAATAATAATGTACCTCAAATTTAATATCAATATGCCAAAAAAATAAATAAATAAAATTTAACATACCTGCTCCAATAACTTGAGTTATTAAATATTTTATAATAATTATTTTTTATAATTATTTAAATATATTTAATTAAAATTATAACAATTATTAGATGGGATAAGCAAAAATTAATTATTATATTTTTAATTCTAAGTATTAAAAAAAATAATTAGCACTTAATTTAAAAATTTTATGGTCTACGTATAGTTTTTTGGAATATTAGATATTTTAAAATATAAAATAATAAAAAAAGTAAAAACAAAAAAACAAAACACACCGACGAAAATCATACAAAAAATCGCACAATTTTCATTCAATAAATGTCATGCACATATATTTTGGACCTATGTCTATTTTGCAAAATAGACATGGGTTCATGATATAATTTGCATTTCTCTCTTGCTTGTTTCAATTCAAATCTTACTAGGGTTTGAAATTTTTTTTTTTTTTTTTGACATAAACTATGGTTTGAATTTGAAATTCTTATTTTTATGAATGATTCTAATATTATTAAACTAATATTCATAAATGCAAATTGTAATATTATAGTAGTCTTTTACTTCAGAAAATTATTAAAATAAGTTGACAAAGCTTCTGAAAATCTTTTTTTATACTTTTTAATAATATTTTCAAAAAAAAAATTATAAATTATATCGAAAATATAATATTATGATGTTGTCAAAGGTTAATTTTAATTTTATTTTAAAAGAGATCGATCTCTTTTCTTCTTTTACCCTAATTCAGATTAATATACATAATGTATTTAAAAAAAATGAGATTACCAACTTTGTGGAAGTTAAATAAGACAGAACACTTCCATCCTATATGTTTCCTCTTTATATTAAATAGAATGCTGTGGATTTCAAATAATAAAATCCATTTGTATAAAATTAATTGGTTTATACTATATTCAATATTCATTTATTTATAAATCTTTTAAATATTTTCATTATTTGATGTGGGATAGAACTTTTTTTTGTATAAAATTTTTAGTTATGGATTTTAGGAATGGATGAATTACTATTAGCTTTTGTTTATTTGCCGATAAAAGGCAGGGAAAGAAAAGAAAAGAAAAAGATAGGAATCGGAAATTTTGTGCATTGCTTTTAGCATATTTTTGTTAAACAAAATTTTCAATTTGATATGAAATTGTAAAAGGGTTAGTTTGCAAAGCCCTCTTTTCTCTGTTTGCCTTTTACAAAATTTTCAAGATGTGGAGTTCTACAAAAGAGATAATGGTTATAGTTTGCTTATAGAAATATTAAAAAAATTAATAAATTCAAATGAAATGAATTGAATTTTAATAATTTCAATTTTTAATAAAACTTCAATAAATTTTATCAAAAATTCAATTGAAAAAAATTTGAATTAATTTAAAAATTCATTAGTTTTAATGCACCCATTTAAAAATCTAAAATTAATTTGTAAAATTAAATCTTTCAATTTAATTTAAGTATATCACACTGTAACAAAGAATATAATTAAAAATATAAAACTCCAATATATATAGAACTGACTATAGGATTTAGAAATACCGAACCGTATCAAAAAATTAAACTGAAAATATTTAAAACTAAAAATATATGTTGACTATTTATTTTTCTTTGAGCTGAATTGTTTTGAATTTTCTTTTTAGTATGTTTCTGGAGATTAGCAGTTATATATATCGAGAGCCGTACCAAATGAAAAAATTGAAATTATATATATATATATATATATATATATATATATATATATATATATATATATATATATTACCAACACAATTTAAGAAAATTCAATATTAAATAAGTAAAATTCAATTTTTATTAATTATAAAATTTTATTTTCAAATTATTTATTACATTGCAACTTTGTAAGCGCAAGTTAAATTTTAAAAAAAATTAATAATTTATATAATACTAACATTATTTTAAAATTGATAAAAAAATAATAATTTATATAGTACTACTATTAATTTTTTAATTTTGAAAAATTATAAAATAATATTTATTTGATTATACAATTTTGAAAATATTAATAATTTCATCAATTTCTTTAATTAATTAATATAATTTAGTCATTCATTAATTAATGCAATAGTTTTATGTACAAATTTTGATGCAAGTTTTTTAATGGATTTAGATTTGTAATCTTCATAATTTATAAATTTAAGACCATTATATTATTACTTTTTATCAAGCCATATAATTTCATTAATGATGATGTTAAATTTATAGGTTGCATGTAAAAAATAGACTTATTAGAGCTTGTAGTACACTACTATAATTTTGAAATGATAGGTTGCATGTAAAAAATGAATCTACCCATTCATCGATATTTGGTTCTAATTTTTTTTATTTTTTAACTAAGCTCAAAATTTCAAATAAATTTTTAATTATTTTATTTTTATTAATTTACTTCATTTTAATATGGGATTTCTAGTGTTTTACAGAAAAGAGAAGATTCAATGATGGAAATCAGTGATCTTGGAAAAATAAAAAATGAGATTCGGTAAATGAGATGAAGAAGATGGCTTGTTTGTAAAAATTATAGTTTATGGCTCATTTTATAATTTTATAGGGATTAAATGTATTTTTTTTATTCCTTAAAATGTAATTTGCTAGGTTTTTTTTTATTAAAATGTAATTTTTTTTTATTTTCTAGGGATTAAAATACAATAATTTTTTTTTCTGCATGTATTTTATTTGTTTATAGTTCTTTAATTTCTTAAAAAATATGTAAAATGAATTCTCAATATACATTTAAACTAATGTTTAAGCTAATTTTTAATTATATAATATCAGTAAATTTTCGAATATTCGTTTCGTTTTAATCTCTCATATTGTCCCATTAAACTCATATCTTCGTACTAAATCGTTTCAAAAAATTGTGACAAGTCAGTGAATTATTAAATTATGGTTCAATTCTTGATATTCAATTTTAGAAATTCTTAAAGCTGACTTCAGTTCTAAAAATTTTCTAATTTTCAGGTTCATTTCAACAGTGCTTAACCGCAGTTCCATGGTCTTGCAATGCAGTACCATATACGGATAAGATTTTTCATTTTTTTTTTTTTGAGTTTTCGAAATATTTTGATAATAAGGATATATTAAACACGAGGCACGGATAGGATTATTAAAGTATTATTATTAATAAATAGAAAAATACTATAAATAATGATACAATTACAATGGCTATATAACATTAAATTAAATTAAAGAATAGAACCTTGGATGATGAACACAATTTTATGTTGTTAGAGTTAAAAGATCTCATATACAAAAATAACAAAAGATATGAAAGCTTAATATAATGTTTGAACTTCACCACCTAAAAGTTTAAGTTTTTGGATTGGATTTGAAGTTTCTCACATGGTATCAGAGCCGGCTCTACACCCAATCTATACTTTTCTGTCACAGCTGCAGCCATGTGTCAGTAAGGCCTGACACATATACATTGTTAATATGATTTTGTTCGGTTCTCAGTTTATTGTGTCACGTGCTAGTTAATAAGCTAGCACGTGTCAAGAGGGAGTGTTAGAGTTAAAAGATCTCACATTGAAAAATAACAAAAGATATGAAGACTTAATATAATTTTTGGGTCTCACCATATAAAAGTTTAAGTTTTTGGATTGGATTTGAGGTTTCTCACATAAGTAAAAAAGAAAAATCAAATACCATAACCATTAAAAAATTAATAATAACAAAAATACAAATTAAACATTCAATCACAAAAAATAATAACAGTATTCTATATTACAAATTCAAATAAATAATAGTATAACAATTATATAATTTTAACAATTACATAATTTCAAGAAAAAAAAAACTAATTGAAAGAATGCAATTAGAACTAAAAAAATTAGAAAGGAAAAAAAAAAACCATCAGCGCAATATGCTAGTATCAAATGTAGAGATAATTATTAAATAATACAATTATTAGTCAATGAAATGCTAAAAACAACTCAAATTATGTTGCATATAAATCTAATGATATTAATTATCTAAAAATTAGTTAAATCCCTCACATTGCTGGTGTTGATGCGGTGCTCGAAGATATAGATAGTAGATTCTGAAAGATAGTCTAGTACTAGGGACACTTGTGGGGAAATGCTTAATTCAGGCCTTGTATTTTATCTAAATGCTCAATTGAGGGCCCGAAGAAATTTTCAATTCAATGAGAGGCTTGAACATGTAATTTAATTCAATTTGAGACTTGCCCGTTAGTTAACATTAACAGCAGTTAAATGGGCCCAATTCAAATTTTTGAAATATTATATTTGAAAAAATTAATATTTTTAAATAATAAAAATATTAAAAATAAAATTAAAAACTAAAATTTAAAAAAAAATTCTAAGTTTCATCTAAACCTAGATTTATAGCTTCTTCATTTTCTCTCAATTTTTCTTATCAACCAAAAAAAAAAAAAGACGAAACCAAGGAATTTTTCAAAATCAAAACTTGGACGATGCCAAAATAAACCAAAAACACAAAGATAAAGAAAATAGAAAAAATCCCAAACAATCAATATAAAACTACGAATTCTCCGACAGGTAGAGGTATTGGAGAAAAAGCAAAACAGATTAGCGGATCCCAACCACAAAATAAAGAATTGGTAGTAGAAATAAGCGGCCAAGAGCAGAAACAGTGGTTAATTGTTTCATAGTTGTTGCAAGTAGGTAAGGAATGAATACATGTGAGGAGTGTTGGGTTTTGTTTCGTTGTTGCTTTGTGTTGATGGGTCAAGGGTATATTTGGTTAATTTAGATTTCAGATAGATAGAGCGGGAAAGAGAGAGAAAGAGGTGTTAATTTTTTGTTTGTTGGATTTTTTAGTTTTTTAGCTGTTTTGGAGAGGGAAATGTGGAGGTGGTGATGGTGGAGCCAAAATTCAAAGATTAATTATTTATCAAATTCTCAATCATGATAAGATTCAAATGGATAAAATATTGGGTTCAAAAAAATCTAAAAATTTGGTTATTCAGATTTACAAATTTTCTCCTCTCTCTTGTTTATGCACATCTGGTTTTGGATGAAACGTAAATCTATTCTTTTTTTTTTTTTTTAATTTTAATATTTTTTATTATTTAAAAATATTTCTTTAAAATTTTAATATTTAAAAAATATGAAATTGAACATATTTTACTGTTATTAATGGCAATTAACAAACAAATGTTAAATTGAATCAAATTAAACGTTTAAATCTCTGATCGGATTGAAAATTTTTTCAAGCGCTCAGTTGAGCATTTGAGTAAAATATAAGGTCTAAATTGAATATTTTCTCAACACTTGCAGTAGAGGAATTTCTCTTCATACCTTAAATCTATTTGATGTTTGGATTTTAAGTCCAAGGCAAAAAAAGAAAAAAAAAATAAATCTTAAATTGAATAATTTATTATGTATTTTTATGGGCTTTACCTGTTGATTTCATAATTCTTGTATTGATCTTAGGCTTCCACTTTATTAATGCAAATATATTTATATCATTTTTTTTCTAAGTTAAATTCCTTACATCTAATTACATTGCGGATAAATTTAATTATTAATTTTATCAAATATAATTGGAAAAGGTGCAATTAAAAAAAATTTGCTTTCCTATAGCAGGTGTGGACTCAAAAGTAGCCGCGTTAACTATCGAAAGTCCAAACCCAGTTATCAATTCCCTCTATTCTTTAGAGATTGAGCCAAAAAATTTTACAAGCCCATTCAGTATTTGCCAAAATAGCCCAATTTAACGGCCAGTGCCAAGCAAGAAAGTGTTGGAAGGATACAGAAAATTTTCATGTAAAGACAATAGACAAGTTTGTCACGATAGAATTCTCCTTTTTCAATGTTTGGTTCTAGAGAGAATTTTAGGAAAATATCTGAGAAATTTCAACACTAGCACTGGTGCTTAATTAATTCAGCAAATCTATCGCAATTAAGTCTGAAACTCTTAAGAGTACCATGAAATATGTGTCATCAAGATGTAATTTGCAAAATTTTCGAACTAGAACAATAACATTTGTAAAATTTATGGGGAAAAAAAAAATACAAGAGCCCTTAGCTCAATTTTTTTTATATATAAAATATAAATAAAATAAATACATATTCTATTGAAACTATTGAAACAAACTTAATTTAGCATTTTAATTAGAAAAATGTACGTACATAAAACAAACATAAAAAAATTTATAATTGTAAGAAGTTTAATGTAACAGTAGATGCATATTTTAATTTGCATAACATTTCAATTTCAAATTTCTTTCCTCTATGTAAAAAAAAAATTAAATTTGAATTTATGAATATTTAAAAATTATATAATTAATGATTACAATAAATATAATTATATATGCAAGAATAAAATATTGTTTTACATCCACATAAGAAATTCGAGTAGAAAACACAGATATTTGTATGACAAATTTTTAGATAAATTAAATTTATCAGATCACTAATAAACTAAGCTAATAAAAACATAACATGTCAAATAATGATGCCAAATTACTAATAAATTATAGTAACATTAATTGACGTGATTTATTTCTATTGAATTAATGAGATTTAATTTATAAATAATTTGACATCATTAATTAATATTTCATATTTTTATTAATTTAATTTATAAATAACGTGATAAATTTAGTCTATCTAATAATTTATGCATTTGTATAACCAAAGTCAATGTCAAGAGTAAAAAAAGGATCCAAAGATGATCGCTTTTGCAACGAAAATTCGCTTCACTTGTTTTCATTTTCCATGTCTATTCTTCCGGTCAAGATAATAAGTCTAACCAGTGATTGGAACTTGGAATCGCAAGTCCACTTGTTCCCACTAGGCAGCAGCAACGTAATAACCATTTCCGCCAGAATTCCAGTGTAAAAAGCCTACATACGTTAAATAACCATTAACCAGATACAATGGCCAAACAAAACCTTTTATTGGTTGAAGCAATTTTCATTTTGATCATCCTATTTCCTTGCTTCAATCCTTCAATTTCCTGCCCTCAATATCAGAAAGAAGCCCTCCTCCAATTCAAGTATTTATTGGTAGGAAACATTTCCTCGCAAGATGAGGATCTCGGTGGCTTAGAGACTTGGAACCCCACAACTAATTGTTGCCAGTGGCGTGCAGTCAGTTGCAATTCCAATTCAATTTCACAACAGGTGACTGGTCTTGATCTCTCGGATCTCATTCCCTTTCTAGGCCTGAAGACTGGAGTACCATCTAGTATTTTAACTCCACTCTTTCATTTACAATCACTCAAGTCACTTAGTATTATTGGTAACGATATTAAAGGTGAAATTTCAGGAATTGGGTTTGCCAATTTAACTGAAATTGAGGAACTTTATATGAGTGATAATAAGTTGAATGGTTCCATTCCTCCTCAGTTGTTTTCTTTAATGAGTCTGAAGAAGCTTTATTTGACCAATAATTTTATTGAGGGAACATTAGGCAACAATATTGGCAATCTTAAAAACGTGGAGTTCTTGTTCTTAGACGGTAACTCTTTCCATGGAGAGATTCCTGTAGAGATTGGTAACCTCACCCAATTGCAGAAACTGTCGCTTGCTAATAACAAATTTTCCGGAGCAATTCCATTGTCACTATGCCATTTGAAACAGTTACAAAGTCTAAGATTGGATTCTAATTTATTCTCCATGCAGATTCCAGCTCAGATAGGTAACTTTACAAATATGGAAATTCTATTCTTAAGCGACAACAATTTTGGGGGAGAGATTCCTTCATCAATGCAAAAGATGGGAAAATTGGATATCCTTCATTTGGAAGATAACTTGCTTACTGGCGAGATTCCATCCTGGTTGTTTGAGTTGAGAAATTTGCGTCATTTATACCTTGGTGGAAACAAGCTTGTCTGGAAAAATGCAAGTAATATAGTATCAAAGAGTTGCAGGCTATATAGTTTATCTTTAAGATCTTGCAGTTTGTCCGGGTTTCCAGTTTTCATTTCTAACTCAACCTATTTAGATTTGTTAGACTTGAGTGGCAATAACCTCAGTGGAAAATTCCCTAAATGGCTAACCGAAATAGACATCTCAGAATTGATTTTATCTGATAACATGCTTTCAGGTTCTTTATCCCCTCTCTGGTTTCAATCTAGCCCGCTAATATATCATCTTGACCTATCAAGCAATAAATTTTCAGGGAGATTACCACATAATATTGGTGATGCTGAAGAGTTAACTGATCTCATCTTATCTGACAACGAATTCTCTGGACCGATTCCAGAATCCATTTCAAAGCTGTCATCGCTAACAGTTCTGGACTTGTCACATAACAGACTTTCAGGTAATAAATTCCCAATTTTTGGCACAGTATATCTCGATCTTTCCTTCAATAGATTTTCCGGTGCAATTCCTGCCACTTACTCCGAAAAGATAATGGTGCTTTTACTAAGCCATAATGATTTTACTAGTGTCTTGCCTCAAACCTTGAGAAATTTAACTGATCTTGCATGCATTGATTTGCATGACAATAACATCAGAGGTGAAATCCCAGCTTTCCTCTCTCAAATTTCCTCACTCCAAATTTTGGACTTCAGGAATAATTTTTTTCAAGGCCAAATTCCAGATGGCATTCTATCAAATCTTACAAGCCTGCAAATACTTGATCTCTCTAACAATCATTTTAGGGGACAAGTCCCACATAGTTTGGGAAAACTTAGTGGAATGATAAATCCTAACCCGGATACCTCATTAATTTATAAGTATGGTACTGCTAACAGTTTTCCTAATGGAGTCTCAATTTCGTACCCTGACTTGGAAGTACATTGGAAAAACTGGATACGAGATCTTCCCAGTCAACACCTTTCTTTGTATACATTTTTAGATTTATCAAATAACCAATTATCAGGAGAAATTCCTGATACTTTAGGTGATTTGAAAAATCTAAAAGTGTTAAATATCTCTCACAACAAGCTCTCAGGTAGAATACCGACCAGTTTGGGTAACATGAATAATTTGGAGAGTTTAGACTTATCATACAATGGTCTTTCTGGAGGGATACCACAAACATTTGGAAAGCTCTTGCAGCTGAACAACTTGGAGCTGCGCAACAACAAGCTGACTGGTCGTATTCCAAATGGTCCTCAAATGGACAGGTTGAATAATCCTCATTCTTTTGCTAACAGCAGTGGACTATGTGGAATGCAAATTCAGGTACCATGTGAGAAGTCAGTACCAAATACGACAGAGCCACGGGACAGTGATGAGAATCAGGATCAAGGGACATGGTTTTCTTGGGTTATGGCAGGCATTGGATTTCCCAGTGGTTTTTTCTCGACCGTGTTGGTTCTATGTGTCATTGGCTACTTTGATGTTGTGCCAAAGCCGAGGAGTCAGAGACGCCTGTGAGACGAGCTGTTTAGTATTTAGAGTATTTTCGGTAGATCGTAATGAGACGTAATGCAGTATAATCAAATGTCTTTTTAGTGTAATGTTTCAATTAAAAATGTATTTAATTATATTATATTACTTCTCATTACGGTTTATCAAATATTACCTTAGTAAATATATATGTTTATTGCATTTTGTTTGTGTAATAATGGTTTATGAATAAAAATTTGGTTTTGTAGACCATGTACTAGAAAATTAGAATTGTGTGTGTCGTTATTTTCCTTCATCTTGTAACAATGCTTACTGCTGGAATCATCATAATTAAAAGAGCTGTCTGTAATTATTGAGTCAAATAATTATAAAGAAAGCTTGATTTAGTTGTGGCTCAGGATGGTAAAGTTAAAGAGTGAAATGGGAGCAAGGATAGATTCCCCAGAGCACAATCCTTTAGTAATTAGTGAACCATTCCACAAAACAGTCACTGACCATTTCCAGTCATCTTGACAGAGAGCACGAAGAGGGAGCTTGTAAAAACCAGAAACACACTAATTAACAATCCAAAGGATTTGTGGGGCTCTGTCCAGTTCTTGGATAGGGCTTTTAAGTCCATGGGCATTCAAACTTAAACACATATTTTTTTCCCGCTCTCTCTCTTGCTTGTTTCGATTCAAATTACTTTAAGACGAACTCTGATTTCTAATTAATTCACAAATTATATATATATATATATATATATATATGGACATCAAGGAATTCTATTCCCATGTAGATGTGAAAAAGGAAGCAATCTATTTCTTTGGAAAGTGAATATGGACATCGTATTTCCAGCAAAACTCGCTATCAAGGAAGGAGACAATTTATTCCAATATCCAAATCCTAGTCCAACTTTTCCCTAATGGTAATTCAGCTATAGGGAAAAGATTGACTAGAATCACTATTATACTTACATCTAATGTACACATTCTATCATGCATATATTTTCAATAGAGTTTTCTTCTTCAATAATTTTACTGACTTGAGCATTGAAGTGTGAGCACCGAACACACCCAGAGTTCTTAATCTTTCATTAAGATATTTAGGTATATCTGGAACACAGACAGTTCAACATGTGAACAATTGGTCAATCAGGGTGAACAATTTCAGTGAACAAATTTCTTTCAAGAATTATCAATTGATGTAGAGAGCGTGTACTCTTCCATTGATAAATAGATTGTTTCCTCATTGATCCCACATATCTACAGTTGAATTTGATCTAAATGGACAACGAAGAAGATGAGTTAGCTATTTTGGAGTTAGAAGTTGTTTAGCCAGTAAACAATAACTTTTAAGAGCACGAAAAAACAGATTTCGTTCATCAAACAAATTTAAAACACCAGATCTTCGCAACACAAAAGTAGCTAACCCCGATCTAAAGTCTCGAAAGATAAAAGGCGATTAAAGAGGAGAAAGATCATTTTTTAAGCAATACAAGCAAAAGGGAGATTCAAGCTATTTCAAGTCAATTGAAGTCACCACACATACCAAAATAAAAAAAAATAAAAAATTATGAAATTTATTCTACGATCTGTCATTGAACAAAAGTCGTCTGAATAGAAGAAGCTGTTCAACAATATCATTCGTTGAAGAAAAAATTTTATCAAACAAAGAGTTCTGGAAGCTGTCCAATGCCATCAAGGTAGCAAATTCTTTTTTTTTTTTTTGTTTTTTTTTTTTGTAGACAAACAGTTCACCACTCGCTACAAGACTTTTGAATGAACCTTTCCCTTCAAGGTTCAAATCTCTCATCTGAACTGATAAAACAAAATGAAAAATTAGTACACTCACCCATCAAAGTGCCTGAAGAAGAAATTAGGGGTAAGCCCAGAAAAAGCATTAACAATGCAAGTGCTAGCTAATTGGTAATGCAAATAATTCGAGGAAGTATTTTTAATTACCAGAAATTTAATATATTGTCTCAATAGTTTTTATCTTAATTTGTTGCTAACAATATTTGCTCCTTATAGAAAGGAAAAACAAAGCATACATTCGATTAATTTATGCTAACAAAACAGGTGAACCAATATCTGTGCTCAACTTTTTTTATTCTTCTGATGACAGTATTTTCGCCATCTGCTTAACTCCCCAGAGCCAAAAGTTCTCGTCCCAAAGAAAACCACAGAGTAAGGTGGTCTTCTTTCTTTCTGCATTAACCTCGACATCTATTGCTTGTTACAACCAGCGAGTTAAAGCAAGCAATTATTATTAATTCTGGAGATGTAACCAAAATTTTCCAGCCAATTAATGTTTTAACTGTACTCATCCTTACTGATTTTACGCTGTCAATATAAATGCTATCTTGAGCACATGCTTACTGCTTCGCATTATCTTCTCTAAGAACTTAAACAACGATTAATCAACTCTGACAAGAAGGGGTAAATCATAATAAACCACCTTTTGGGAAATTAAGAACAATAGATAGAGAATTATAATATATATATTTATGTACTGTGCCAATTTTAAGAAATGGCGCCAACGTTGTAACTAAATACACCAGACTTACAATGGCAATACCAAAAATTATAAGGTCGATTCATCAGGACAGTTATCTAGATTGCATCTCTCAAGTACCAAGATTGTATGCTGGAGTTGACACTGGTGGACCATATGAATACCTCCATGCACTGCAAGCTGAGCATTTGTCCAACTTCACACTGTTCTCCAAGGTACAGAATTTACAAGACCACATTTTGTACTTGGTGTTTGCATCTTTGGGCTTTTCTGTGCAACAAAGCTCGCAGAATGGAGCTAACGGCTGCATCAACCCCACGTTGTTCACATGCAAAACAATCGTGTTAGTTCTTTTAAGTAGTAACCTATTCAAAAGGAAAGAGGAGAAATATTCTCCACCATCTTACAGACATAATAAATAATACAAAAGAAATACAAATGCAGAAAGAGAGCAAGAGATGGAAAGAGAACTTAAATGAGAAAAAAAAAATAGTAAAACCAATAATAATGGATGAGAGCTTATTTTTATGCTTGTATATACGATTTGGCAGGCTATGTTCACACTACATACACAGAAAGCGAGAGAAAGAGGGGGAAAGTTAATGAAGGCATCCAAGCCCAATATTATTTTATAGGGTCCCATTAGTTTTTATAACAGCATTATAGAAAAGAAGCAAGTAAAGAAGAGAACAGATTTGTGTGTGCATACTTAGATGATGCTTATTGTGATCTATGATTATCATATTTGAATTTACAAAAAGAAAAATCTTCAATTACTGTAAGTGTAAAGCACTGTTCTCATTTCAAGGCATCTCTCCTGAATCTGTATGTAATGAAAATTCATGAACCAAAGACAAATAACTTCAATTTTAAGCATAATAATGTCAAGTGTAAGCCATCTTCAAAAAACAAACAATTCAAACTTTTACATGCCATAAGCAGCAGATAATGCACAGCTACAAAAGTTAAAACTCCAGAAATGTTCAAGTTTGAAGTATGCATAACACATTGTGTAACTCCAAAATCAGAAGTCAAACGCACTCATCATATACTCAACTGAATATATAGCCACCAATTAATGCCCAAACAAAATGACATTTAATCCATGAGCTAGTTAAATCAGACTAATTAAAACAACCACTTACTGGGTTCAACAACGTGCAGGCTCCACACTCCCACATAGGATGTTCCTCTGTATTATTAGTTGCATCATGCTTAGGTAAGGACCCTAGAGATGAACCACCAGTTAAATCCACAAAACTAGTATCAAAAGAAGAATTCTTATATGAGACACAAGTTCTCTTTTTAGGGTTGGTGCCATGGTCAAGAAATGATGCAGAAGGTGAAACATTTGTGGATAAATCTATGATACTGGACTTTGAATGACCTTTAAATGATTGAAAATCTGTACTGTTACTTGGTTTACGATCTCTTTTTTTACCATTATCTGGCTTTGAGCTTCCTGCAGTTTGCCCCTTATTGACAAGGTCTTCTGCTATACCAGTGCTACTTTCTCCATCCTCATAAGCCTCAGCAGATTGAGAACCACACCAAATCTCATCCTGCAATCTCCTTTCAGCAGCCATTGCTGCAGCTTGTATTGGACTGAGTGCAACCATCATGGTTCTATCACCACCAAGCTGTTTAGGTCCAGATGGTAGAATAGATCCCAATTTTGCTCTTTTTTCTGCAGCAGCTAAAGCAATTTGATGAAGAGACGAAACAGGAGGTTGACGGGAAAACCCACCCAAACGCCGTCCTGGCAAATCAAAACCCTCCGCTGTACCAGTTATTCCCTTAGAAATCAGTTCCTCACATTCCTGTTAAAAACTGAGAAAACAAATGAGCAGAGCCTAAAGGCCACTTGAATTCCTATAGTCTGTAGATAATTTACCGCCAAGCAAGATCATTAGTGAATCAAGACACATGATTTTCAAAATAATTGGAACTGCAAACACAGGAATCATAATAAAAGCACAGAAATAGTTTTTAACTAAACAAATCAGAGCAAAACATTAAGCATCACCTGTCTCAACTCATCCCAAAGCTTGTAGAAATTGGCATTGTGAGGACCATGAACATTATGGCATAGTTCATGAAGCATTGTATCCAGAACCTGATCAAAAGGAAAGAAGTCCCAATCTCTGTTTGGCCTACGAAGGCGCAATTTCACTTGCACTCCACCTCCCACATTCAATCCTAGAAGAGATGAGTTCTGTGGACTGCATTCCATTTCCATGTTTATTTGCATTAAAATCAAATTTGAAGTCGAATTGAAATAACATAAACCCAAAACAGTAAATAGCTTAAATTAAAACTAAAATTCTATGCCTTTTCAATTAAATTTAGATTAAAAAATAAAAAAAGAACCAAACTTTATACTTGAATACCCAAGAAAAATGGAGGGAAAATTACGTACCAGAATTCAGAAAGTAGCTTGACGCGCCACTTGTGTTTACGCATAATGGGTTGGACCTGTTTGGCTATTTTCTCAAGCATCTTCTTTGCTTCTTCTTCTCCTGGTTTCTTGAGGGCTTTGATTTCCCATACTTTATTTAGATCCCCCAAATTCATCTTTTTCCCAATTTGAAAAAATTAAAACCCTAATATATCCAGAGAATTAGTACCCTATGAGATTCGCTAATCGAAATTCATCGCCTTTGTTATGCTTGATTCTGAATTCGCATGTGCTTAATCGGAACAAAAAGGAAAGGAAACGATCGCTACTGCAATTTTGGGTATTCGGCGGGACTTTGAATGTGAAGCAGCCAAACAAGTAAAAGCTGAAGCAGTTTATCTTGCCAATGGTTTTTTAACTGGACGGGAGATAGAACCGAACAAGAGACCGGTTCACTGTCTGACCGGTCGGACTAACTAATTCAATTTGAGAAATTTTATTTTATTTTGAAACAGTCAAATAAATAAAACACAATGCTCCATTTGAATTGAGAGATTCTTAAATTCATAGTTTAATAAAATTCATAAATTATAAAATTCATAAATTTTAAGAATTCTATTATTTAGATTAATTATAAATTAATTGATTGTTAAGGATAATTTTGAAATAAAAAAAAATATTACAATCTTTCGTGTACATAAAAAATGGTGGATTTGGACTTTTCTACCTAAGATGTGTAAAATTATTTAAAAATGAAGAATTTTGGAAGGTGATAGATTTTTCAAAATTTATAAATTTTAACTATCTTTTATATTGCTAAATGGTAAATTTAATTTAAATTCATATATTTTATAAAATTTCTCATATCAAATGAGAGCTAGGAATATCTTTAATACATTTTTTATATATATCAAACTCTTTATTATAAAGAGATGTCTCAAAAAATAAAATTCTGATAAATTTTTCATCTTTAAAAAATAAAAAAGATAATTGATTTGATTTTTCACATCTAAATAGCCAAATATCTATTATATATAATTTAAAAATTATATATTTATTATATATAATTTTAGTAATATTTTTTATTAAATGAATTTAAAAATTAAAATAAATAATACTTATAGGATAAAGTAAAATAAAAAGTAAAAAATAAAGATTATAGTGGAATTAAATAAAATTTTCTTTTCTTTATCAAATAATATGTTGTTTATAGAATAAAATATATTTTTTAATATAAAAAGCAGCATTAGATATGCTCTAATAAGATCATATCTAATGACTTATTTATATACTTCAAACTTTCTATAATAAAAAGTCAATACAAGAAAATAAGAGTAATAAACTTTTTATTATTTAAATTTAAAATAAAGAATGAGCTTAGTTTTACATATTTAGGGAGTAAGTTAACTCATTATTTTAAATTAATTAATAAAATTTACAACTGTTTATACATATTATATGAAAAAGTTAAAATCATTAATATTTCATAAAAAAAAATAAAATTTAAATTTTAAAGTTAAAAATTGATTAAAATGCTATTTGTTTATGTAAAAGATGCTTAATAAAATAAATACCACATTGGAGATGCCATATGTTTGATAGTCTAATATAAGGTATTGCAATTAAATATATTTTTAGTGTAATATTATATTAAAAATATATTTAATTATATTATATTATATTATACTATGACATAATAAATGTACCTTAGAATCTTTAACTTAACGATTAAAAGCATATTAATGAACTCTTTATTTAAACTAAACTCTTTAATATAAAGAGTCATTTAACAAAAAAATATTTCAACATACTCTTTATTTTTAAAATATAAATTAGAGAATTGGATAGAAAGGTAAAATTCACTATTTATTATAATTGTAATTAATATACTTCAATTTTTTCGCATATTATTAATTAATACTATATTTCTATTAGAGAGAAAATAATGAAATAAGAAAATGAAATCTAATAAAAAAAGAGGAAAAAATATTAAGGTTCTGTTTGTTTCACATAATATATTTTTTTGTAAAATATTTTTTTGTATTTTTTGACGTTTATAATATTTTAAAAAATTAGTCAATGAAAAATATTTTTCCAGATAACACTTAATTATAAAAAATATATTTAATTAAATGTTGACATTAAAATATTTATTTAAATTTTTTTATACATACAAATTTTAATTAATTTTAGCAAATTATTATAATTTAATTGAAAAAACTAATTTTAATGGTAGAAGAGAAGTACATGGTAAATATGTTATTTTCATTTTCAATAGATAAAATATGTTGTAATATGTTAAAATTGCAAATAAAGAGACTAAAGCATTATTTGGTATGGCGTAAATAAGTTAAGAAAATAATACTTTATGTAAAGCAAAAGTTTTAGTTTATTTAGTAGTCATTATTAAAAAAATTTATAGAAAATAGCATATTTATTTTATGAATTTGGAGAAAATATATTTTTTATGAGAGATAAAAAAAGTTGGACTTATTTAATTGAGATAAATATAATTGATAGATCTACCATCTATTAAAAAAATATTAAATAAATGGAGAATAGATATTAAATAAATGAAATTTATATATTATTATATTTTCCATCATTAAAATCAAACAAAAAGATAACTATTTTCTAAAAAATTATTTACAAATTAAATATATAATTATTTATAATATTTAAAAAATAACTTTTCAAAAAATTTATTTTCTAAAAAATATATATTTCATAAAGTACATATGATATCAAATAATATTTAAGTAATTCACTGATTGAAATCTTAAAAAATTTGACTGTAATTTTTTAAAAGAGAAAAACTTATTAGTAATATTGTCCTAATTAAATAATAAAATAATAATTTACCTTTATTTATTTGTTATATTCAATAAAAAAATAAATAAATTTATTGTTGTTTCTTGTCAGTTAAGGATTTCAGCTTAGCACGAGCTTTCTACCTTTTTTTTTTTACTTAATAATTTCATTTATTTTCCTTTTTATCCGCTAATTTAAGGAAAAATTTTTATTTTTTAAATTTGCAGATTCTTTTAATCTTTTTCTTATTATTTTCTAACGTCAAAATACTAAACCGAATTTTACCATGTTTCTGCTTTTCCCGGTTTTTTTATTTTTATTTTTTATTTTTACTTTAAAGTTTTTTTCTTTCCTTTTTATGACAAGGCTAATGCAAAAATAATATATATATATATATATATATATATATATATATATATATATATAAATTCCATAAAAGTAGACTTCATCCTTAAAGGAAAAAAAAAAAAAATTCTTTTACCATTTTTATTTCGCCTCAAAATTAAAAATGAAAAACAGAAAGAAAATAATCCATAATTCTGCTCATAGCAAGACCAAAAGTTGTTCGGATTTCCCGAATCAATTGTAAGCTGCTGGGGATGTTTCTATAGGATTTTCCGAAGATTTCCCTATTGGACGACCCTTGATTCTACTACAACATTATATATTGATCCAAATTTTATTACCCATTATAGCACACAGCCATTGATGTTCCTTTGAATTGTAACTCACAACCCTTACACACGTCCTTCTTGCCAATAAATCCCTCTCTTCAATAATAAAAATCCAATCTTTTCGCTGTCCCAAATCTTACCCTTTTATCAAATCAATCAAAATACCATTATTTCTACTCTGTTAACTTTCTCTCTTTCACTGTTTTTTTCCTGTTTCTTTTTGTAGTTGGATTATAGCTGGAGAGTTCATTTTCTATCCATCTTTCTTTTTTCTTTTTGAGAAAATTTTGTTTTAGAGCAAATAATAATGGCGGGTATAGCAATAGTATTAGATCTGTTGAGGAAAAATCAAAACTTTTATTCATCCCAGTTTTCCGCCTCAGCGGCTGTCTCCGCCGCTGCCGTCTCTGTTGCAGCTGCCGGCACACCTTTTGCTTCTAGATACCTGTTCGGGTACCATCTCTCTCTTTACTCTATATATGTGTGTGGCTGTGTGCGTTTGTGAATTTATATTTGTATTGGGTATGTTTGATGTGGATCGAGTATTGGATATTGATATGGTCCATGTGGATGTATTGGATTGGTTATTTAGCTCAGAGACTGTACTTTGAATATATTTGCAATGTAAGCTTCGTGATAAGTAGGTTGCTATGTGAGTTATTGATCAGTATTAGTTTTAGGATTGTCAATATGGTCTTAATTATTGTGTTCAATTCAGAGAGTTTGCTATGCTCAACGACTGACCTAATTGCTGGAGATTGTATTATCTGTTGGGGCAATGAACGAAGCATATAAATTTTTGCTTGGGTAGAAATTGGATACTCTGTCCTTCTTTATTTTCCCTTTCTGTTTATCAAGTCACTAGAAGTGTAGAACTTGCTCATTTGTGGCCTTCTATGGTGCACTGGTTAAAGTTTTAGGACCAAAATGTGTATTTCTTCTTTTTGTGATCTTTGTTTATCTTGGCAAAAAGGAAAGGAAGGAGAAGTTCAAATTCTTGAGTTTGAAACTTCTAGAAACTGTTTGAATTTTTTTTTCCATCTTTCTTCATTCAAATTAGCTATTTTTATTTCTTGTGATAATTATGTAAATATTTGCTTCTTTGAGCTCACCTCTAACCATATGTTGAATTTCTCTGTTGTCACGCCAGTTTTTCTGGGGTGCCAGTTGCTCATTGTGATGCTGGTCCAGTATTGTCTGAAGATTATGTTTCTAATGTACGAAAAGCATCTGCAGATTTTCAGCATGATTCTCTCAAGTATACTAATAAGGAGTACTACTTCGACTTAAAACCTCTTTTATCAGCTTTTGAATGGAAACAACTAGCTATGACATCTTTGAGGTCATTTTTGCTATACTATTTGCCTCTTCTGGAACCTGCTTCAATTGCAGAAGAGGACGATGATGATTTTCTTCAGGATGTTCCAGAAAACCGCAAAGTAGATTATGTTGTCCCCTTCAAAAAATCAGTGAAGCAAATTGTTCGTGAGGTGAGTTGTATTGCCTCTTTAATTTCATGAAGACTTATGCTAGTAATTTTTAGTTCGTAATCTATTTCAGTCAATGGGTCCTCTATTGTCGGCATGTATACTGCTGTAACTGGGAATCAGAGATTGTAGCACTAGCCACTAATATATCAATAGTTTCTAAGAAAAATTCCCTTGGAGGATGAATCTACTATTATACAGACATAGAATTTTGATCATCATATTAGGAGGAATCTGGTCTATTATTTTATTTGCTTATTATGAACCATTTGATCCTTTTGGCTGGTAGCATTGCTTTCTTATATCTGGAAGTTTACTTTCTTAGGCTTTTGTTATGACTTGACGAAGATCTATGCTCTTTGGTAAATAATGGTTTTTGTCTGGCTTGTGTTTAAGAGTTGCACTTCTTGGGTGTTGTGGCTGTTTCCGGCTTCAGTACATCCAAGTTTATGAACATAAATGTTGATCTGATTTTGCTTTCTCAATATTCAAATGATTTGCTGCAACTGATAATTGTCTTTTCTTGTTTGCCACTTCCTTGCCTCAATGTCATTATGAAATATTGATGATATTCCAGTTGTGAATTATTTTTTATCCTTATAAGCCGTGAGCTATTTTATTTAAAACTGAAACATCGATGCATCCTTTTTATTTTCTATTCTGTAACCATCGAAGCATCGAAGCTATCACATTAGCTTCTCCTCAAACTTCCAGAATCCTACTTTCACATATAGTAAAGCTCTACATCTTGTTTTGTTAGATCTCTATAATGATGGTCAAATATTACTTGGCACACCTTTAGAATTTTGCACAAGTTCAGTTCTTTTACAAGCTTGATGATACTTATTTTGTTTGTATGCAATGAAAAAGTTAACTGAATTAGGTTGTTTTCCATCCCAGACTTCTGTTGTAACCACAAGACGGGTTTTGGAAAGACTTGCTGTACATTACGCTTCACAGCGGGTGGCTTGGAAACTTCTAAAAGGTATTTTTCCTTCAGTAACACAATCAATGCAAAATTTTAAAATACACTCTCTCTCAGGAACATAATCACTGTGATATTTTAATAAATCACCTAATTGATGTATTCAAATTACAAATGAACGATTAAATATGGTATTGTTTCTGTTGAGAAGAATAGTAATTTTATTCTTACAATCTGCCAAACTTTTTCAATAAAACATTTTAGAGCAGCTAATGGATCGATTCAATATTTACAGATGTTCCAAAATCAGCTGTGCGCAAAGCTGAAAGAGGAATGCCTACTATTCTATACTTCTTCAGAGTTAGCAGGACAACTTTTAGAGGTCAAATTCTGCCCCTCCTTGTGAAGTTTTGAGCTCTATTCTTCTTTGCTTATAGCTAACTTCTTTTTTCCTTCTTTTCTGCGTATTTAAGCAGGGCACTTTTTAGGAGTTGCTGCCTCATGGCTTATACAAGTTGGTATTGAAATTTACCGATTCATTTCTAACCAAGCAAATTCTGAAGAAGAAAACCATAAGGTTGATAAACCAGAACAGGTTAAAAATCTTGGGAAGAAGGTTACCGGTGTTACTCTCAGGTGTAGTTCATCACTAGTTTTTGCTTCCATCGGGGCAGGGATTGGTGCAACCCTAATTCGTCCATCACTAGGCCAATGGATTGGTAAGCTTGCTTCCCTTAGTCCATTTTGCTTAAATGATATCTTGTCATAAAATTTGACTAAACTTGCTAAATGCCTTGTGATCCCATGAACTAATATATGAATTTTTTTTTTTTTTTGGCAGGCTGTGCTGTTGGGGATTTAGCTGGTCCAACTATCCTTTCAGTTTTCCTTGAAAAAGCTTTTCATACCGATCTTTAGGGCAGTGCAGCAATAAATTATTTGATGTACTTCTTAGACCTGCTTCTAACTTTATTGGCCTTAAAACAATTTTTCTACAAGTATTTGGGGATATAATTCTGCACAATTAATGTCACCATTTCAGAGACTGTCTGTTAAGCTAGATAATGCAGGTTTATAGCAGCAATAACTGTTTCATAAGCTGTTACATTAGAATTCTTCCTCGAGGCCATTGTTACTTAAAACTCCTAATAAATTTTCTTTTTTATTTTCTTTACTCTTTTTTTTTTAACTGTAATTTGTATGTGATCATTTTCTTTTGAAGAATGAACTATCTAATTTAATTCCTCATTAGTGATTTTGGATAGTTCCACTCTGAAGTACGATAATGATACAAAACCATCATGCTAGTCTTACTTATAAAACATACCCTGACAATCTTTGATAATACAGTTCTGTAAGCTATATCTTGAGGCCAATCAATGTCCTATTTCTCTAAAACCAAGCAGCCAACCTCTCTGCATTTCCTTCAGGTGTCCCATATCATCACAACAGCAATTACCCCAACACCCAACAATACTGCCAAGAACTTATGGTGGGGTGTGTCAACTGAAACTGTCTCTTGGGGCTTGTAACCCTTGGACAGAAGATGATTTATAGCTACGTATATAAACACCCCACAAGCCAGTCCCATTGATATAGCAAAGATCCAGTCTGCCACTGCACCTTGAGTTGTGGCATCTATAACAATCCCAATAGCCACGCCAACTGGACTTGAAATGGCAAAAGCAAAAGCGTAGGCGAGACACGATAAAAATGCGCGATCAGGCATCATCCGAAGAAGAGCTATTCCCATTGCAATAGCTGCAAATATTTTGTGCAGACTGATCGTCCATAAAGCTTTCCAAGCGTCAGCTTTGGTCTCTGCAACTCCGATTGCAATGCCCTCAAATATAGAGTGGAAACACAAAGCAACTATAAGCAAAATGCTGTCCCCGAATGAACTAACAGTTGCAAGTGATTGTGCAGTGCCATGGTGGTGGCTTGTTTTATCCTTCTCTGCTATATATATGAGCAAAAGGTATTAGGAAATTAACAGCAGAAATAATCACATGATTTAACTTAATTGCTACAACCTTCTTTTTTCCCCCTCAATATGGTTGTTGAAAGCCATCAATCACACAATTAATGGAAAACAGTAAGTACATATCTGACTTTTATAATGGTACTAAATTGCCAGTGTGTCAAAATTTCCAGAGTGTCACCTTCTTATTAATAATAATAACAAAAGTTAGTGCCCTTAGCTCTTTATTGCATAATAATTTCACACCAAAAATTCCTACTTCCATACTAACCCAATGCTTAATCAAAAAGAAAACACAGGAAGTAACACAAAATGTGTCATTTTCCCATCTACAAGAAAGGAAAGAAATTTTTTTTTTGCAAAAAAATGATAATCTAGATACTAAACCAAACGCATAACTTAGACATTGATCAAGATTAAGGCCATGGTATAAATAAATTCCACAAAATTTTATAGAATTCATTTGAAATTTCAAGTTTTCCTGATTATTATGAATGAAAAAATACATTTTACTCTCATAAATATAATTTTATAAAATTCAACATAAACCAAATTTTATGATTTTACAAATAAATCATACATTTCAAATTCATTTATACTGAACAAAACAAAATCTTTTCAGATGAAATAGAACCAGATAAAATGTTTCCTTTGCTTCCATTATGTTAAAAAAGAAAAAGAAAAGAAGAACAGAACTAAAAAGAATTGAATTAGCGTACCTTGAAGCTCTAAATCACCATTGGCCTCAGTAGTATTCTTGCCATAGACATAAGAAATAACACAATCAGCGAGCATAGTAATCAAATAACCAGCACTAGCCAACATAAACGCAAAAGGGTATTCCTTTTTAGTCAAGTCTTCAAAAGTCTCATTTGCATCACTCAAAAAATGCATCAAAGCAGTCCCCAAAAAAACCCCACCTGCAAACTGAGTCCCCAAAACCAAAAACCCTTCATTCCATCTCATAAAGTACGGCGACATTCCGGCAATAAAAGTCCCTAAAAATATCAAAATTAAGCACCATATTTTCACCAAAATTAAGGGCCTCGCTCGTAAATTGACAGGACCATCACTGCCAGCATCTGCATCTGCATCATCATCGTGGCCGCCACCATGCGCGGTGGCCAGAAGGAGGATTGAGAAAAAGAGGGAAAGAAATAAGAGAAAGCGAGACATGGGTTTTGAAACAGAGGAGGAGGAAGAGGGAGGGAGAATGTGAATCCACCGTGGAAATGGAGTTTCCCTTCCAACTATATTTATCTATATAGGATTTTGTTTTCGTATTTTTTGTACTGGAGAGAAAGAGAGAGAGAGAGTTGTACTCAGAAGAAGGAGACAAACAGAGTTTGTACTACTATGAAGGTTAAAAGGTGCAAGTTGATTCATGTTTTGCTTGACTAACAATGCTCAGTCTTTGTCCAAACCGTGTCAACAGATTATAACAAAATTACCAACAGGCAATTGCGAGGAATTTTTTGTTTTCTTTTTCACTACAAAAGATAATTGACTTACATGTCCAATTACAGAAGTAGAATCAGTATTACTCTTCTGAATAAATGAAACTGGATTTTGAAGTTGTGAAATAAATTAAATGATTAGTTAAGAATATAATGATTAAATATCTATTTTTATAATTGAAATATATCGAATAATTAAATATGAAATATATGTTGTTAAATTTTATCAGCTTGATTAGTTTAATTGGAAAGGAAAAATCAAGATATAATATTAACTTTCTTCGTAACGAGCATTTACAATATATAATGGGTATTACTCTTGCATATTAATATTGAAAAAATACTTGACAGCAATATATAATATATGTTTAATTGATTGTAACTTTCGTTTAGACCATTTAATATACATATCAACATATAAATACTAAATATTATTTAAAATTTCAATATAATCTCAATTCAATTTTTGACTCGTAATTTTTTATTTTCACTGATTTAATGTTGGACTAGAATTGAAGCTCATGATGATATTTTTCTTTTTTAATATATAGAATACTATTACAATTATGAAGTATTTTTTTTTATTGTATAAGAAGTTAAAAAAATAATTATCAATATTTGAATTCATATTCTTCTTATAATATAATTAGAACAACTGCGTAACGTTATAGTAAAATAAAAATAAAGAATTTTACAAATGTATATTAGCATGAGTTAGACATAATGGTTTTAATTAGATGTTTGTCCCAAGTCATAAAACCACTAAGAATGCTACTGCAAGTTTGGATTATCATATCGAAGCTATTTCAAACAAAATAATAATAATAATAATAATAATTATTATTATTGGTTGCTTGATTGTTTTGATTGAAAAGGAAATTAAAAAGTGAAATTTATAAATAGATAAATTATTTATTCGTCAGCGACATATGTAAAATGTAATTAAATTATTGATTGTTTTGTAAGTAAACTTTTAATTATATAGAAAATAGTATAATGTTTGACATCACATGCAAACACAACACATCACTGCCATTTTTTTAATTATCTCAAAAACAAAATTTTGCTTTCAAGCAAGAAAATAATTTTTTATTCGAAAAAAAATAATCACTAATATCGGACAAGACAAACAATGATCGTCCAAATATGCCGTGGATATTTATTTTCTTTATCATAGCATTTGTTTGATTCCAAAGATTCAGTCCATTACTGTCGTTTTGGAATCTTTTGGGTTTGATATTATCTCTGTTGCACAAAAATATTTGAGAGGTTATGTTTTTATATAAATTCTCAAGAGGTCGTATTTTTACATTTTAAAAATATTTTTTATTTAAAAATTTATGAAAATTTATTTGAAAAATATAATAATAATAATAATGATTATTATTATTATCATTATATATTTATAAATATATTTTAAATTATTAAATATATATTTATAAATTATTATTTTTAGTATTTCTTTTATATATATATATATGCACGCATTTCTCCCATAATTTATTTTTTATATTTTTTAAAAATATCATTTTCATATTTTTCATTTTCCGTTTGCACGATTGCCATTTCCATTTCCGTGCATCATAAGATATTGCCAAACAATGAACTTCCCATCCTGACTGCCATAATTACAATGTTAAATAATTTCGGTGTTGCCACCGTGTTAAGGGCTGTTTGGTTTATTTCTAATAGCTAGTACCTGATTGTTTAGACTCCCAATAATTTTATTCTTTTTACCGAATAAGACGATTAACCTATTAATAGTTAAAAAGTTATGGCTCTCAACAGCTGGCCAAACTCCTATTAAATGAAAGATACACGGGATAACGGTTCAGAACTACCAATTTCAGTCTGATTTTAACATCTTTAAATATTAATTTTTAACCAATTCTTAAATTTTTTGTTCATTTTTAAATTAGAATTCATATAATTTCGATTTCAGTTCAAATATGATTATGATTATAATTTTGATTCTGATTTAAATAATTTAAAAATTATAAAAATAAATATGAATATCATGAAGTTTAAATTATTTTTTATTTAAAAAATTAAAATACTAATATATTATTAAAATTCTAATTTTTTTTTTGAGTTTTGAGCTAACTTAAAAATTATTATTTTAATGTAAAGTAATATAATTTATAATATATTGATTGAATGATTTAGAGCCCGTTTGGCATTGCATTTTAGAAAAGCGCTTTTCAACAAAATTTTTTATATTTTTTTAAAAATTATTTTTTAAAACTGTTTTTAAATAGAAATAGGTAAATTAATACTTTTTTCAAAAGTAAGTTTGAAAAAAATAATTTATAAAAATAATAAAAATTAAATAATAAAATAAAAAATTCTAAAAGTATTTTTTTAACCCCTAATAGTAATATCAAATACACCCTTAAGACTATAATTGATTAATTAAAAATAAATAAATAAACTATTTGTAATTTTTTTTTGCAGTAACTAATTATTTAACAATAAATTTAAAAATGGCTTAGACTTAATCTTTTAAATCCTATTTATAATTTTATATTTTAGTGATATATATATATATATATATATATATATATATATATATACACCACAAGATCTCAGGGTAACAACAACAATGAATAGCACACAAGAAAATCAACAAAACAAATAGATATAAGAAGCAATTTTCACAGTTTTTGATCTACATGATTCTTTATCAAGCAAAAAGGCAAGCAGAAAGTATACTTCTGTTACTTATAATTTGAATATCTAAATAAATAAATAAATTCATAATATTAAAGATAAATATACCTTAATATATTTATGTTTGAAAATTTATAATTTACAAAATTATTTTCTGTAAATTATAAAGGGATACAAATATTTGAAGGTTTAAAGGTGTTTGAATGTAATATAGTAATTTTACTGCTTAGTGTTTACAGAGAAAATTTCTCCTAAGTCTAAGCTCTTGAAGAAGTCTGTCTTATTTGAAGTGAACTGCCCTTATATAGAGAAAGTTGAGTAGCAGTCTTAAAAATTTTGAAAGGCAGTGGACCCATTGGAGATTCTAAAATAAATAAAAATTTCAAACACGTTAATATGCTGACAAAGAGCCAAGAAGCAATTCTTGAAGCTGTTAAGTATATTAATGATTCTAGAATTCAAAAGGAATATTTAGATAAGCTTCTTAAGATATTAGAAGAGAAGCTAGTAGAAAAACCTTCTATCTTACCCTCTACTAGTAAGAATTCCTATGTTCTTACAGCCATTCTAGATAGAGGTAAGAAGTCTAAAAAACATGTTCCTACTGTTCAGGATCTTCAAAAAGAGATTAAGGAAATTAAGTAAGAATTGAAAAACCTTAAGCTAAAATAGCAAAAGGATTTTGATTTAATCAAAAATCTTATTTCAAAATGTCTTATTCAAATTCTAATTTTGGTTCAGAAGATCACATAGAAAATTGTGAGCTACAAAACCTGGATACTTTGGAAAAGATACTAGATATTCCAAATAATTTTATAAATGTTTTGAGAGAAATTACTTCTCCAAAATATTTAATTCAAATCAAGATTGTTTTTTCAAATGATTTTCAATTGGAAACAATTACTTTGTTTGATACAGGAGCAAATCTCAACTGTATCAACTACAATTTGGTTCTAAAAAGATATCACTTTAAAACAAAAGAAAAACTTGTTATAGCAAATAATTTAAAATTAACTATTGGTAGGAAAACTGAAGCTTCAATAGTTAACAAAAATGTTGCTTTAAAGAGTGTTTTTCTTTTACCACAAACCTTCATCAGATGGTTATTTTAGGGACTCCTTTTATTAATTTGATAACTCCCTATAAAGTCACTAATGATGGGATCACATTCAAAACAAAGAAATCAAAAATCATTTTTCTTTTTCTTGAAAAACCAAAGAAAAGAAATATCAGTCTTATAAAAGCAAATTCGATTTATAACTTTGAGATTAATGCTTTGATTAAAGGAAAAACAAGACATCTCATGCATCTCAAACAAGATGTCCTTTTTCAAAAAATTCAAAAACAAATTCAAATTGATTTTATTCAAAATAAAATAACTTCTTTTCAAAATAAAATTGAAAAAGAAATTTGTTTTAATCTTCCAAATGCTTTTTAGGATAGAAAACAACACATAGTTGATCTGCCCATGAAAAAGATATTGATGAAAGATAAATTCCTACCAAAGCCAGACCCATCCAAATGAATAAGGCTCTAGAACAACACTGTAGAAAAGAAATTCATAATTAGAGTCTAAGGGTTTGATTTCAAAATTTAGATCACCTTGATCTTATGCAGCTTTCTATGTCAATAAGAATAGTGAAATAGAAAGAGGAACACCTAGGTTAGTGATCAATTACAAACCTTTGAACGAAGTCTTAAGATGGATTAGGTATCCTATTCCCAACAAAAAAGATTTGCTTTAAAAATTACATTCTGCATTCATATTTTCAAAATTTAATATGAAATCAGGATTTTGGCAAATTCAAATTCATTATAATCATAGACATCAAACTGCATTCACAGTCCCATTTGGACAGTATGAGTGGAATGTCATGCTTTTTGGTTTAAAAAATGCTCCCTCAGAATTCCACAGGATATGAATGACATTTTTAATTCTTATTCAAACTTTTGTATTGTCTACACTGATGATGTTCTTATTTTTTCAAACTCTGTTGATCAGCATTTCAAACATCTACAAACATTTTTTCACATTGCAAAGAAAAATGGTTTAGTAGTTTCAAAATAAAAAATATCTCTTTTTCAAACTCGTGTAAGGGTTTTGGGTCATTACATTACTCAAGGTATCATTACACCCATTGAGAGATCCCTTGTATTTGCATCTAAGTTTCCTGATAAAATCTTAGATAAAACTCAATTGCAAAAGTTCCTAGGAAGTCTGAATTATGTTCTAAATTTCTGTCCAAATATTAACTGTCTAGCAAAACCATTACATGATAGGTTAAAAAAGAACCCTGTACAATGCTCAGATCAACATACTAGGGTTGTTTAAACAATTAAAAAATAAGTTTCAGAAATCCCATGTTTGTATATAGCTAATCTTTTAGCTCCAAAAATAGTCGAGACAAATGCTTCAGATATAGGTTATGGTGGTATTTTGAAACATTTTCAAAATGGGCAAGAATGTATAATCCAGTTCACCTCAGCATATTGGAATGATTGTTAAAAGAATTACTCTACTATTAAAAAAGAAATTCTTTCAATTGTTCTATGTATTTTAAAATTTCAAAGTGATCTTTTAAATCAAAATTTTCTTTTGAGAATTGATTGTAAATCTGCAAAAAAAGTTTTACAAAAAGATGTTCAAAACCTGGCTTTAAAATAGATTTTTGCCAGATGATAAGCTATCCTTTCTGTATTTGATTTTGCTATTGAATATATAAAGAGTGATACAAATTCAATTCCGGATTTCCTAACCCTTGAATTCTTTAAAACAGGTAGTGATACCTAGAAAATCTAAAGACAAGGGCAAGGCCCCACAAACTTCAAAGACAAAGGAAAAGGCTGAAGCCCAATCCTCAAGCCCAAAATTTCCAACATTGTTATCACAAACAAACCTTCTTCATCCCAACCAGTAAAATCCTGGATTGACATTATTGAAGAAAAACTTGAGACCCAAACCTCTTAGTCAGAAATTCAAAAATGGGTTGAACAATTAGCCCCTTCACCAAAAACTCTTTTGGTAATTCAAAAGGCTTACGAAGCCTCTTCTTCAAACTCTATTTTGAAATCAAAAACTGAGATGATTGATTTTTCCTCTCAAAGTTCATCTCAAAATATTTTCAAACCCAATACTTAAGAAATTGTTTTATCACAAAACAAAGAATTTTTAAAAACAAGAGTGTATTTAGAGAAAATTCATTTTCAAACAATTTTAACAATGGAAGAAGGATTTTATAATCCCAATCCTTTCAAAATAGCCACACAAATATTTCCAGATGGATGGTATTATATACCTTGGGACAGAACCAAACCCTAATCCTATTACCAAGCTATATTAGAATCAACCGGCTCAGCAAAAGTCAAACATTCAAAAAAGATGATAAACACCCTGATCTTGCATATTCCATATGCATCATCAAGAAAATTATTCATCCTTCAAACTAGGAAAAAGATCTTTTAACCTTAAAATCCTTCCCTATTGACCTCCACACCTGAGTCAATCATAACTATAGTTTCAGTTATTGGGACTACAAACCAGCATGGTATAACTCTTTTTTCTTCAAAACAATAAATATAGTCATTTTTGGCTATTTTATTTTGATAGAAATTTTCTAACAACCAAATACCTTACTGGTTCATTCAATGGTAGAACTACTTTGGGAACTTACCTGAAACACTAATTCTTGAAGTCAAACCTTGTTATAAACTATTAAAACAACATTTCAAACCAACAGAAGCAGAAAAAAGATTCAACCCTGTTCTTTTATTCTGTTTGAAATTTTTCAATAGAAGCAGAAAAAAGAATCAACCATTTTCTTTTATTCTGTTTAAAATTTTTCCTGTCCTAGATATGTATATAGTACTTTGCTTATCAAGAAACTCAGGATTGTCAATACAATATCACCAAAGATTCAAAGTCAAATGGTGGGATTCTTTTCAAAATAAGGTTGCCATAACCAAAGTTCAAAACTGGCTAATCAAGAATAACTTCATCCAACGCCCAAAAGAAACTATAACTTTCTTGGCACAAAAATCATTTGTTATTCCAAAATTAGCTGCAGCAAAATCAAAGGATGAATTCTTTCAAATGGTCCAGGTAATCATAGAGAACATATCAGCCTCAACTTCTTCAAAATCAAGTTCTTTAAAAGCATCATCTTCAAAATCAGAAGCAAGCTCGAGCTCGAACTCAAATTCCTCTGAACCCATTATTGATTTAAGGGATGATAATGAAAATGACTGTTTTGGTATTTTACCGCTAATAAAAAGGTATAATTCAAATTTAAATTTTTAAACTTTGTAAAAGGTATTCTACCACCTAATAAATGTAGCTGTAAAAAAAAATATTTTACTTTTTCTGCCGACAGTGAAAAACTACAGTTACTCCACTCATTCAAATAGGGACTCCACTTCTGTTAAGAAATAACTAAAGGCATCTACAACTACAATTCTTGTGAAGCTACAGTTCAATCTTTTTAGAAGACAAAACCAGCTGGCCTGTCAATCCAACGAGTCCACTGCCTTTCAAAATTTTTAAGACTACCACTCAGCTTTCTCTATATAAGGACAGTTCACTTTAAACAAGACAGACTTCTTCAAGAACTTAAACTTAGGAGAAATTTTCTCTATAAACACTAAGTCTTAGAATTACTGTATTATATTCAAACACCTTTAAAACTTCAAATATTTGTATCTCTTTATAATTTATAAAAAATAATTTTGTAAATTATAAATTTTCAAACATAAATATATTAAGGTATATTTATCTTTAATATTCTGTATTTATTTATTTATATATTCAAATTATAAGTAACAATAGTATTTTCTCTGTTTGCCTTTTTGTTTGATAAAGGATCCTGCATATCAGAAACTGTAAAAACTGTTTCTTATATATCTATTTGTTTTGTTGATTTTCTTGTGTGCTGTTCATTGCTGTTGTTACCCTGAGATCTTGTGGCGTTGCTGGTATCAGAGCCTTGAAATATATATATATATATATATATTGATTTGATTTGAAGTTTGGATCCAATTCAATTTCGATTATTTTTCATTCTCATTACTCTTAATCGATCTTTAAACTTTCAGTTTCACAGTCCGATTTATGAACCAAAACTATTAACTGGTCTAATTTTGAATTTGATTCGATCTAATTTCAATCTGATTCACAGTTTGAACCGGCCTTTTTCATGTGTCTAAATACACCAAATGTTGATCCTACTTGATAATCCGTTAGGTCTACCACCATTAAAAAAAAAAAAAAAATTAAACTTCCAATCATTTGAACTAGATATTGATCCTTATTTATCCTCTTTGCAACATAAATTTGTATCTTTCCAAATAAAAAATTAATATTAGTAACAGATCACAACACCTACGGTGGAGTTAATTAAGATTTAGGAGGGACCCACAAATTAATCCAATTTACGTAATTTAACTTAGCGTTAGTGCCTTTCAAAAAAACTTAGCGTTAGTGGGTCGTTGATGGGTCATGCAAGAACAACTTGTGGGGGAAAAAAATTTCCAGGCCGCGTGCAATTAAAATTAGCGTTGACGTCAAACTGGTTTGGCCTGATGGAAGAAAAAGACTTCACATTTCACGCTCCAAGTCAATGGCTTTGGATAGCGATGCTGCAGCTGCTCCTCATGGCTAAAGCCAATCATGGTTAATTTGCAAAACTAAGGCCAGTAAGCTTCCTTATCAGTCTCTCATACATCATGAAATCCAGAAATTATAATGGGCTAAACAACAATTTGTACTAAATACAAAACAATGACTTGTAATTTAATTAAAAATAATTCTTATGTTTAAAATGTTACTCAAAAGATGGGAGTACACATACAGTCGCTACTCGCAATGAAATGGTTCCCACCATGTACCATCACAAAAACATGATTAAAAAGAAGCATGCTTGTATCATAATACAACCTTCTGTTGTACAACTCGCTTTGCCCAATTATTAACATAAATGAAAATGACGAAGACTTTTATCATTCTATTCCATGCTGCTAAAACCATGAAAAAGCAAAATCATTATCATAAAGAACATCCTACGATGGGTAACAATTTATGGACAAATTTTAACAAAATGATGAAAAATGGAAGGAAATTATCAGGGTTAACAAATCCTAATATGTAACACCAACTGGGCTCAATGTGTGTTTTCTGCAAATTTCATTCAGAAAATCTCAAATCCTTGATGGGTTTTGATTTGCCTGGGAACTATAATATCACTTCAATGCTAGAAATTGGTCATGTATATTAAATTGTTGCTATAGCGAAAAAAGATCAAATGCTCAATGGTCAAGATAACCGTGGAAAAATTGTAATTCTAATAGCCGAGACAAAAATGACAAATTTTATGTCAGGGATTTAAATGAAGAAGAGAAAGTGATTTTCATCAAAACTTAGAATCTTCAAACAAAAATGGCTGCTTCTTGTTGAGAAAAATAAGGCCTTCATTTTTGAACAGCTGTAGCTTAACATTCATCTGCTAAGAATTCGTCAAGAGTACATTTTTACATTATCCTCCAAATTCAACGTCGAAAAAACAAACCTTGTTGCCTCTGTTCTTGCATTCGCCTGGATCATAATTCAACAAGTCAAAACACCACCCAGTTAACAACATTTTGTTCATTTAATTTCACACCTGGTTGCATCATCATAGGCCTTCAAACATGCTGATATAAAATTTGATAAATGCAACCAAGCATAAATGATAGACAACAAAGAGTATTAGTTACCTCTGAGTTTCCTTAGAACGTTCCTTAAACTCTTTTGCAATATCCTCCCTTTTATAAGATGCTAGAACTTTTCTGATATCAGCTGGACTTGCACGGGCAACATCTACACACATACCAGAAAAGAAACTAGATATTATACAAATATTAGAGGGTAGTGTTTCACTCTCTTCCCTGGTTGACCTTTCATAAAAATAACTATTCTTGTGATTTATGGTAGAGGAAACATTTCTCTTCAAATATGCCTATTCAAGAAATTAACTCCCCCAACCAAAACAAAAAAATAAAAATTCACAAATATTTAAATTCCATAGGGACAACAAAATCACATACATTCGAGAAACGGAATGAGATCCAAAAGTGTTGTATCCACAGATTCCTCTCCTTTCTCATCAATCTTAAATGGCTTGATTGGGACGCAATTCTCTGGCTGAAGGCTATTTTCAAATGCATGAGCACTCACATATATGATCTTACCTGGATCTCTATTGAGTTTTGAGAGATCCTGCAAATAATATTTGTATCAATGTAATTATCAATTTCACAAGGTAGCAGCAGGACAGCAAGTATCTAAAACAAATAAATTAAAATTGAAACAGAGAGAAAAATAATATATAGAAAAAGCTTCAGAAGGCATTGCCAACACAAACTACATTATTTTCAGGCGAGTGCTTGCTGTCTTACTAACCGGGCAAATTTCACCAATGTTCTCTGAAATCCTGAACAAGTTATTTTGTGGTCACTGAAACTCAATTGATCACAAAATGATAATTAAAAGTTCTTATCGGGTTTCAATCGAGTCACTAGGACAAGAACCCCACAAGAAACAGGTGAAGTAGGCTGACATGGCATTATTTCTGAATTTAATACAACTCAACTGTTTACTGGCCCCCAAACCATTCTCTCCGAGGGAAACACGTCTTCCTTGCTTGATCTGAGAAAAAAAAAAAAAAAAAAAGGACCCACAAACAGAAATGTGTCTCCTGGCATGGTGATGGAGACGTAGTAATAAGCCGACAAGGCTTGCTCCTGATTACAATCAGGGTTCCATTCGAAATGTGCAACCAAGCTCTCAAAAAAATTTGCGCTTTCAATCTTTAGGGCCAAACTTGATGTCTAGCTTTTAATCATTTCCAGTGACAATTGTTGCTTTGTCTAACCATCTTTTAAATCGAGCAAGGAAGACTCTTTTTTTTTTTCCCCCCTTCACCTATAGAGAGAGTGGGAGAAAAACAAAGAGTTCTACAGAGAGAATGGTTATTGGGGCCTACTACAAGAGTTGAATTATGCTTAAAAAAATTTAAAAAAGATGCTATTTCAACCCCTTTCACCAGTTGTTGGCCAGGTTCTAGCTCCAGTGGCCCAATTGAAAATCACTACTAGCGTTATTTTTCTATAACAAACTGAATTTCGGTGACCACAAAGTAAGTGTTAATTTCAGTGGTGCTGAGTGAAATTAAGCTCAACTGTGATGATGCATTTTAAGAAGGAGCGACAATGAAACTGCCATACTGCAAAAGCAGGCTAATAAAAGTCTAAATGACGCAACTAAGAACCTTACTTCAAACTCAGATCCAAGCATTGGCAATCACTTCGTATATAGAATTGCTAATGGCTTCATTTGAAAATAAGCATTGGACTATCTTCCAAAGCATTTTATATGTACCCTTATGAATGCCCAGGGTAAGCAAATAAAACAAGGCCCTGTTCAACGCCCATCCTAAGCAAGTATCATAAGTTATAATAATATTGCCTAATGGAAAATAGTTTGATGATTCCCTATTGTTTTAGAAAAAACTTGTCAGGTCGAGGTGTTTGTGTGTGGGTCCTGTGGGATTTATTGGAAAAAGGAGGCTGACCAGTGAACAGAAGAAATTAATTAAGAGGAAAGGAAAAAAAAAAACCTTGGTCACAGCCTATTAGTGCAGTGGCTTAATAATGCAATTTGGAGTATCTCCAGTAGCATAATGTAAATAACTAGCAACCCAATGACAAAGTTATTCTAGATAGAGCACAATGAGCGATATTATGAAATTCTCATGTCCTCATTGCCCATAAAAATTTATGGGCTGCAGAAAAAATTACGAGGATTATAAATATAATTGCAAATGGTGAACCAAAAAGGAGAAGGAATGCCAAATTAAAAGAATAAAATAATCAAGGAGTTAAATGTTCCATTTATTGAAGTAGGAGTCTCTTTCATTTTTCCCCTGTTTTTTGAAGCTGAGGAAAATATACACAAAAAAGGACGTGAACCTTCTTGTTTATCTCCAAAATATACACACAAAAATGACATGAACCTTCTTGTTTATCTCCTAACTCTCCATGCAACATATTGCAAAGCAAGGAACTGTAAAATAAATGTGCAGGCCATTCTGGTTATAAGTAACCTTTGATGTTCCCTAGTCCCACAATGCAAAATAACACCCATTCAATGTAACTAATAAATGCATGCCAAGGATACTAGAATCGCTAAAAAAAACACATACCATATATCAGTTATATTTGATGTTCCAGATTAATGAACTGAGATAGAATTTTTCAGCTAACTAATTTGGTTCGGCAGATAAGCGATTCCCCACAATTTAGCATAGCATGGTGTAGAACAAAATTAAAGTCAGAGCCTTATGTGCTCCAATAAGCGACCACACATGTGACTCCTCAACATTTATAGCTGGAGAAGCATAACATCTTCAACATCCAGCACAAGGATACATGCTAGAAATTAGCTTTCAAATACCATGAAACCACTCAAGGGAATGTGCAAGTACAACAGTTAGCAGAAGTTTAGCAATCCAGAATTCATTAAAAGATGACAATTTCAAACATATAGTCATCCATCCAGAAATGTGATGTGCATTTCATATACAATATTTTTAGATAGGCAGTGCAAAGAAAAAGAATTTGGTGGTGGAATGGCCTGAAGAAATCAGGCATCTGTACGTACTCTATAGTGCTTGCCATCCTGATACTTGGTAGCACCTCTTGCTAGCCTATATCGTATACAATGGCTGGTGTCCAACCTTTCAACAACAGGATCAACATACTGCACAAGCCCAAAAATAAAAAGAAAAAAGAAATACTCGTAATTTCAGTGAAATTGAGAATAATGGAAGTGCGCACAACCTAAAACATGGTGTGAGGGGAAAATTAAAATTACCATACTCAGCTGGTCAGAATACACAACAACTTCATATAACCTTGCAAGGTGTTGTAAGAAGTCATCAACCCCAGGCCTTTTGAAAGTTCGCCAGCCTCTGTCACGCTTTACGCAGCAAGAAAAGAAAATTTTATCCGTGCAATAATATCAGATACAAATCCCTCATGCAAATATGAAGAAGCAACCGCTAAATTTTCTATCAATGCAGACACAGGGTCTAGATTGGTAACAGAAAATGATTTTCCCAAGCCATTAGGTGGAAATAATATGCAAGAGCCGAATGACTTTAAAATTGAACAACATATTTAATGAACACTAAATTCTATCATGAAAAATTCAAGGGAAGTCTGACAAGATAATTTTCCACTAAAGGCCTTACCTTCCAATCGCTGTAAATTATCGTTTCATTAAGATCCAAAACAAGAGTGAAAACATGTTGCTCAGAGGGGTGTAAATCAGGTAGAAGCTTATCTGAGGTTGGTTCAGTAAAACCCTACATAAATAAAAAATAACTGATGCTAATATATATGTGCATATATTGAATTATAATATACGACGGTAGTACATAGCATTATTGAACTCACTTTAACTTGCTCTTCAATTGACCTCCTCATATCCAAGTAAAGTTCAACTGCTTTAGCAGGAACTGAAATATCAAAAGTACACAAATGAAATTATGTTAATGCCAATCAGACTAAAAATTTTAGAAAGAAGAGAAGAAAAGATCTCTGGCATGTTGCGATGAAAGTACAATATACAGCATTATTAAACTGGCGAATGTTGAGTGACAGCCTGACAGGTCCAAATCCCCCTACGCACCTAGCCTTGCAGATACTTATGGCTCAAGAGAAGGCATTGAGGAAAAATCTTCACTTGGTTGCTATCTCTAGCTAATTGTGCCTAAATTTAACCAGAAAATCTACATACTAACATTAATGCTGAGCAAACTCCAATCTGATTTCCAAATTTTTATGGCTCATTAGCAGACACTAGGGAAATTCTTTGCTTAGTTCCTGTCCCAAAAGACTCATGCTTACCTTTTAACTTAATAATCCAAAAATGAAACACAAATAAAGAGTAGGCCCCAGCTATTTTACAAGATCAACAAGCCTTTTCACATTGAAGTTGCTGAACTTAACATCCAAAACAACATGCCACACACAGCCAGCCTTGACCACAGCAGTCTATATCCCAGAGCTGCCGAATGTTTTCTCCCACTAATTGGTGTTTGTTAAAAATAGAAGAAAAATCCAAACAGTACTAGTGAAATTCAAATCACAAAATAGGAAATTGGCATGTCAAGTGATTTGGAAAGAGAACATAATAAGTTGATGGACAACGGACTGACACTTCAAAATGCAGTCAATGAAAGCACTGATGGCAACACAAAGGAATAAGCTAACTTAATGGTACCTAAGGTAACTTCCTCAGGAAGATGGAACACAGATCTTAGGAGAAAATACTGCATTATATGAATTACGAAACAAAGAACAAATGCAATATATGTCACAACGTGGATAGTAGTAGATAGAAAATGGTTGGGAATCTCACCTGTCATTGCAGCAGAATAGAGCAAACGCTGGTATTTCTGCACAAGAGAATTATTAAGAAGGTTAACTGTTTTTTGCCATTCCTCCAAGTAATAGGAAATAGGGAAATTCAGAAAATCCCCTAATTCCTTATATTAAGACAAAGCTCCAAATTAGACTAACATCAATGGCGAATGCATCATCACCAGCCTTATAATTTGCAGATTCTCTCAATGCCTTTGCCTTCTCCTCTACTTGATCCAATGAATATGCTGCATACAAGTAAAACCCAATACATGTTTCCATTATCCAGAACCAAATAACCAATAGCTGAAGAATCAAATTTCGAAAACAAACAAACTATATATATATATATATATAAAACAAACCGTAAGTTGCATAGCCGGCGTAGCCAATAGCTCCAGCGAAAGCAGCAGTGATCCCATACTTCAAAAAACCCCAAGGTTTCCTCTCCGAACCTGACACTTTAGCCTCAGGCGGTAGCTCCTCCGCAGATGCAGCCTCAACCGATGGCTCCGCTGCAGCTTCAGAGATAATAGATTGAGAAGAGATTATCGATTCCTTGTCCACTTTAGGGCTACAAAAGTGCCGATTAGGTTTCAAATTTCTCGATAATATTGAAAAAACACGTGATCGAAGCATAACTGAAGCCATTGTTATTTGTCAAGGTTTTTTCAGGGTTTTAGAATTGAGGGGTTAAATAGGGTTTTGCTCGGCGTAAAATTTTGTGAGGAGGAGAGAGAGAAAGAGAACCAGAAAAGAGAATTTGACTATTGGGTGTGTTTGGTCAAGTTTGCACGGTTTGCGAGTCGGTTTATCTGTAAACCTGGTGAGAACTAGAAATTCCAGATTAGAATCTCGATGAGATTATTATTATTATTTTTTTCTGTTATTACAAAATACAAGGTAATAAAATGAGAAAATTATTTTAAAATTATCATAGTTATCTAGATTAGCACCTATCTACAAAAACACTATAATTTTATTTTGTAAATAAGTGTATTATATTCCTAGTCTATGAATATAAATATTAAAAAAAAAAATCATTTATTAGTGTTATTAAAAAAAATTCATGCTATAAGAACATATTTAGTTACCATATATATAAAAAAGAGATTAAAAATAATTCAATCAGAATTAGATTATAGTAATTGAATTGGAATATAAATTTTGCATATTGTATTTGAAAAGTAAAATATGGAAATGGGAATGAAATTATCACAGTATATTTCACTTTCGCATTTAAATTTTTATTCATATATTTTTCATTCTCATTGATTTTCATGTCACCCTTAGGAATAAAAACTCAAAAATATTTTATATAGGTGTATTATATTAAGAGAATTAAAAATTTTTATAAATTTAAAAAATTAAAAGATATTCAATAATAACTTTTAAAAACTCTATAAAAATTAATGGGTATTTAGTAATTACTTTTAAAAACTTAGAAAAAAAACCTATAGAAATTAATGGGTATTTGATTACAACTTTTTTAAAACTTATAAAAGTAAACAAGTATTCAAAAAGTCATTGATTTTATAAATAATAGACTTTTATATATTTTTAATGACTTTTTATATAATTATATGAATAAAAAGTCTTAAAATTTATTTTTTACTTTTCCTCAAGACTTTCATAAACTTTTTTTTTCTGTCATAAGTATTACATAGACCTAAAAATCAACCCACTTTAATTTATCAATGTAGCTTGCATCTCAAATTAAATTATATAAAAGTATGAATTTACTCGTGAAACTCATTAAAACAATGAAACTTTTAGATTATGAATTTATTTTACTCTCAGTTTCTACATACAATCAAGCTAAAAATAATTTTTTTTATACAATTGATATATTCATTAGCACGATTTAATGATTTTATTATATAACCTATTTTCAAGTTTAATAATTGATTGCAGGGAAAATTAATGGATTGAAAATATGATTAGAATTATTATGATGATAATATGAATTAATCGATATAATAAGATTCTAATAAAAAAATCAATTTTTATCTTTAACTTAAAATAATAAATTATTTAATGTTAGACTTGTTCATGAATTAAATATGAATTTGAAAAATATTAAATTTTTAAAAAATTTGATTAATCTGACTCACAATAATAATTATTAAAAGTCTATTAATATCTATATAAAAGTCTATCAATATTTATAATTTTTTTTAAAAAGAAATACTTAAAAGTCATTCATAAATTTATAAATCTTGTAAAATTTATTAAAAATCAATAAATTCTACAAAAGTGATTCAATTAAAAAAAAATCGTTAAATGTTTTTAAAAATTTTAATATAATACACTATCGTTAGTTTTGTTTCAATTATTTTATTATAATTTCTCTTATTTTGATTTATCAAATAATATAAATTTTGAAATAAATATTTTATTTTTGTTATAACATTATTACTCCAACTAAGCAAAGCTTTAATGTTTTCATTTATATTATAGGGATAAAGTGAGATTTAAAGTAAATTCTTTGAATTTATAATTAGATATATCTATAATTTAAACGGTTTAAATTTAAATGGTTGTCTTTCTATGAATGTTGAAATCAATATTTTCAAAACTTTATCGTAAAGTTTTTATAAACAACCAATAAATATTTAAAATTAAAATTTTTAATACTTAAGCATTTTAATTTTTTAATAATTGTTATTTTAAAAAATTTTAATTAATTAAAAAATTTAAAATATCAAAATTTTAATTTAAAATTTAAACTTAAATATTATAAATGATTGAATTTTTTAATACTTTATAATTTAAAAAAAGCTTATATTATTCATTATAATTCAGTATTTAAAATTTTCATGCTTAAATTTTTATTCCACCAAACACTTGGCTCCAATTAAATTTAAATTTTACAGCTTTATAATTTCAAAAAAAATTATAATATTTCATTTATATTTATAAATAAAGACTCATTAGTTGCCTTTTTGTTTATTATTATCTACAATGTCTAATTAAAGGAAATTCGGTGTTGGTCAGATTTCAAATTTCACTAATAAAATTAATATTAAAAAAAAAAGTGCTTAATATGAAAGTTGTTTATTTTTCCTAGAAAGGAAAATTGAGCTAATGGGCTGGATATAACATAAAAGCCTTTGTGAAGGCGTATACTGTTAAACAGCCAGGATGGGTATTCCAGCCCAATTTAAAGTGAGGCCCAGTCATTGGTCATCCCAAATTGCAGACGAGTTAATCTGTCCAAGTCTAGTCCATCACACTCCACATCCAATCCCTTAAGATTTTTTTCTTTTTTCTATACTAGAGTGAAAAAATGCTCACAAGAATATAATACGCCACGCAAGCAACGAGGCAGGTCTTTTCTTATAAAATCTTTTATTTTATTATATTAGTGATAATTATTTATAATTTAAGATATTTAAATTTAAAATTTCTCACTTCTCACTTTTTTAATTTTTTTTTATTTTTATACTTGTGCCAATTTTTATAAAACTATAAATTTCTTTACAAGTAAATTCTAAAACATTTCACAGGATTTTTATTAAATCTATTTATATCTAAAATTCTAACTAATGCTCCAAACGTTGAAATATTTGGCCTCGTTTGGTTTAAACATATCCATTTATTGAAAATTGATAACATTTTTAAGAAATTATTTAATACATGGTGTATATATCACGTTATCTGTACACTAAATTAATTATATATTAATATATGATATAATTTATTATATATAACATTTGTATTGATTGATATTTAATTATGGGTGATTAATTATAATATATAATTTAACCAATATAAATACTGCATCTAATATTATTTTTCATTCAAACTCATTAATCGCCCTACCGTTTGCCACTTTTCCTTTCCTTTTCTTCTATGCAATGACCTTTTGTTCGGTTCCTTCACCAAGTTCTCATAATAATATAAATATATTTTAGGAAGACACACATAATTAATTAATATATGAATAAAATTAGATCATATTATTTAAAACGAATACTCCATATAGACACATCGATGGTGCATAATTAATATACACATAAGATTTTTATCGCGTAACTCATCAATTTGAGAATTTATTTGAATGGAATACTGAATTTATATGCATTCACATAGTTAAACTTAAATGCAAAGCAAATTAAAATGTGCTAATAATTTTTATTAATATACAAAATATGGAATGCTAAAATTATTAATTGCGTATAATTAAAATTCATTGTAATATAGTATAAAATAATATTTTTATTTACTATTTCACAATCTAACTTCAATTTAAATTGTTGATTGCCAAATATTTTATAATAATATTTATAATTATCAATTGCAAAATATTGTATAATAATATTACTTGTATACTGAGGCATTGTATAATAATATTACTTGTATACTGAGGCATAGTTTAACGATAATTGTATATTTTTCTGAATAATAAATTCAGGATCAATTCTTTTTCCAATGCTAAAAAAAATATTATCCTTAAAATACTTTGTCCTTATCGACACTATAAATAGCATGACAAATACTAATTGCGTCCTAGATAAGCACTAATCTTTACTATCAATAACACCGTAGAGATTAATTCATTATTGGGAACCACTTGAATCATTTTAAAAACCAACCAATGGCTAATATCTCTCAACCGCAATTTCAACCAGCTGGTGATTTCAATGAACCAAAAGCGACTACCAACTACCCAAATAACCCATGAAAATGAGCTGGAAAATGAGTAGTCCTTGCAATTATACAACCCCAATAATACAGAGATATTTAAAAAAAAAAAAAGTTATAAAAAAAATCTCCTTTTCTTCACTACACACACCTATAAATATGTTATAGCTATACAAATTGCTCTCTAGAGCTTAAAATTTTGAGCTCTGGCCTCTATTTCTACATAGAAAATTATAAAAAAGGATGGCTTTAAAATGGTTAATCAACTCTGCTTTTACTCAAGTTTTTGGTCCTGCTGACGCTAACGTTACAGTGCAGAGAAGTGATCAGGTTATAGCATGTCCAAAAATTAATATGGCGAGAAAAGAAGAATACCCAAATGGGTTTCAAGTGCCTCTTCACTATCCAAGGTATACAAAGGCAGATTATGAGAAGATGGAAGAATGGAAACTTGATATGCTTCTCAACGAATATGGACTTTGTTTTAAGGGCACCCTTGATCAGAAAAGGTCATTTGCTATGGGGACTTTCCTTTGGCCAGACCAACTTTGAAATTTCAAATTAATAGATCCTCTTCTTAATTTGTGTCTGGTTCCTGCAGGCTGCAGCTAGCTAGCTTAGCTAGCCTTTATTAATTATAAGCTTTGATGATTAATTACTACTGTATAATTAGTGCATATGTATGCTAGAAGCTAGAAGGAAAAAATTAATTAATCTCTTTACGTGAGTACAGGAGTAAATTTGAAGCCAAGTCTTGAAAATTAATTTTGTGTATTGTAAATTGTAAGTCTTGCTTGATATATAGTAATATGGTTTCCAAGTTATCATCATAATTAAATAAAGTATTGAAAATGATTGTGTGGACTCTACTGAAATTATTAGGGTTTCAGTTGTAATTTGCAATACAAGCAACTAATTAAAGCATCAAGCCATATATATATTGTGTCCTTCCATATACCAGGAATAAAGAGTATATGGTTTATCTCTTCAATTCCAATCATCAATCTATAATTTGCATCTGAACATGCATCTCTGATTAGCTCAAAAAATTCAAATCTAATTATTGAATTTCCTCTTAAATTAAAGGTCTACAAATTCAAATATTCAATAATCCTTTATTAATGTCATTTCTCAAGAATCTTAATACAATAAGTGGTTGGTTAAAGAGAAGGTTTATACAGGATAGTTTTCAGCTTTTAAATAATTAATTATTAATCAAATATTTAAGTGCTTACTTTATAGTTGTAATATAAAAGATTAAAAGTGTATATGTAATTCTATATTATTGAGCTGTGCAAATGATCAGTCAATTATTATATTCTTGTAATTTTTACACAATTCAAATCCATTTATTAATTTCAATTTCTGAATTTATGTTTCATCAAATCATTTGAGTGATTGAGCTGTCTCTTCTTTTTTCTCTTTATTTCTTTTCTAAGAATTTTTTTTAATCATCGTTGATATTTTCTTTTAATAAGTGATAATTCTTTTTTCTTTTTTACTTAAATATTTATATTTAATAAATACATATTCATTGTAAATCTATTAATTTATATATTTTTTGACATAAATTTATTATCGCTAGTCCAATTTTTAATCCCTTTTTTAGGATTTTCTATGGGATTTGACTTTGTTTCTCTTTCATGAAAATAATTTGTTATTTTCTTATAAAAGCATCTTGTTCTTTTAGACTATTTATGGCACATGAATTTATTTTCATGATATAAATTTATTATTGATATTCAAATGATCGTAATTATTCAAGTACATAAAAATGATTAATTTGTAGCTTAATATAAAGTAACTAAGCAGAACACACTTTTAATGAAGTTGTCAGTTTTAATGCTTTACAATTTGAGAACATTAAAAAAAAATTAAGTCATTTTATTATACTTTTTGATGTATTTTATTCATATTAAAATATATTATTTTTAATTATTATGAATGAAAATTGATGGTATTCCTAAAATAAATCATTTGAGTGATTGATGATATCCCTTTACAGCTGCTTGTGAGTCGAGAAATATTGTTAGCTTTGGGCCATCAAATCGTTAGAATCCTCTTTTTTTATTTTTGGATTCATCTCAAATTAAGAGAGCCCGAATTTCTACAAAGGCCAAACTTAGAAATGTATTTCACATAATGCACAATCCATCTTTTTTTTTTTTTAAGCAATATTGAGGGGAGTTGGAGAGAGGATTCAATATTGTGTTAATTGTTTAGGTGAGATATATATACTAACCATTAAAATTGATGCATTTTTATTTAAACTGGTAATCCCATGTAAAGAAATTAATCCCTTCATAACTCAAAAAATAAAGAGTTCGTTTCTTACTAGGTTATAACTGTAAGAAACCTAAAAATCAAATCAAAAGCTTAAATTCATAAGTGGTGAGATCCAAATATTATATTTTTTGTTATTTTTCAACTGAGAACTGAATAGAATCAGATTAACAAATGCACATATGTCAGGCTCTACTAACACATGGTTGCAGCTGTGACAAAAGAGTATAGATTGGGTGTACAGCTGACTCTGATACCATATAAAAAATCTCAAAACCAACCTAAAAGTTTAAGCTTTTAGGTGGTGAGATCTAAACATTATATTAAGTCTTGATATATTTTGTTATTTTTTAATGTGAAATTTTTTAACTCTAACAATAACTATGAAAAATTTATTTATAAGTAAGATATTGTAACAAGTAAATTTTTTCTTAATAAGGAATTATATCATAAGATATCATTATAAGGAATTATATCATAAGATATCATTATAAATAGTTTTTAAATTTTAATAATTGAAAGAACCCTTAAATCTAAATTCTATAATTCATATATTTTTTATAAATCATAATTTTATTAACTTAAATATCGGAGTGATATCCAAACATATCGCTTGAGTCCTCTAATTTTCTGCCTTGTAAGTGTTATAAATTGCCTAGTGGTATGCTGGAGGTTATAATTTATATTGAGCGCATAAAAACTTATATTTAGATGTGCATTCAATTCATTTAAATAAAATTAGAAAAAAAATAGTATTATTTTAAATATTATTTTAATAATTTGGATCGGTTGAGACAGATTAACAAGCACAATTGATTGGATCAGGTCAAGAGTTGAAAAATCTATACCCGATCCATTTTGGCGCAAACTTAAACCGGCCCACAAACGAAGTGGTCCGGTTGCCGTGTTACTTAAACACTAAGATTCGAACATGTATACTTTCCAAGTGAAATTGCAATGGACATATGGATTGCTTTAACCTGAGGAATACGTAATTGAGATGGTCATTTAACAATCATTGATCATGCTCATGCAGCAGTAATAATTATCAAATACATAACAATTTCCCATTTTTCCACTATCTGCCATACCAACAACCTGAATATTCTTTCCCTTTTTAGGATTATACACAGGCGAGATGTGGATAATAAATCTTTTTGAAAAGTTTGTGTGTTTTTTTTTAAGGTATTAGACAGAAATAACTTTTGCGTGTAAACACCAAAATAAAAGCAAGTATTTTGATAGAAACATAAAGTTCAGAAAGAAAAAAAAATCTTATCAATACATTATATCAAAATTATATAGTATAAATTATTAAAGTTTTTACTTAGCAGTCTTATTTTTTTCCCTTTATATTCCTTATCGAGCAATAGGGGTAGAACTAGACTTCAAAATTCGTGAGACTAAAAATAGTTATGAACAAAAAAATAAATAAATAAAGTTTGTAAGGTTAATGTAAAAAAATTTTAGGATTATTATTATATTGTAAAATATTTATTTATATATAAATATAAAAACACATCGATAATAAATAAAATATTTAATCTCAAAAAATTTAAGGTAATTTATATATATTTTAAGAAAAAAATTATGAAATATACATGTACTACATAAAATTCTAAAAATTCGAAGAGGTTAATGTATATATATTTTAAAAAAGTTAAAATTTTTGAAGGGCAAATATATTTATTTAAAATTTTGGGGGACCGATATAATATATTTTTAAAAATATATTAAAATATAGAATAAAAAAGTCAATTTTGGGAAGTTTGGGTCATGTTAGCAAGCATGCATGTGAATGATCATAGAATTGGACCACAATTTCACTTAGATTTTTATTCAATTTATATAAGTGATAATAAAAATGAATTTTTATGGAATTTCTAATAAAAGGACAAATGTTAATTAAAAAGAACAGGAAAAAAAAAAAAAAAGAGGTTCTAGAAAATTAATATTTGAAAGGATATACATATATATAGTACATAAGATATAAAGCATTATACATTGAAGAGACCGACAGAGGCTGAACGTGGCAGAGGACTGTAATATTGCTTTAACTTTAAATTTGGAACAGAGCAGAGATGGTCCCCTACTAATTAATTTTATGCAAGTAAATTTACTTAAACTCAAACAATTTAATTAATTAATGTTCAAGTTTTATGAACTAATTAGATTAGATGTAACCAATTAGAATTGCAGGAACGAAAACTATTATAATTAAGCAGTAATTGAGAAATAATTTTAGCATACGTGTACATTTTACGTTGAGGCAAACCCATGCTTTTTGTTTTTTTTTTTTTTCAATTTATTGGTTATAATTATCATCATGTTGCCCAACTTTAAAGGATAGGAAAGTTATAAATGTCCTGCTGCTTTATTACAAAACCACGTTACTGGACTAGGCAACCCAAACTTCTTTTTGAAATTGCAATCCAAACTTCTAATGTGCATTGTAAATGCCAGTATTATTAAAATCAGACCGATCAAACTAGAAATTAATTATTGATTTAATTTAAAAATTTAAAAATTAAATATGAATAAAACGATATAATTTTAATATAAAAAATTTAAAAAAATAAAAAAGTCATCAAATTATTGAATTATATTAGTCAAATCGGTCAAAATGTAAACCGGTGAAAAGACCAATTTATTATTCAATTGAGTTTTAAAAATATCGATAAATACACTACTCTAATTTATTAAATTGCGATATAACTCATATTTCTTGTTGAGTATTTAAAAATTTCTAAAAGGAAAATTAATGTGAAAAATTAAAATTTTAATGCATACTCATCACTTATATATATATTAGCTATTCTCAATGACTTTTTTTAAAAGAATTTTAAAAATTACTACATAAATATTGATGTGCATAATTCAATAATATTTTTTATAAATTTAATTTCGATTAAATTTTATATTCAAAACCTCAAACAACCCATCATCAATCATTTAATAAAAACTCATTGATTACAATTTAATGACTTTGAAATAAATCCTTGCACCCATTTAGTTTTGGCCCCCACATATGTACCAAACGAATGCAAACTCCTAATTACCACAAAAAGCAGTCAACCCAAACTGGTAAACTAGAAGATAACTCTTATCTACTGGGTTGACACCTAATTAACTAGTGTTTAAACATGGTTGTTAGAATCAGCCAGTCGAACCGGGACAACCGCGAATCGGACTAGTGACCGATTTGGTCTGCATAGCAACCAAAAAACAAAAAAAATACTTAAAAAAAAGTGTGAACCGGCTAAGTATCAGGCGAACCGGTTGATTCGACCCAGTTTCAACACAGCCCGGTTTTATGTGGAATGATGTGGCAGCTTCTAAAGCTGCCACCTCATACAAATATAAAAACAAAATTTTGGGACTTCAGGAAGGCTCGAACACAGGCACTATTGAGCTACGCCACTTTGATGGTTATTTAAAATGATAACTATAATAGTCCTAGTCGTTTTTATAATTTACAAAAGCAATCTAACTTTTTCCAAATTGGCTTAGTTTATTGTCATACATAAAAATAATTATTTTTTTTCATTGGTATAAATAAATTTATATATAATTTTAAAATAAAAATAGTTTCTTATTATGTTATTATTATTTTAAAATGTATAAGTACCACTAAAAAAAATTATTACATTGATAATCGGCTAAATTAATATTAATAACTTACTTATATATTTTAATATAATAAATTCATTATATGGTTTTTAATTTACTTGTAATTAAAGGTTATAAATTACATATATTAGTTAATTAAAATTAATATATATGCAATTTAAGTTTTGGTTTTAGTTCTATTTTTGGTTGAATATCTAACTCATGCCTCTTTATAATAAATTTGGGTTTGACAATCTTGTGTTTAAAAACTACTCAAACAAATTATTAATTAATAATGAAAGGAGACCTTCCATATGGGCAATCTTTATTTGTCACAAAGTTGTGCGGAAATATATATATATATATATATATATATATATATATATATATATATATATATATATATATATATATATATATATATATATATATATATATATATATATATTTTAAAATATTGTGTAGGAGATTAAATTTGAAATTATTATTTAACGAGAAATTCTGAAATATATTGGATTTACTATTTTATTTATAAGTTAACTCAATAAAAATAAGATACATCAGTTAATAATACTATCATAAATGATGTGATATTAATAATTGACATATATTATTTCTATTATATAGACTATGCAAGGTGTGCTTCAAATGGTATTTATTACTCACCCAATTGATTGATATTATTTTGTATCCAATCTACATAAAAACAAGGCTATAATAAAATTGCCCATACCGTAACAATCCCAAGCCCATCATTTTAAGTACTCCTTTCCTCTATATAAGTCATAGACACCATTATTTTTTTAGACATATACCAAGCAACCCCCATAATCAAAAACTCTGCCAAAGTGCAAACACCACCATAGCTAATTGCTTACTTCTTCTCCAAACAATACAATAGTATGGAAAAAACTGAGCATCAAAATCTCAAAAATTTAAGCCAATTCACAAGATATCAATTTCTAATGAAAATAACCCAATTGTTACTTTCAGTTTCAGTTTTTTCTTTGCTATTGTTTAACTCTTCTAGACTTTCTTTTCTCTGTTCTTTCCATTTCTACTTCTCTGCTGTCCCTGTTCAACTCTTTAGCCACAACATAAACAAGAATTGCATATTCCTTCTCTGTAATGGACTCTTAGTTTTCGTCGCAAAATTCTCTGGCTTGATTACTTCTTCTTCTTCTTCTTCAAAGTATGATAATCATAACAACATTGATCAATCTGTCAAGAACTATGATCAAGATTATTATGCACCAACATTAGTATTATTTGAGCAGTCAAAACTGCCATTGATGGAAAAAGAAGAATTGATTGTCCAAGAAAATGTAGTTTCTTTGGAGGAAAGAAAAGAAAATGAAGTACTGGTAGTAGAAGAAAAAGAACAAGAAAGTGAAGTTGTTGTAGAACAAGAAAATGAAGAAGATCAAGAAGAGGAGAAAGAGTTCGAGGACAAGTTTCTTGTTCAAGAAAGTTATCAAGAAGATGACCAAGAGTATTATGAAGATGAAGATGAAGAAGAAAATGGGACTTTGAGTACAGAGGAGTTGAACAAGAAATTCGAAGAATTTATCAGAAAAATGAAAGAAGAAATAAGGTTTGAAGCACAACAACAATTAGTTATGGTTAATTAATTAAATGATTAAGGAAAATTCTTGCTACACTGGGTTCTTATCTCATATACCAAATCAGTGAATGATAAGATATTTTAGCAAATATAATTTTTTTTGTGTAATTTTTGTCTAGTAAAAAGAAACCGGTATCATTTTTTACTCTATGTATTTTGTTTCATTTGATTGGTGTATACATCTAGTGTGGGCAAGTATTTTCTTATTAATTATTATCTTAGAAACAATTATATAACAAAGAAAAAAATAATAATAATAATAAGAGAAGAAGAAGCTGCAGAGCTGTCCCTTCTAACGCTTGTAAATTAATATCAATTTTTCTCAATTTTGTACGTATTATTTTTCTATCCCATGCATGTTTTTGTAGAATATAGATATGTATTATTCCTATTAAAAATCTATAATTTTGTAGTTTCAGTAAATGTAAAAGCAATCTTTACCTTATTTGGTTTATTCTAATACAAATTTTCATCAGAATATAAAAATAGCAGTAGTGATATTGACACCGTCTTTTTAATTTTTAACACTCTCACCCATATAATTAAAGTTAAATATAATACTCTTATTGCATTTAGTTAATGATTCACATTAGAAAATAAGACTTAATTTCTATTTGTTTTTATCTTTTTTATTATTATTGCAACTTTAATTCATAAAATATTATTTATATATATTTTATTTTTTAAAAAAATATAATAATAAAAATTATATTTATAAATATATAATTTTTTACATAATAAAATATCATAATAGATTATAATTTGACTCAGAATCAAGGTGATTATCAAGTCAACCAATCAATATATATCAGAACAAATAACGTTTTTATATTTTATGATAAATTCTTAATTATATTAACTAATAATTAGATAAACTATTCTTTTGTATCTAAAATTTAACCTAATTAACCAATGATCCCTCATTTTTAAGAAATTAATTAAATGAACTATCATTTTTAAGAAATTAACTAAATAATCTATGAATTTTGTTTCCGTTGAACTTTTTAGTTCTTTGTCTAATTTTTATATTTTTTTCTATTAAATTTATATAAATGATTAATATGCCCTTGTTTATATATTGAAAAAAGAAAATATATTATTAATTGATTTTATTTTATTTTAATTCAATTCAATAACTAAAATTTTCTAATTCAATGATTAAAATTTAATGAAAAAAAATTTAATTGCAATTTTTTGGTAATATATATATATGAGAATATTTTGTCATTTCATATAAATTTAATGAAAAAAAGTATAAAAATTAGACAGAATGACTAAAATGTTTGATAGATACTAAATTCACGAACTATTTAATTAGATTTTCAAAAAAATAATGATCATTTTATTAATTAGATCAAATCTTAGACATTGAAATAATAATTTATCCCTAGTAATTTCCACATTTTGATTGATTTTGTAGGGCTAAGCCACATATGAAGCTTAGAAATTAATTTAATGTTGTAATTATGTCGGACGTGGAATAATTATATGACAATGATATTGTGGCTTGAATTAAAGAGTTATACCATATATTATGTAATTGGGTTTCGCTATGTCTTTTTCATTTTTTTTTTATGGAACTAGCCACTAAGGGTTATCTTTCTTGTTTTAATAAAAATCTCACAGATTTTGTAATTTAATTTCAATTGATTTCAAATTAATTAATATCAATTTTATAGATTAATTAATAAAAAGTTCAATTAATTAATTAATCAATAATTATTATTAAATGTAACAATACAATATTAATTAGTATATAATAATTAATACAATACTATTACATATAATTATTATTACATATATATGAACACTATAATTGTTTGATATGTTTATATTTTAATAATTATATATGATAATTTTAAGTTAAATTTTAAATTGATAAATTTAAAAAAAATCTACTAATTGGTTCTTCAAATATGTAATAATAATAATAATAATTTTATGGATACTCTATTATCATTTCGATTTTTTTAGTAATAAAATTTTGTAAAAAGCATGCAAGTATTTATATCATATAATTTTATTATGATTTACTCCATAAGTAATATATTTAGTTCAATATGTGCAAATATATTCATTATAACAAAATATTTTATTATTATATTTATATTTTTAAAAGATAAATAAGTATAATTTAAAAAATATATATATAATAATAATAATTTAATACAATATAAGACAAAAAATAAATTAATTTTGTCTGGCATTAAGCAAGAGATGTATAAATTATTATAAATTTTAACACTTGGAGAGCTTGTTGGTTCGCAGTTACCCCTTTGACTTGGGAACTTTATGATGATCCTCTGGCAAAAGTAACAGATTAATTAATGGGGTTGGTGGAAGAAATCATGGTTTAAGATTTCATTATATGGGTTAATTAATAATTAATCCATCTTCGTATTTTTTACGCTAGCTTTTCATCATTATTAGATCGACATCTATGTACTTGCCGTATGTCAAAGTTTGGCTAGCTACAAGAATATATATATTTCTAATTTTTTTTTTCTTGATAATTGTGTTAAAAATTAATTTCACGTTAAAAAAATACATAAAAAATATATAGATATATAATAATTTAACATTAACTATCTAATATATTAGGTCTAATATTTTAATAATTATTAATCTAAATTTATTAAACTCTATTTATTCATACACTTAATTTACAGTCATTCAAATCATTTTTATCATTTCAATTCAATTTCTGTTAAATTAAATAAATAAATAAATATATATATATATATATATATATATATGTATGTATTTCAAAATTAGTAGTGCCATGATATATACATGTTAGTATTTATCTTGTTTTTATATGCATTTATTTCAGTGAGCTTGTAACAAATTTTTTATTGGTTGTTTCATAACGTAAGAAATCAAATATTCAAATTTTGGTACTCACCTCCTCTTTTTTGACATATAAAAAACAACTTTATATGGTTACACATTTCTTAGAACTAATATATTAGGCGTCATTTGACATCACATGAAAAGTATATATTTTTAGACAATTATTTTTTTTTTCGAAAATATAAGTAATTGTATGTTTAATTTATAACTTATTGAGGTAACAAATATTTTTTTTCAATTTGACTTTGTAATGTTATTTTTAGAAAATTAATAATATAAAAAAATAATAATATCATTGGAATCAATTGATAAAAAGATGCATAATCATTAATAGATAGTAGATATATCAACTTATATTTATCTCAATTATGGAAGTTACACTTAAGTAGTGTTTGATAACACTATTCAGTATTTAAAATTAAAATTTTCAGCACTTAATCTTTTTAATTTCGTTTAATAATTATATCTTAAAAGTTTTAATTGAGTAAAAAACCACTTAAAATGGTAAGTCAAAATTTTTAACTTAAAATTTATACTGAATATAATAAGTGATTAAGTTTTTAAAAATTTTTATAATTTTAAAATTATATCACTTATTTTATTCAGCACTTAAATTTTTAACACTTAATTTTCAATTTTACCAAACACTATCTTACTTAATCCTCCATAAGAAAGTTATTTATTCCAAATTTAAGAAGTGGAGATCCTTGCTAAATTCAAAAAGTGAAAATTCTTATTTGCAAGAACTTTATTAAATCATAGTTATCAAATAAACTAATGTTTTCTACTTAAAAAATCTTATTGAGATTAGTAATATATTTTTATTTTATAGCCATACATATCCACAAACAAATAAAATAAAATTTTAAATTCTGATATAAAAAAGGTGAATTACAAAATATCCAAAGTTTTAATTAAAAAATAGATGGAAGGATTAGATTTTAAATTGTGATCCTAAAAATAGAGATGAATGAGTTCTTTTAGATGATATATGTGGCTACAATAGCACAATATATATTTTTTTTCACCAAAAGTAATCTATAATAGAAAAAATTCGTTTATATTGATTGTAAATTACAAAAAATACATGTCCTATCATATGTTAATCATTTATCACTTGATGATATAAATGATAAAATATGAACAACATATATAATAACCTATACAAGCTTAATTCAAATTTATTCATATAACATAGTAATTGTGTAAAATATTTTTTCTTTTATCTGGACGATGAATAATATTTTCAACTCAATTTATACGTCAATTGAGATAATATTTTTCAAATGAATTTAAAAATATATTTTTCACATTCAATTTTTATATTTAAGAATTATCGCCTGACATTAATGTAATAATCAAATACTAATACTTTTTTATCAGCTCAACTAACACTTGATCATATAAAATGCTTTATAGACAAATTTGGGGCTGTAAATTGTTGATCAACGTCTTAATCTTATTAATTGCTAATAAAATATTGAAAACATGAGTGAAAATATATGCATAAGCTTTCCACGTGCTTCATTTTGATGAAGCCAAATAACCCCTAACATTAAGATATTGAAACTACTACTACAATAACCTCATTATGTGGGAGACAAAAATAACACTGGATGTGACCCAGTTCATGCCCAACCAAAATTGAACTTGGAATATCCACAAAAAATTAAAGCTAAAGAGTTAAAAACCTTTTCTTTTACATACAATCCTCCAAACCGACACATGTCGCCAATCATTTCCTATAGAATCTTCACTTTGATGAAATTTCTGAGTTTTGGATTTATCCCTCATCTATGTAACAGTTCCAACTTCAAGTTCTTTTAGTACAAATTAAATCTTAAGTAATTGTCAAAATTTTTGCTTTTAACAGTATTTTAATTTAAGTCTAACGTTTTCTTTCTTTTTTTTTTATTTTATTTTCTATACATTCAAAATATTTTAATTTCTGATTCCCTATATTACTAAATAAATTAGATAATTATCTAAATAAAATCTCTAATTTAGCTTAATTTGATAATAAATGGGTCTTAAAAAATGTTAATCATGGCCAAGAAAAATAAAAATTTGTTAATTTAATCTGTTGAAATAGAAAACACTGATATTAATTGGCAGTCTATATTAACATTGTACAACAACAGGTGGCTGAAAGAATCCATTGAGCTCTTTACACCTATGTGGCCATAAAATTGAGAGCTTTCATTTTCATTACTCTTTGTGGATTCACATCACGTAGCAAGTTACTCTTTCTCTATCTTGTGGGGTTCCTATTGCATCTTGATCAAAGTGACATTAATTACACATTGAAAAAACTTAGCTAGTTTGATTCACTAGCGACTGATCATATATATATATATATACACACACACATTGCATAGTGAATCTAGAAGGACCCATTCTTTTCTCTTTTTTATTTTTTTTTCCTTTTCTTTTGGACTAAATAATATAGTTATGTGACCCAACATTCTCAAAATGCCCAACTATTATACCTATCTTTCGGCAGAAGTAAGACACTGTTCATTTCAATATTAGAGAATTTAAATTACAATATTGATTAGCACAAATTAAAAATACCTTTAATAATAGAGAACACGCATATATAGAAGATTCTCATTATCTCGTATATATATATATACACTAAACATAAACTTTATATTTTTATCTCTTTATATTCTCTATAGCTTATTGACTTAGATGTTAGAAGCTTTTTGCTGGATCAATTTTATGAAACTCCTGACTTTCATTTTTCTTGTCTATAGATCACACCTTTTGTTAGGCCTTCCGTCAATAATACGAGGTAATTTTAGACTCATATATATATATATATATTGAAATGTAAGAAATTTTTCAAAAAAAATAAAAACAAAACTATCTTAGCTTGTTTAATCATTCAATTGTGAATACTTAGTAGACATACTACTAAAATTAAAATCAAAGTCACTTTTTGACAAGAGACAAATCATTTATATATATAAAAAAAATTACATTGGAAAGAAAATTATTGAAACTTATTGCTTTAATTAATCTCTTATATTATAATACAGACATTCAAATAAATATTAATTACTATTGAATTGGACGCTAATTGATAGTATCTATATAAGCTACTGTCAAAGTTATATCGAATCTGCACAGCTAGCTAGCTGTAGAACAAAAACAAATCATTGTGAATGCACAAGTGTGCTAAAATAAAATCTGTACTTGTTGTGTACATATGCAAAGGGGTAACCACATGAGAAGTGTTTGGTTAATTTGGCTAAGATCAGCATGGATACATATTTGATGCTAATCTAGCTAGGTGAATGCAACTGAGGGCTAACCATTCATGTATACACACTTGCATAAAAACAAGAAAGACGATGGACTGACTATGTATGATTGCTCTATTCATTGATCAATTATTAAATATGGGGTCTGAAAATTGATCAGAGAAGGGCCCAAAATAAAACAACAATTCATTTTGAAAATCATACAGCAATGTAGACACGACATAATCATAAGATTCAAATCATTATTTAGAATTATTAAGAAAAATTCGAATGCGACCGTATATGAAATCGCCCAATACGGACATACAAAAAATTCAACTTATTTCGCCGAAAGAAAAATCAGCTTGCTCTAAAAATTAAATAAAACATTAACCTTTTGGATTTTAAGGTAAACATTCAATCATTAATCATTAAAATATTAGTCTAGTACTCACAAGTTTAACCTAATCAATAAGTCTAATCATAATAAATTGCTATTTTAATATAAAAAAAATTTACCACATCGACACATTAACATTGACACGTACACATAATTTTCAATCTGGAATTGATTGCCAGCTTAACTATGCAAACATAAATAAAATATAAAAAGCAAAAACATCATTTTCATATCAAACAGTTATATAATTTCTCGAACATAATTATAGATAAAATTAATATAAAGAAAGCAAAGACATGATTTTCATATCAAACAGTTTGTGAAGATAAGGTTAATTAAGTCTGCAGTATGACGTTAATGGCAAGACATGAACAACCCTTGAAGAAAGGGTTTAAATAAGGTCCTGCCATTTTTATTGTTAACATTTATTATGTACTAACATAAGAGTAACTGGGCATGGAAGGAAAACATTCTGAGTTTGCCTTTAGACAAGGGTTTCAATTTAGTAGTCTTGCCAAATTGATATATGCACATTAATTAGCTCTTCTATCTATACACTAAAAACCACAAATTTAGGCAATAAATTAAAGTTATATCAATTCAGAATATCTTCTGATGAGATATTGAGAATTTATATAATTATGAGAGTGTCAACTTCAAAAACTACCTATTAAGATTGAAAAACTCAATTATATATAAACTCATTCAATATTTTATATATAATCAATGTAAAATTTATTCTCACATTAAATTCTTTTTTTAGTTATCTTTTATTCTTAACACTTTCTCACAAGTATTAACTGGATTTGTATTGACACTTGATAATTATATGGTGACCATTGTCAGGATCACATATAAACATAGCCCATAATTTTCATTTCTTTTTCATTAATTTTTGTTTTAATCATTATTTGTAATTCGATTTCTTTGAATCGAACCTGTTCTGATATTATGACAAAATGTTGAGAGTTTATATAATTATGAAAATAATAATCTTAAAAACTAGCTATTAAAATTGAAAATTTCAATTATATATAAGTTCATTCAACATCTTATATTTAATAAATATGAAATCTATCTCACATCAAACTCTTTCTTTGGTTAGTTTTTATTTTTAACACCTTCATACACAAATTGGCTAACAGGCTTTTGGGTATTGTTTGCAAAATTGAATTTTCATCAATTGGCCATTTCTTTATTTATCCCAAGTTGAAATTATATATATGTCCACAAAATCTTAAGCAAATAAACAAACTGGCCTTATCAATCAAATCTTGTTTTAGAAGCTAGCACATACGTAATTTATACATTTTGCTCAGGATTTGTTTGCTCAATCTCAAATTAATGAACAAAGTAGTCACGTTAATGTCACCGCCAAGTTGACGGGATTCACATATTGACTAATCAATTTGATGCATTTGTGCAAGTAATTAGCAAATAAAAGTGGAATCCACTATTTGCACTTCTCTCAAATCTAATCACTAGTCCTATAAATATTAAAAGTTAAATAAAAACATACCGACTTCGCTTATTAGTGAAATACAAAATTAAATTAGTATTTTTTTTCTCTTTTTATTATGTCTCCGTTTTAACCAACAAAAAAAAAGATAGATGTAAGTAACGATAATAAGCGAAACAATATAAAGTTATATTGTATAAATATGTTGAGCACTTGCTGCAGCCTATACATGTTATATAATTAGCTAAAACAAGCACACTTGATTAAATGATAAATCTAACTTATAAAATAAAGGAATTTGTAGAAATTTATTAGCAAAGGGTTAACTGCAAAGCTTTCAAATTTTATTTTATTTTCACTCACATGTGCAAATTACAAACAAAAAAGAGAAATCATGATTCAATAATTAAATCCCCAAATATGCAATATTGCAATTTCTTGAAACTTCTATTTTGGAGATATACATCTCTCTTATGCAAAATTATGAGGGGAAATTTAGAAAACATAAAAGAAGAAAATAAAGAGAGAGAGAGAAATCCATAAAATCTATTATTTCAGAAAAAATTTAGGACTATATAAGAAAATCTAATTTTAAAAATTAGGTACTAAAAAAAAATTTGATATTAAGGCGATAAATTATTATGATTATGAATTCTGATGGAAGAAAAATTAAATATTTATAAATCTGATTCAAAAGAGGAAAGATTTAAGAACGAAAGGAATACAAAAAAACTCAAAAGGATAATGAAGCTTCTAATTATGTCGACGGCATGGAAAGAAGAGCAAGAGAGAGAGAGAGAGAGAGGTCCTTAATTGTCTGGGCCAACTTGTCATTTTATTTATTTAATATTGAATAAAATATTATCGCAAAATTAGTGGGAGTGCAGAATGCAGATAGACTTCCCACTCCCAATAAAAGAATCGTGGGTTATTTTTATTTATTTAGCCTCCCATAATAATAATAATAATATTAAAAAAACGACATTGAGCGAGCATTTAAACATATAAATAAATAACAAAAACGGAACTAATTAAAATTTATTCTGAACCACAAGTTTACTTAAAATTAGAGGTAATCAATAAATTTACTTTTTTTTTTTTTTTTAAATAACGAGGAGAGAAATAGATCATAAATTTATTATTTAAAAATATATAGATTTATTTAAAATTAACGATAATAAATAAATTAATAATTCAATATTTTAAGAGTTTAAATTACTTTAAAGTGTTTTATTTTCTCCATGAATAAATTAATTCAAATATCATTATGGATTATGGACAACTCAGATTTAGAGATATAAATAAATTGAGTCGAGTCGAGTTTTAATTTATTTAGACTCGATTTATATATATATTTTTTAAACTCAAGTTTTGGATTAAGTTTAAAAATCATATTCAATTTTAAGTCGCTTAAAACTCGAGTTGAGTTAATAAATTATAATCGAGTTAAGTTTGAACTCGGCTCGTTATGAAACTTATTTATATATTATTAAAATACTTAACTTTCTAAATATTTATTATAATAAAATAACTATAATGAAAATATTTAAAATTAATATAAAAATTAAAACATCTCATTAGTGAAAAAATATAATCATAAAATTGAACATTACATATATTATAAAAATATTAATTAATAAAAAATATTTTATATAATATGAAAATATTATGTTATGTTAAATAGGAATTTAGATATTTTAATCAATTTGAATTAGTAAAAAATTTATAAAAGTATCAAAATATATTTTTTGGAGTGTAAAAATTATTCAGTTAATAATAATAATAATAATAATGATAATAAAATTGTTTATAAGCCTATTAATCAAGTTTTTTGCTAGCTTGTTCTCTAGTTTATAATCGAGTTGTTCACGAGTTTAATCAAGTCGAATTTCATTTTACTCAAACCCGGTTCATTTATCCACTGAACTTTAAAATAAGGTTTAAACTTAACTTATTTATAAAGTTATCTGAATGTAAATAGATTTTTATTGAGCTGAATATTAAGCTGCTTTTAAACAGTTTGACTTATTTAAACTCCTAATCAAATTATACATCAAGCTGACTTTAAAAAAAAAATTAAGTAAAATTTTTTAAATTTTGAATAAGGTAAATTGTATTTTTTATAATTAATTTTTTAAAAATAAATTTTGAATTTTTGAAGAAATATTTTATTTTATTTTATTTTTGATATTATTTTTTTTTAGATTAGACTTGATAAAGATGATCAGAGATAAAGTTTGAGGGAGTTTTGTAAAATTCAAACCCAAACCTACTAAGAGAAATAAATTAAAAAATATCTTAATTAAAAAAATTAAAATACATATGTTAAATATATTTTATTTAATCAGGTCGAGCGTTGTTGTTACCTATGTTATTAAATGATTGTACTTGTGGACTTAAAAATGCCTAGTTTGGATGGGTGTTTTTTCAGCCCAACATGGCCCAATAACAGTTTGGTCCCATTTAATTCAAACACAAACGTAATATCCAATTATATATATATTTTTAGGATTTTTACACAAATAGCCCACAAATATTAAAAAAAAAATTACTTTTTTTACTATTTCAAATTTTTTTAAAAAATTGAAATAGTAAATTTTTTTTTTTTTTTTGCAAAAATAGCTTGTAAACCTAAAATAAATAATATTTATAGCTTTTAATTCATACATTTCATCCGCTTCCTGTCCTTTTTTTTTTAAATGTTTATGTAATATAGAATTTGTTTGTATAATAGTTATCTGGCTAACTACAAATTAGAATTACCAAATTTTTTATTATGATTTATATATAGTTGTATAAATTTTGTTGAAAATTTGTTATTTAATAAATAATTATTGAGTCTCAAAATTTGAAGTGGTATTTATGTATTTATAAATTATATATTATATATTATTTTAATTTCTTTTAATTTAATTTATTTTAATTTTAGTTATATGTTTTTCCTTCGTCACGTTTGTGTTTGAATTAAATGGGACCAAACTTTTATTGGGCCATGTTGGGCTTCAAGCAAAGCATTTTTAAGTCCATAACATCCGGAATCTTATCATTTCTTAGGGTGACTTTCGAGGGACAGCAATTTCATCCATCCGTCGTATACTGTATTCGATTCTATCAAAATGAGACAGATAATACTCCCAGTGTTAATAAAAATATAAGCGCAGTGAAATAAAATGGATATAGATATTTACGTGAAAAACTATCTTAAATCTTAAGAGAAAAACCACGGGATAAATTTTGAAAAATCTTTACTACAAAATAATGAGAATACAAAAAAATTAATCTCTCAAGTTTTATCAACTTAAACTTGAGATATACACTCACAAGATCACAATCTCACAATTTTGTGAAATTCACAGTATTTTCTCTCTACAAATCAGTTGTAAGAATACTTTCAATTTTTCTCTCAGATGAATTCTTTCTATTTTCTCTCTGGAATTCTATCTTTCTCTTTTTAAATCTTCTGTCTATTTATAGGCAGTAGATACGTGTTAATAACGTGTCCTCCATATGGATATTGGTAGCCAACTACCTCCAGCTAATACACAGTCAGTGCATAATTTTTTGAATCTTTTTTTTCTTTTTTATTTTCAAATGGTGGGCCCTCCATTTTGGAGAGATCTATCCAACAAATCTCCCTCTCACGACAACATGGAGGGCTTCATTATAATTGCAAATCATTTGCGCCAGTATTGATCTCTACGCACTCCCTCTGAAAAAGAAGTCTCCACTTTTTCTTTTTTCTACAGTTTAAAGACTTACACAAGTCCTTCCATCATTGCAGTTTATAGACATGCTAGGTCTCTCCATCATTGTAGTTTATAGACATGTCTCAGTCTCTCCATCTGCAGTTTATAAACATGCCTCAGTCTCTCCATCATTGCAGTTTATAGACATGCTCAGGTCTCTCTATTAGTGCAGTTTATAGACATGCCTAGGTCTTTCAATCTGAACACCCATTTGTTTGTTAAAGTTTTTCTGCCTTTTGGAGACTTCACCAATTCATAGGTGTTGTTTTTCATCAAAGAGTTCATCTCTTCTTTTATGGATTCCATCCATCTATTTTTGTCTTTATGATCTAAGACTTATTGAAAAGATTCTGGCTCCCCTTTCTTAGTAAGATTAACATATTCTGATCTTGGGTATCTTGTAGATGGCTTGTGTGGTCTGTTTGACCTTCTAAGATATTGTACATTAATCTCAGGTTGTTGAATTTGCTCCCCCTGATTATCATTCTCTTGTGCTGGTACATCAACCTCAGCATCATCATCATCATCACGAGGCACCTCAATGCTATCAGCAGCATCTTGAACTTCCACTTCTCTTTTAGTTTAAGAAGGAATCAGCTCAATACTATCTTTATCAGCTTGCTGCTCTTCTTTATTTAAATCTTCAAAAGTTTGGTCCTTATGAAAGACCACATCTCTACTCTTCACGATTCTCTTCTTTACTAGATCCCAAAATTTATACCCAAATTCTACATCACCATATCTAATGAAGATACATGGTATGGCTTTATCATCAAGCTTCTGTCTCTGCTCCTTTGGCACATGTACAAATGCCTTGCATCCAAATACCTTCAGATGAGAGTAGAAGACATCTTTGTTGGCCCATACTCTTTTTGGAATATTAAAGTTTAATAGAGCAGAAGGTGATCTATTAATCAGATAGCATGCAGTTTGAACAGCCGCTCCCTAGAATGACTTTGGAAGATTGCTTGTTCTCAACATACATCTAACTCTCTCCATAATAGTATGATTCATCCTTTCAGCTGCACCATTATGTTGAGGAGTTTCAGGGACGGTCTTCTCATGTTGAATTCCATATTTAGAGCAATAATCTCTAAATTCATAGGAAGTGTATTCACCTCCATTGTCTGAACGGAGACACTTCAATTGCTTTCCTGTTTCTCATTCTACCATGGCATGAAATTTCTGAAAAATTAGAAACACCTGGTCTTTTGTCTTCAACATATACACCTAGACTTTTCTAGATGAGTCATCTATAAAAGTTACAAAGAATTTGGCTCCTCTTAAAGATTTAGCTTCAATGGGACCACAAACATCAGAATATACACATTCTAATACATTCTTTCATCTGACAGATGAGCTTTTAAAGGAAACTCTATGCTACTTTCCAAATAAGCAATAGTCACAAGGATATGATCCAATGCCTTTCTCCATAGGAATAATATTCTTCTTAGCAATAATCTGAAGTCCCTTTTCACTCATATGGCCAAGTCTTTTATGCCATAAATTTGATGAAGATTCAGCTGCTATATTAATCTCATTTTCACATGCTTCTCCACTGGTTTTGCACAGTGTGCAATAGCTCTTTCCTTTTGCCACAACCAATGATCCTTTACAAAGTTTTCCATTTGCTATTACCAAAATAATTCTCAAAACCTTGATTATCCAAGGCTTTCATAGATATAAGGTTGAAGCATAATTCTGGAACATGTCCCACATCTTTCAATGTCAATTGGCAGCCAATATTTGTCCATATACAAATATCTCCAATTCCAACAATGGGAGAACGTGTTGAATTTCCCATCCTCACAGTTCCAAAATGGCCAGTTTTGTATGTGGTAAATATTTTTCTATTTGGAGTGATGTGGAAAGAAGCGACTGAATCAACCACCCACTCAATCATATCATCACCAACATGTAGACACTCATCTGCTAGTACTGCTACTTCTTCTGTTGTGATGACTGCAGTGGTATTTTCTTCCTGATTCTTTTGCTGACTACTCTCTGATTCACCTCATTTCAACAATCGACAATTCTTTTCAATGTGGCCTGGTTTGCCATAATGATAGCATGAGAAACTTTTATTTCTTGACTTTGACCTCCCTCTAGACTTGTCATTTTGATTTCTTCTTCCTCGAGATTTATTTTTGCCCCTACTTTCTGTAACATGGGCTTGTGCTTCTAGATCTCTTTTCTTATTCTGCTTTTCATAAGACAACAAGGCTTTAACAACCACTTCAAACTCCATCTTATCTTTTGCATAAGTCAAAATTGTGGTAAGATGATTATAAGACGAAGGGAGCGTCGTCGTAAGCATCACAGCTCTTTCTTCGTCACTGAATTTCACATTGAACTTTGACAGTTGAGAAAGCTTACTGTTGAAGTTGCTTATGTGTTGCATCATGCTCACATTTTTAGCCTTCCATATTTGATACAATTCTCTCCACAAGTAGAATTTGTTTGCAAGATTCTTTGACGTATACAAATTTTCTAAAGTCTCCCATGTTTTTTTGGCAGTCTTATAATCTTTTGACTCAATATTCTGTAAGACACTATCTAAGAGATTTAGATGAATTGTACTTGCTGCAATCTCATCCAGCTCCTCCCATTGATCATCAGTGACTGTTGCAACCTTACCTTCTTTGCCTAACAATGTTTTATGAACTTTTTGTTGAATAAGAATATCCTTCATTCTTCTATGCCATAGAGAAAAATTGTTGATACCATCAAACTTTTCAATTTCTACCTTCTGACCCGATATTTTTTCAATCTACTACAGTAACTATATTCTGCTACAGTAACTGTATGCTGCCACAGTGCACGATAATTATGAAAAAATGTACCAGAAAAGTCTATAGGAAAGACTGGAGGGGTCACAAATGGTCCCACTTAAAATCTAGTCTCCTTAGGCAATTATAGCATTTATGCCAAAACTTTTCTCGACATACACTTAATCGCACAATGCTGCACCTAAAAATAAAAAACACAGATATCAAATTTCCCCGTAAATAGTACTGTATGAATAGTATCTCTGCTACAGTGACGGGCTGGACTGCTACAGTGGTGGATTGGACTTATGCTATAATGTGAACCTCTGCTATAGTACTGGATTGCTACAGTACTATATTTTTGCTACAGTATTAGATCGCTACAGTACTGGATCTATTTTGTTAATGGGCTGGGTTGGTACAATGCCACTGTCAATAAATTCTGAAATTTTGCATGAATAGTACCATGCAAAAAACTTTACTTCAAAAAATAATTATCAAGTTGACGTCCATTTTTGAAACTAATCATACCAAAATACTCATCATATTTTTCTCTTATGTGCAGTATATTTTTATTTTTAAAATATAACAGTGCCTGGGACAACAAATTTACTTAGTCCCAAATTTTTTTTTTGATGTGGAATATTAGTCTATATTGCAACCATAGAGCATACTAAGAATATTAATGGACTGAGATCATCAACCAAGCAGCTCTGATACCACTTGTTAAGAAAAATACGAGCACAGTGGAATAAAATGGACACAGATATTTACGTGGAAAACCCTCTTAAATCTTGAGGGAAAAACCACGGGACAAACTCTAAAAAATCTTCACTATAAAATAATGAGAATACAAAGAAATTAATCTCTCAAGTTTTATCAATTTAAACTTGAGGTATACACTCACAAGATCACACTATCACAATTTTGTGAAATTCACAGTATTTTCTCTCTACAAATTAGTTATAAAAATATTCTCAATTTTTCTCTTAAAGGAATTCTCTCTATTTTCTCTCTAGAATTCTATTTTTCTCTTCTTAAATCTCTTGCCTATTTATAAGCAGTAGATACGCGTTAATAACGCATCCTCCACATGGATATTGGTAGCCAACTACCTCCAGCTAATACATAGTCGGTGCATAGTTTTTTGACTCCTTTTTTTTTCTTCTTTATTTTCAAACGGTGAGCCCTCCATGTTGGAGGGATCTACCCAACACCCAGTACTATCATTTAATAAAATGGGATGAGTATATATAAAATATATAATTCAACACTCTATCTGATTATATAAAATATATATAAAATGTGTATTTTAATTTTTTAATTAATATATTTTTTTGAGGAAATTACAACATTTAAGATAATTTTCTCAAATATATATTTGAGAAAATATATAATTTTCTCAAATACATTTTAATTTTATTTATTTTTACATCTTTTAATTTCTTTTGTATGTCTTTTTTTTCATTTTCTTTTGCACGTTGTTCTTCTTTCTTTACCCCATTACCCTATTTTCTCTATTCTTTCATTTCTCTGCCCCAAACCCAGTGCCCATGAATAAATTAATATAAGTTTCAGCAATCAAGAGAAGAGAAGATTTGCTGCTAGAAAGACATGGACTTGTGGAGAAAGAGTTACAATACAATAAGCGCAAATACCCACTTACCATAAAGAAACAGTCGGTAAAAGAGGCAAAACCATGAAATATTGAGAAAAAACCCAAAGAACAAACCGAGTTATTAATACAGAATCAAAAAGAAAAAATAAATATATTTTTTTGTACCTCTTTCTTTCGTTTCAAATCCGATTCAAAAATATCTTTCATATTTTGATAAAATGAAAATTTTTAATTTGTTTTCCTATCTAAGATAAAAAAGGATTTTGATTATGATTAGTTGGGCAAAAGAGAAAGGAGAGATGGAGATAAAGAAGGGAAGTGACAATTGAAATAGAGTGTTTTACATCAGTGACTTGAAGCTCATTACATTAGTCAGGGGAGGTGGGCCACGTGCAGGGAGAGTAAAAATATCAAAAGAGTAAAGAGAAAGTGTGCTCATGGTGATTTTGAGCCACATTATTGAAATAATGATAACTACTATATATACATATATATCACTTCTTAAAAAAATAAAAATACATTAAATTAATTTATCAAATAGTAAAATTTATACCAATATACCAAATATACATGAAAATATACATTAATTATATATCAATTGTATATAAATATATACAAAAGATTTATAAAAAATTACATGAGATGGATGTTAATTCTTAAGACTTGGCAAATGTATACTAAATATTAAATATATACTAGACATATACCAAACATATACATAATGTATACCATATATATATACCAAACATATACTATTTTCTGAGTTTTATTTTTATTTTTTTATGAATAAACTGAAAATATACCAAATATATACATAAAGTATATCATATATATACAAAACAGATACCAAATATATACTGTTTTATGGGTCTTTTTTTTTTTTTTTTTTAACAAACTGAAAAATATATCAAACATACACCATTTGCTCAAGTACATATACTAAACATATACCATATATATACAAAACAAATATCAAACATATATCACTTTTTGGATTTATTCTTTTCGCGAACAAACTCAAAAAATATCAAATATATATCATTTAAAATATATACCAAACATATACGTATATTACCATATATATATATATATATATACATACATATATATATATATATATATATATATATATATATATATATATATATATATATATATATATATATATATATATATATATATATATATATATATATATATATATGTATATGTATAACACATATACTAAACATATATCATTTTATGGGTTTGTTTATTTTTTGAACAAATTGAAAAAATATACCAAACATATATATAACGTATATCATATATATACAAAACAGATATCAAAAATATATCATTTTTTGGATATGTTCTTTTTGTGAACAAATTGAAAAAATATACTAAACATATACTGTTTGCTCAAGAAAATTCCAACCATATACCATTTATTCCAAAAAAAAAAAAAAGTCCAAACATATATAATTTTCTATATTCCTTTTTGGTGAACCAACTGACCAAATATATATCATTTGATCAAAATTATATTTATCATTTTTTAAAATTAAAAATAGATTGATGAGACCGCATGATAAAAATTGAATTCCAAATGAGTAATTAGGAAAAATATAAGTATAATGAATATTTTATTTTTAGGTTTGATACAAGTACAACAGTAATTGAAATTTTAAAATAAAAGTGAAAAATTTTACTTTAAAAGATTTGTGTATATATAATTATAATTTTTTAAAAAAATTAATTTCCTTTAATTATTAGGCACTTTAGAAATGAAAACGCTTTATAATTCATGACAAGAAAATTTAAATATTAAATTAGAAGGGTCACTAAATTGATTTTGGATAGTAAGACTAATTAAGACAGTGATTTAACAGAATAATATATTAGTAATAATATTACAACTAACATTAAAAGACAGATAATTTTTTCTTTTTTTTTTTGCCAAAGAAAGGCTAGATAAATTAAATAAAGTAAATGAAATTTTCTTGTTGCAAAATAAATAAATAAATGTAATTGTCAGCAAAGGCGTGGCGCCCATAAAGTGCTGTCTCTTTCCAAAGTACACTGGATATATAAAAAATTATTTTTTTAACAGTTATACGATATTTTTGAAATTTTGTCCTTCTTTAAAGTTATTTTTGAAAATTTTCCTATATTTTTTTATTTATTTCTCTTGGTGGGTTAGGTTTGGATTTTGCGAAACGCGTCTCAAACTCTATGTTGTCAACATCTAATATAATAAAAATAAAGTAAAAATAAAATAAAATAAGTAATTTCTTGCAAAAATTCAAAATTTATTTTGAAAGATTAATTAAAAAAAAATACAACTTAACCTATTTAAAATTTACAAAATTCATCTGAATTTTTCTTTAACTTTTTTTAAATCAGAAAAAAAACTTTAAAGTAATTTAAACACTAAAAGTGAGTTATTCATTTTTTTTCTTAAGCAGCAGATAGGAGAATCAAATTTAAATATATTATCCTAGTTGTATAAACACTTACTATTAGGATATACTTTGATGTGCAAAGTGATTTATTCATTAATCTATTTATTACCTCTAATTTTAAGCAAACTTGTGCATGCAAAATAAAGAAAAAGAAAAAAAAATACAAATTTGCGATTGATTTATAACCTTCCCTCAAAAAATAATAAATTTTAATTAGTTACCTTTTTATCATTTATTTGTGTTTAAATGCTCATATAATGTGTTGTAGCTTTTCAACAGCCAAATAGCTCGCTCAGAAAATCTTTGTGAGATGCAAATCACCTTATTTAAAATAATAAACAGAATTCTCATCAGAACTAGAGCTCCAGTGGAAAAAAAAAAAAAAAATTATTGAAGATCCCAACTCAGAAAAAACCTACTCAGGTATTTGCCGTATATAGCAATTGAGCAATAACTTTCAGAATTCAATTTATTCATAGGCAAACATCAACTAACATAAGGAAGCTCTCTAGAGATTTTACTTTGCTGCTGGAGGGAGGTATGGAACCGGAATTATGTGGAGATCATTTTTCTTAGTCACTATAATGCCAAAATCTTCAGTCATATCAAAATTTTCTGATTGCAGTTCATTGGGGAGTTTCCAATCAAAATAGTATAGCAATTGTGCTAGAGGCAACTCAACATTAGTTATCCCAAACAACATTCCTGGACAAATCCTCCTTCCAGCACCAAATGGGATAAATTCAAAATTAGTGCCCTTATAATCGATTGAACTATCCAGAAATCTTTCTGGATAAAATCTTTCTGGTTCAATCCAATGATCAGGATGTCTTCCAATTGCCCAAACATTCACGATGATTCTTGATTTGGCAGGAATGTCATAACCATTAATCACACACGTCTCCCTACATTCTCTTGGCAGAATCAAAGCACAAGGAGGATGTAATCTTAGAGTTTCTTTTACAATTGCCTTCATGTAATGTAATTCTCCAATACCCTCTTCAACAACATGTCCCTTCTTATTGAAAACTTGTCTCACCTCAGCTTGTGCCTTTTCCATCACTCTTGGATGTTTTAGCATTTCTGACATCGCCCATACTAGAAAAGTAGATGATGTCTCAGTGCCAGCGGCGAACATGTCCTGAAATAAATTACAACTTTCAGTAATAAACAATGGAAACAGTTGCACAATGACCAATATAAATTTAAATGTTAAATCTTAGTAGAATCAAGCTTTGCAACCTTATTTATATACAGTAACATGATCTGAAAGGAGAGTTAATTATATATACTAACCATAATGACAGCTTTTATGTTGTCGTCTGTTATAGGGAATTGAAGGTTTCCTTGATCCTGAACATTCAAAAGGGTATCTACAAAATCTTCTTCTTCACCATCAGCACCAGATTTCCCCTCTCTCTTTCTAGCTCTATGTTGATCAATAATGTTTTGGAATATCTTATCTACTCGTTGATGGATGCTCTCTACTTTAGACCTCAAAGTACTATACACATGAAGCAATTTGATGGAAGGGTATAAATCTGCAAGATTAAAACCCGCAGATGCTTCTACCAAATCCTTGATAGCTGATATGAATATTTCTTCTCCCTTCCATATCTTGCCAAAGGCTACTCTTGAAATGATACTATATGTCAAAGAACTAGACATTCTACTAAAGTTGATTGGTGATCCTGCACTAGAAGAGATAGATCTAATGAGTTTTGATACTTCTTCTTCCCTGATTGATCCAAATGACTGCACCCTTTTCATAGTTAGCAGCTCCAGCGTGCAAATCTTCCGCATCTGTCTCCAATAGTCTCCATAAGGTGCAAATGCAACGTCTGAAAAATTATAACCCACGATACTTAACGCAAGTAGGGAAGGCCTTTGAGCAAATGTGACATCATGGGTTTTCAAAAATTCTTCAGAAATTTCAGGGGAGGAAACAACTATATTTGTAACTTCACCAAGTTGAAGGTGCATAAGAGGTCCATACTTTTTGGCTAAGTCTCTTAGGCGGTGATGGGGTAGAGATCCAATAAAATGGTGCATGCTTCCTACTACAGGTAGCTTCCATGGTCCTGGTGGTAGTTTTGGAGTTGAGTTGTCGGTTTTCTTCTTCCATATTCTTATTGCAGTAAAGAGAAAGAGTAGAAAGGCGAAGAGGATTGGAAAGGAAAGAATTTGACGTTCCATGATGAATATAGAATTTATTTCCACTATATGATATTCATTGTTGTTGCATACTTATAAACTTCATGATCACAGTGGTATTCATGCAAGACCTTTGAAATATGTCCCAAGATCTTGTCAGCTTTTTTTTTTTTTAATTATTTAGCATTATTGGCATTGAAAAAAGCACATTGTTGAGTACGATCTCACGGATTAAAATAGTTTTAAGCTGATTATTTTATTCTATTTATTACTTTTCTCTTTTGTTGCTTTATCTGCATAAACTGTATCATCAAATCTTGTCTTTAATGGTACAGAAAGATTCCTTTCATAAAATAGTTTGAAGTCAGAAATTAAGAAAGAGATAGCCTTGAAAATTATGAAAAATATTTGTTTTTTTTGCACTTGTCGGAGTTTCAACTTTCAACTGCTTTCGTCATAAATTTACAAATCAAGTTGCCACTCGAAAAACATGTTAAAAAATAAATCCCATATACATTAAATACAAGAATATTAAGTAAATTTATATATAATTATATTCTTCAATCCCAATAAATCTAATATATATATATATATATATATATATATAAAGTATGCTGAAAATGTTTTAACTTTTGTTATGTAGCATATATTTACCATGTGTTAGCATTTTATTGGTCCATATGTTATTTAGTTTAGAATGCTTTAAATTTTGCCATGTGATATATATTTACAGTGTGTTTGCATTTTATTGGTTTACATATTATTTATTTTCCTTTATTTTAATCAATGTGATTGGTTCCCATATTATTTATTTTCCTTAATTTTGTTCTATGTGGCATATATATTATTTAGTGTTAATATTTAGATAGTCATATGATAATTAATATTATTTTTATACTTGTAGTTACCAATTATTTAAAAATAGACAATTATTTTTTTTATTTTTTTAAATTTTTTTTAATATGGAACCTCCATAGCTTCAGGATGAACCGTAAACAAGTTCCTATTTGCTTGCTTAATAATTTTCTTTTTTAGTTATTGAGTTGTATCCTTTCAATAGAAAATAATGGATGACATGAAACACAATTTCAAGGGTTTATGAAGAAATTGAATACCAATTATCATGGGAGAGATGACTTATCACATGAGAGATGAGCTCACAAGCAACCGAAGCACCCCTATTAGAAAAAAAAAATTCATATTTCAATTTCTCTCATTCAATACTTAAAAAAAAAAAAAAAATTTATATCAAACAATAATAAAGACCATGCTTGGTGATGCACAGTAGATTAAACAATGGGTTACTGAAAGGTTTATTATTGTTTTTATTTTCTTTTTTTTTTAAATAAATAAAATATGTTTAATTCGAAGTATGTCTCTTTTTTTATAATTAAATATTATTCCCTTATTTTCATCTTTAATTATGATAATTTAAATAGGGGGTCTAAATCAAACAAACATTTTTCACAATTTACAGGCTATCTCTTTCTTAATTTTTGCCTTCAGACTATTTTATGAATGAATTCTTTCTGAATCATTAAAGACAAGATTTCGTGATGCAGAGTTAGTTGGAAAAAAGAAAAAAAAAAAAGCTTAAATTATTCAAAACTTCCAGAGAAAGATTAATTTATGCAGATAAAAAGCAACAAAAAAGATAGTAAGTAATAAATAGAATAAATTAATCAGCTTAAAACTATTTAATCCGTGCAATAATGTGTTTTTTTCAAAGCTAATAATGACTCCACTCCACAGCTAAATAATTAAGATTAATTTCACCCATTATCTTTTAATATAGTACTAAAGCGTTTTATAATTTTTCAATTAAAAAACGTGACATAACAATATTTGAATTATGTGAAATTGTATCTAGAAGGTCTTTACTCCTAATTTTTGACAGTTCTGCTAACAAATGGCCGACATGGCCAGCCAAATCATCAATTTTAAATTATTTTAGCCATGTGTAAATCCTCTTAATTTTTTTCTTAGGGTGAAATCTTTGGAAAGAGCTTTGACCCTCTCTATCTCTCTCTCTTCCTTCTCTTTTTTAACCGATCCAATTTACCATTCTTTTGAATTTTTGTTCTTGATTTCAATGGCCTCTTTCTTTGTCTTTCATTAAAATCTCATCCCCATCCCCCAGTCTCTCTTTCCTCATTGTTCGGGCTTTTTACTATAATATGAGAGTTTAAAATAATAATTACTTATATATGTTATTTTTAAAGAAATTTATTTATGTATGCTACTTTTTTAATATTGATCAATAATATGAAAATCATTATTAAAAAAATTTATCTTTTGCATTTTTTAACTGCACGTTGACTGAAAAAATTTCCGAATTTATTCAAATTGATCATTATATATTATATATAATATATTAATAAAATTTAATTAAATATTTATTACATATACTATATATTATGGATGTATTACATATATATGTATTATAAATTCATTAAATTATAAATTTATTTTAATGAAATATATTATATATGTATTACATATATAATATATTTAATTAATATATTCTAATTTAATTTATATTATATTATACTATTTCATTTAAAAATTGTAAATAAAATTTTAATTAAACCCCATTAATCAATCCAAAGTTACACTTTCAGATTTGTGGAAGTGACGAGGTAATGAATTTTAAAAAAAAAAAGGTGATGGGACAATGTTTTTTATTATATAATATTTCTCAAAATATTAAATTAAAAATGTATAATATAATGTAATTAATATTTTATTTGATGTGATTAATAAATTTTGAGAAATATTATTTTATTTAACCAAACAAATATTATATAAAGTGTATAATTGATTAAAATTTTATTCTATTTTTTTTAGTTAAGGGAATGTAATAATATTATATAGTACATTTTTTTAAATATAATTGACCTAATTAATTAAATCCAATATACTTTAATTAAATTAATGAAATATATTATATATTACATATATAATATAATTAATTAATATATTCTAATTTATATTATATTATATTATTTTGACTATAATTATTTTATATTTTACAATATAAAATATAATTAAATGTTTCAATACAATTAAATGTTATTGACATGAAGTAATATTATCAAAATAACATAATATAATAAATTTTAACCAATTGTACATTTTATATAATATTTAAATAAAATATTAATTATATTATATTATACATTTTTAATTTAATATTTTGAGAAATATTATATAATAATAAATATTCCCATCACTTTTTTTTCTAAAATTCATTGCCCCATCATTTTCACAAATACAAAAGTGTAACTTCGGATTTATTAATATAGGATTTAATCAAAATTTTATTTACAATATTTAAATGAAATAGCATAATATTATATAAATTTAATTATAATATATTAATTAAATATATTATATGTGCAATACATATAAAATATAAAATATGTAATATGTTTAATTAAATTTCATTAATATATTATATATAATATATAACCATCAATTTGAACAAATCCGGAAGTGAAATTTTCGGATTTGTTCAAAAAAAATTTTCTGTCAATGTGCAATTAAAAAATAAAAAAAATGAAAAAATTAAAATTTTTTCTAATAAAATCGGAAGTATGACTTCTGGATTATTAATCAACTTTTAAAAATTGATATGTATGAGTAAATTTTTTTAAAAATAGCATATATAGATAATTATTTTTTTAAACTCTAATATTATGGTAAAAAGCCCTTATTGTTCATATCCTCTTTGATCAAAGTTTCCTGGAAAAGTCAAATTCTGCTGAGAATTGGGTTCATAATTTTGAGATTCCATAATTTATAGCTGGATCTTTAATCTTAAGAGGAGATACCCCTTTCTTATTTTTCTCTAAATTCTAGATTTTGACCGGAAAGATCAATTCTTTTTTTGTTTTTTTATCGAACTGAATCCATTATGCAAATACCAATTTCACAAGAAGCCATAAAGCTTAGCAAACAATTCCTTTTTGTTCTTTTATACCTTTTTATTTTCTAATTCACGGGTAATTATTGTGCAACCCCATCTTCAATTCCTTCTCATGAAAACAAGAAGCACAAGAACAAGTAAAACTCATTTGCCATCAATCATGGCCATAACAATGGAGTCCACCACAAGCTTACCATTTGGGTAAATTACTAAGAGGGTCACTAAATTTATAAACATTGTATCAAATTGATCAATAACTTTTTTTATCTCAAATTAGTCACTAAATTTTAAAAAATATATCAACGAACAATCACCTCGCAATATTGGACTAAGACTTTATTCGCTATATTAGCGGGCCATAATATATCAGCAAATTAGACGGTATACACATCCTTGCCATATCACACGTTTTTGCCACATCATTTTTCACATCAATTTTTTGGATTGTTACCAAAAATACCCCCTCTTTTTCTGCTTCATTTTCTTGCCAATTTCCTTGTTTTCTCAACAACCAAACAGAAAAAATACATAAAATCAAGAAAATCACATAATATTTAAGACAACAACAAACACTTAAAAACCATTATGCCCAATATTTATTCTAACAAAAAAAAACCCATTTTCATTTTTCTTTCGTTTTTTCAATACCCTGTTTCAATAACCAAACAAGGTGAGTGAATATCACAGCTTGGTCGCTGTTCTACTCATGCTCGCTGTCTCATTGTCATCACTTGCACTGACTGGTGCTTGATACACTAAAAGCTCGACCACTTATTTTGATCAGAAGCCGCCGGCAGCCATGATAAGGACCGATGCTTTCGATCGGTGACTCCCAACACCAATTCACCTTCTGACGCCATCATTGGTGGACCCGACATCACCACTATCTCACTAGCTTCACCGGCTTTCCCACTTGACCAAGGTGAGTTCAGTACATATGTTATTCTCTTTGCTAATTCATTGGTTGCTGACCTAGAAAGAAGAATCGCAATTCCAGCAATTATGCGAGTTCTCTAGTTTTGAAAGGGATTTTCAAGACTAGAATCCTTCTCAATTCAAAATCAAACCCAAAAAAAAGGAAAAAAAAAACAAAGGAGGAAGATGAATCTTTATCATCTTCAGTAGTCATGACTAAAATTTCCTCCCTAAAATTCTTTAACGCTTGCGAATTCATTTCTTCTATGTCTTCCGGGTTTGAATTGTCAAATTTGTTCAAAAATTAATAAAAATTAATAAATTTAGATCAATTATCACTAAAAAATTAAACTTAATCAATTAGACAGTCAAACTCAAATTATTATATGATCTCCACAATATTCTTTTTTGCTAAAATTCTATGTATAAAAGTGATTATGAGCCATTATTTAATAGTTTGATAGGATTGTCGCTAAAGAGCATTACACAGATAGAGCTGCTGTTGTGGCGACAAAGACCATCGTGGAGATTGTTCATGTGAGAATCTAATTTTTTTTTTTTTAATTTTGTGATTGAATTTTTTATTTCTATTAATCTTTAATATATGTGGGTATTGATCAAAAAAAGAGAGAAATTTAATGTTCGACCTGTTCCTAGATAGAGGGATCTAGGACCAATCCATAAAGTCAATTGATAAAAAATTTAATTTTTTGGAAGTGATAAATGAATATTGTTTGATTGAATTTTATGGACTTTGTGTTCATTTTGACGACAAGGGAGAGATAGATGGTGATTCTAATGATCTGAAAGTTTTTTTTCCTTGAATTCCTCTTTATGGATTTCCTCTTTTGGAGCAGTCATTGGAAAGAGGTCAAGCCAAAAGGCGTTCATCTTATGGGATTGGATTCCCTATGGCAATGTCCAGTAGCAGTTATCTTCCAATCGGAAAATCTTAACATCAGTAGCATTCAACTAGTTTTAATTTCAATTCAGATGCTAGTAGTCACATTCAGGTATTATTAATGCCAGTTTCGTTGTCGAGGCGCTCGTTTCCATTCTGCTGCATTCAGCCTTGATTAGCTGCTATTCAGAACCTAGCATTAATCTCAACTCATATTTTCAGCTCTATGATTAGTTAATGTCACCTCTGTGGCAAAAAAAAAAAAAAAAGAAGTAAATTGCTTTTATGCTATTTGCTAGCTATATGTTATTCTTCTCCCTGCAATATTCAAATTAAAAAATATGTTTAGTTAATTATATTAGACTGTTTTAATATATTTCTGATGATAATAAATATTACAATCTCAGAATAGGGACACTCATCCAATGGCTTAAAACTTGTAGGTGAATATATAAATTATTTTATTATAAAATATGGTTTTTTTTTAATTTTTCAAATTGATATATTATTCTATATTGTGGTGAGAAATATTTTTGTGAAGTATATGAGAGCCATAGGTTGTTTGACTATGTTGCATGAAAACTCTTGAGAGATCATGTTTTGAAAACGTTTTCTGTCTAAAACCTCATAGAAATTTGATTGAAATGTTTCGGGCACATTTCCATAATTTGAGAAAATTGAAAACTCATTTCCTTAAGCGGAAATCTATTTTCAAATTTTTAAAAAAAAATCAGCTTATTTAAATCAACCCGTAAACAAAAATATTTACTTTCGACTTAATTTTTTCTTATATATAATAATAATAATAATAATAATAATAATTTATTTATTTATAAATATACTTAAAATTATTATATATATATATATATATATATATATATATATATATATATATACTCACATATTTTTTATATTTATGAATTTTTTATATTTACGCATTTCTCTCACGTTTCATTTTTTATATTTTTTAAAAATATTATTTTTCTGTTTTCGTTTTCACATTTCTCATTTTCAATTTCTATTTTTGTGCTACCTAGCTATTTGATATGATTTTATATATAGAGATCAAAAATAGCTCTAAAAGTGAAAATTGAAGAATATAACTTCGACAAAATAAAAGGAAATTGAAGAATATGGCAATATTAAATAATTTAATTTCACATTTTCGATTTTGATTGAGAAAGAAAAAAAATGAATAATGATGGATGATGGAAATAAAAGTAGATTGGATTGGTTCGAAGAGAGAAGGAAGAGAGAGAGAGAGAGAGAGAGAGAGAGAGAGAAATGGTCAAAGCACTTTCTAGAGACTTCAAGTGCAGAGAATGAAGAGAAATGTTGGAGGGGTTAATATTGGCTTTAAATGATAATAAATATGCTAATTTAAAAGTCAGAGGCAATAACTATCTGGTCATAGATATCCATAGTTGAAGTATTTTTATGTCATATTTTTTAATTTAAAGACTATAAAAGTTTAGAATTGAGTTTTATAAAAATATTTTTTAATAATTTTTTATATTATTTTAAAATTGCTTTTTCTCATAAGTAGGTAAAATTGATAATTTTTCTAGAAATAAATTTCAAAAGGCAGTTTATAAAAAAATAAAAATAATCAATTAAATAAAAAATTATAAAAGTGTTTTTTAAATATTAACAACAGTTTCAAATGCATTCAAAGTACATTAGTGATATGTTGAAGGTTAACGTATGAAATTTATCCAATAGATAAGAAAGAGGGAGAGAGAGAGAGAGAGAGAAAGAGATGGTCAAAACTCTTTCCAGAGACTTCACGCACAGTAGCAGTGTAAATAAGCCAAACCCACTCGTGAACTACTTGGGATTGATTCGAAATCGACTCGATATAAATTGAGTTGAACTTGAGCTACTCGAGTAGCTAAACTAGTAGAGCTTGAGCTTTATATTACTCGGCTCGTTAGGCTCTCGAGTCTAATCGAGCTTTTATATATTTTCTATTATACCCTTTATATATTACTAATTGAGTCTAAACAAGTTGAGTAGAGAATAATCAAGCCTATAATCAAGTCTAAACGAGCCTAATCGAGTTTTTATGTATATAATATTCTACCTTTATATATTACTCGTTTACTTTCAAGTTCGATTCGATTAAGCTCGAGCTCGTTAATTTTACTCGTGCTCGAGCTTGAGTTTGAGTTATTCAAAACTTAGCTCGAGTTTTTAGGATTGAGCTCGAGTTCGAGTACTCCAAAACTCAACTCGACTCGTTTACACTCCCAACACACAGAGAGGAAAGAAAATATTATAGGGTTTACATGTGGCTTAAAATAATTTAAAATTGATAATTTGAATGGCCACATCAACCATCTGTTACCAAAGTTGATAAAAGTTAGGGATAAGGACCATCTGTTTACAGTTTTGTTAGAAGAAGTGAAATCAAATGAAAATGAGAGCAAAATCAAATCTATCTTCATTAAAGCATTGTACAGAGACTATATACACAGGTGGGAAAACACAAAATAGAAATTCTAACCACTTAACTAACTGAGCCAATCACCAAGTGACAACTCAATAAAGCTCTAACTGACTAATAACAAAACTTTAATAGCTAAATAACTTAATTAATTTAACACTCCCCCTCAAGATGTGCATATACATTATGTATGCACATCTTGCTCAAAAGATATTCAAATTGAACCGGATGGAGAGCCTTTGTGAATAGTTCAGCAATCTGATCCTTTGATATGACATACTGAAGCTTGACAGTACCATCTGTAACTTTTTCTCTTGTGAAATGGCAATCTAGTTCGATATGTTTGGTTCTTTCATGTAGAACTGGATTCTTTGCAATTTGTATTGCTGATGCATTATCTCAAAGCATCATCACTTCCTTCGAATGACATACATTGAAATCCTTTAATAATGCAATTAACCATATGATTTCACACACTGTTGAGGCTAAAGATCGATATTCTGCTTCAGCTGAGCTCTTTGAAACTACACTTTGTTTCCTGGCCTTCCAACTTATTAAAGATTTTCCTAAAAAAATAGAAAAACCAGTCATTGACCACCTTGTTTCCGAACACCCTGCCCAATCACTGTCTGCATAAGCAGTCAAACATAAATCTGAGTCAGCAGAAAGTAAAATACCCTACCCATAAGCCTTCTTAATGTATCTAAGCACTTTCAAAGCTGCTTGCCAATGAACCATTGCAGGTTTGTCCATGAACTGAGCTAAAATGCTCACTGCATAACAAAGATCTGGTATGGTCAATGTCAAATATAAAAGTCTTCCTACCAACTGCCTGTATTCAGTAGGATTTGATAGAAGACCTGCTTCAGTATGTACCAGTTTATGATTGACTTCAATTGGAATATTTGAGTCTTAGCACCCAACATGTTAAAATCCTGCAGTAACTCTAAGGCATATTTTCTCTAAGATACAGAAATGCCTTTATGTGACCTTGCTATCTCAAAACTAAGAAAATATCTCAAAGTTCCCGGGTCCTTTAGCTTAAAACGTTCATTTAGATCAGTTTTCAGCTGTGTAATTAATTCTCCGTTATTGCTTGCTATTGCTATATCATCTACATAAACAAGCATAACAATAAAATCTGTTCCTTCAGTTCTTGTAAATAGAGAATAGTCAGATCTTGATTGTTGAAAACCAAGATTCAAAAGAGCCTCAGTTAGCTTGGCATTCCACTGCCTAGAAGCCTGTTTGAGACCATACAAGGATTTATTTAATTTGTAAACTAGTTTCTTGGAACTAGCTACATTCTGTGCACCAGATTCTTGTAAAATCTCCCTGTGAATCTAGTAGCCTGGTGGTAACTCCATATAGACATTTTCCAATAAATCTCTATTTAAGAATGCATTGTTGACATCTAGTTGAGCTAAATGCCAACCCTTAACAGCAACAAGAGTGAGAAATAACCTGACTGTGGTATGTTTGACAACAGGTGAGAATGTTTCTTGGAAGTCAAAACCTTTCCTCTGCAAGTATCCTTTAGCTACAAGTTTGGCTTTGTATCTTTCAATAGAGCCATTAGAGTGATACTTAATTTTGTAAACCCATCTACAACCCACTGCCTTGTGACCTTCAGGTAATGGAACTATAGACCAAGTCTTGTTAGCTTCTAAGGCATTAAGTTCAAATTGCATAGCATCTTTCCAACACTCAAAATTATTAACTTGCTTAAAGGAAGAAGGTTCAGTAATAGTGGAAATAAACAAGATGAAATGATGGTGATAGTTTATCATAAGAAATACAATGACTCAAAGGATGGGTAGTGACAGAAGGAAGATCATGATCTTGATTGAGATGTGAAGAATGATTTTGAAGATGCAAATGATAATCCTGAAGATATGTAAGTAATTTTCTAATTCTAGTGCTTCTTCTTAAATCAGGAATAGTAGTGTCATAATGGAGAGTTGATGGATCAGAAGAAGAAGATGAACTAGAAGGTCCAGGAGCAACAGAATTAGGAGAATGATTAGGTGATGTAGATGAAATAGGAGGATTGAGAGACAAAGAAGAACCAGATGGATCACTTGGAGTTGAGGAAGATGAAGGAGATTGATTGGAATCAGAGGATTCAAAAATAGTAGGAGTGATAAGAAAAGAGAAAGATATGTTAAAACTGATATCTGGTATGCAAGGTAAAGCAAGACCTTGAGAATTAAGAGAAACTGAAGATTGATGGAAAGGAAAAAATATATTCATGAAATTGAACATCCCTATAATGAAAAACAGTATGATTGTCAAGACTGTACAACTTATAACCTTTTTTTTTTTTTTAAGAATAACCTAAAAGAATACACTTGTGAGCTCTACTGTCAAACTTTCGTTTATAAGGTTGCAAATTACTGGCATATGCAAGGCAACCAAATGATCTCAAGTGAGAATAGGTAGGAACTTTATGGAATAAGGTTTCAAAAGGAGTTTTGTTATCTAGAATAGGGGTTGGTGTTCTGTTAATCAAATAAACTGCTGTGAGGACAACATCCCCCCAAAAATGAATAGGTAAGCTAGCAAAGAATAAGAGTGATCTAGCAATATTCATAATATGTTGGTGTTTTCTCTCGACAACTCCATTCTGCTGTGGGGTATATGGACATGATGTTTGATGGATTATACCATTGGTGTGATAAAAAATGGATAAAAGGAATTCTGTACCATTGTTTGTTCTGAAAATTTTGATTTTCTTATCAAACTGAGTATGAACAAACTAATAAAACTGAGGTAGGAGATGACTAACTTCTGACTTATGTTTCATCAAAAAAATCCAAACACATTTGGTATAATCATCTACTAGGGTAAGAAAATAATGATGGCCTTACAAGTTTGCCTGAGAAAATGGTCCCCAGACATCACAGTGCACTAAATCAAAAGCTGCCACTGAATTGGGAACATGAGAAGGAAACACTTCTCTCTTTAATTTTGCTTTATTACAAGCATCACAAGGTACATCTTTATTATCTGACATTACATTTGGAATAAGAGGAACAAATTTATGTAAGGGGGCATGACCTAGTCTGTGATGCCATATACTACTAGAAACAGTACAAATAGAAGATGTAATAGCAGAAGAACAATGAGATTCTAGACTGAGATGAAACAATCCTCCTTTGAGTTTAGCCTGTCCAATCATCTTCCATGATGACAGGTCCTAAACAAGATAGTAATCTTGTAAGAAGATGAAACAAATATTAATTTTGAGATTGATTTTACTAACTGAGATGAGATTAAAAGAAAAGGAAGGAACAAACAATACATTGTGAAGAACAAGAGACTGATTGAAGACAACAGTACCTATGTGGGTGACTTGAGCTTGAAGACTATTAGGAAGGTCTACATAACAATTAGAAACAGAAATATATGAAACAAAAGAATCAAGAGAACATGTGATGTGATCTGTTGCTCCTATGTCAATGATCCATGGTGCAGGTGTGGACTTGGTTGTCATTAATGCATGAAACAATGGGGTATTAACAGTGGAAAATATAGAAAACTGAGGATTACTTACAAAATTAACAAAGTGTGATTGTGAAGAATTTGAATGACTAGGTGTATCAATTGAGGAAGATGTTGTGCAGCCAATTGTTTGAGAATTCAAAAGATGAACAAATTTCTGGACTTGATCCTGAGACAAAGACGAGTCTGTGATGGATGTATTAGAAGAAACATTGGGACGAGTTGTGAGTGGTGCTGAAACATTAGAAGAACCAGAATGAGTCATCAATGGTGTTGATTGAACACTCAAAGGCATAGATGAAACTTGATTAACATGTTTGTAATTCTGATTGAGTGTCTTGTTCCTGGTGAATTTGAAATCCATTGGGAAACCAATCAATCTAAAACACTTCTCCTTAATATGCCCTGACTTACCATAGTGATAACAAATCTTTTCACTATTTTGATTCCTCTTAACAGCTATAATGACATTGTCATTAATATTTTGAGTTTGCAGCAGAAAAGTTGTTTAAGATTCTTCTCTAAGAATCATATTAAAAGCTTCATCCAGAGAAGGCAATGGTTTCATGTTGATTATCTGAGATCTTGTATGCTGATAGGTTTCGTTCAAGCCATTCAAAAACTTAAACAGAAAATCCTTTGGTGCTTCATCTACATACTTCTTGAAGCAATTGTCATTGCACTTGCCACATTCATAGTGAGGAAGCAGCTTAAGATTCCTTAATTCTTCCCAAATTGTGTTTAATTCAGTAAAGTAATCATTCACTGTCTTAGTTCCTTGTGTAATTGAACAAAGCATGTTCTGTAATTGACAGTTTTAGAATCATTTGGATGAAGAAACCTTTGTTCTAACTCGAGCCAAATCTTTCGAGCTTCATCAACATAGAAAACAGTAGATGCAATTGGTTGAGAAATTGATCTTAGTAACCATGAGATGATCAGATTATTGCATCTAGTCCATGGAACATACTTATCACTAGATGGATCAGGTTTAGAGATGGTTCCATCAATGAAGCCTTGCTTGTTCCTAATTGATACAGCAAGAAGAAAAGATCGTCTCCATGAAGCATAATTGAAAGCATTAAGTTCAGGTGTGACAATGACAGAACCGTGATTCTCAGAATGATGCAAAAAATAAGGAGATGAAGGATCCTCAACTAGATTCATTGATGAATTACCAGATGTAGCTATAGATGAATTACTCAAATCCGCCATGAAAGATCGTGAAAAAAACAATTGAAAAGAAAAACAGAGATCGATAAAACCTGAGAAGTCAAGCTTTGATGAATTCTTCAAGAAGAAGGAGAGGAACAGATCAAGCAAATGATAAAACGAATCTCAATTCCAGAACTTTGATACCAAGTTAGAAGAAGTGAAATCAAATGAAAATGAGAGCAAAATCAAATCTATCTTCATTGAAGCATTGTACAGAGACTATATACACAGGCGGGAAAACAGAAAACATAAATTCTAACCACTTAACTAACTGAGCTAATCACCAAGTGACAACTCAACCAAGCTCTAACTGACTAATAACAGAACTTTAATAGCTAAATAACTTAATTAATTTAACAAGTTTTATACAATTCAAGTATTTATAGTTCATATTTCAAAGAATGCTAAGTACCTTTTTTATATTGCATTTTCTTTTTACAAATTAAAATATGTGGCAAATTTCAATGGCATTATTGTTATATTAATCAATTTTTAGGATAATTTCATGTATTAATATTTTTTAATAATATAAAAAATGTAAAAAAATGTAATATATAAAATATATTTAGCGCTCTTCATGTCATCACGTTTTTTTAATTAAAGAACCACAAAGTATATTAATGATGTATTGGAGAATGTGTGAAATTTACCCAAATAATTTAAAAAAAAAGGGCTGAGATCTTTGGACATATTTCAACATCTTGCATGAATACGATCTTGCATGAACACGACATATGATCATGAAGTTTATAATTATGTAACAAAAATGTGCTTTTTATGCTAATAATGACTCCACTTGACAGCTAAATAATTAAAAAAAAAAAAAAAAGCTGAGATCTTGGGACATATTTCAAGATCTTGCATGAATACGACGTATGATCATGAAGTTTATAATTATGCAACAAAAAATGAATATCATATAGTGGAAATATTAATTAAGTTCCCACGTGATTCCATTCAACTAGAAGGCAAAAGACTAAAATGCATAGCAGAACCCCATATATTTGGATATATAGGAAACCATAAGTCTCATCCTCAATAATTTCTATTTTGATCATCGAACATCAAATGCTTATCTTTCCAATCATTTTCACCTTTCTGCTCTTTCTCTTTACTGCAACAAGAATATGGAAGAAAACAAAAACCAACTCAACTCCAAAACTACCACCAGGACCATGGAAGCTACCTCTCGTGGGAAGCATGCACCATTTTGTTGGATCTCTACCCCATCACCGCCTAAGCGACTTGGCCAAAAAGTATGGACCTCTTATGCACCTTCAACTTGGTGAAGTTACAACTATTATTGTTTCCTCCCCAGAAATTTCTAAAGAAGTTTTGAAAACCCATGATGTCACATTCGCTCAAAGGCCTTCCCTACTTGCATTAAGAATTGTGGGTTATAATTTTTCAGACATCGCATTTGCACCTTATGGAGACTATTGGAGACAGATGCGGAAGATTTGCACGCTGGAGCTGCTAACTATGAAAAGGGTGCAGTCATTTGGATCAATCAGGGAAGAAGAAGTATCAAAACTCGTTAGATCTATCTCTTCTAGTGCAGGATCACAAATCAACTTTAGTAGAATGTCTACTTCTTTGGCATATAGTATCATTTCAAGAGTAGACTTCGGCAAGATATGGAAGGGAGAAGAAATAATCATATCAGCTATCAAGGATCTGATCGAAGCATCTGGGGGTTTTAATCTTGCAGATTTATACCCTTCCATCAAATTGCTTCATGTGTATAGTCGTTTGAGGTCTAAAATAGACAGCATCCATCAACGAGTCGATAAGATATTCCAAAACATTATTGATGAACATAGAGCTATAAAGAGAGAAGGGAAATCTGGTGCTGATGGTGAAGAAGAAGATTTTGTAGATATCCTTTTGAATATTCAGGATCAAGGAAACCTTGAATTCCCTTTAACAGACGACAACATAAAAGCTGTCATTCTGGTTAGTATGTATATAATTAGCTTCCCTTTCAAACAGGACTGGCTTCAGCATTTTGGATGCCCTATACAATTTCAAAAAATGAACCCTCAATTTCTCATCCCTTTATATAAATTTTTTTTTAATAAATTTAAAGCCCAGTAAATTTACTAAATCTAAAATGCAATATAATAATTAGTTCTTAAATACAAATAAATTATTATTAAAATCCAATAAATTAAGCAATTGTACTTTAATGAATATGATCTACATGCTATTTTCAAAAAAGAAATTGAGTTAGGTTTACTTTTGTGAATTTGAGTGAATTTAAGTTAGTAGTTTAGTGGATTTTTATATTTTAATTTTTAATAAGTTTTATATTTTAATATTTAAAAATGTGAGGCTCCCTGATTGGGGAGGTCCTAAACAACCGCCTAGCTAGCCTCCCCTTGGAGACAGCTATGCTTTTAAATCATATTACTGTATGTAAATAAGGTTGCAAAGCTTGATTCTACTAAGATTAAAGGTTGTTAAGCATATAATATGGGAAAATGTTTCATATTGATTAAATATACTAATATATTAAGTAATTAATATAGAAATAGACTCTCCAATTTTAATAATCTAGATACAGAAATTATCCCATTTTGATCAAATACAAACATATTAAGTAATTAGTGATGTGAACAAAGCCATAAATCAAAGTCTTCTGGGTTTAGTTCGAACTGGGAAAACCTACAAAACAAAGGGGTGAGGTCTAGGCAAGCAGCCTGGGTGAATACTATAATGCTTAAGTTAGTGGTACTTATGAGAATAAGAGAATTTGAGAGTATTTAGAGTCTAAAAAAGTATTACCCTTGCATAGGAGCGATGGAGAGGTATTTATAGACGATCTTACTTGGGGAGCAAGGCCCTAGATAATAGGCACATAGTTCGTAGATAGTGATCCGAGATAATATGCCTCATCTTTGTCGATAAAGGTCCGAGCTAATCGGCCTCATCTTGTGGATAAAGGTCCGAGATAAGTGACCTTAACTTGGTGGTTACATATGGGAGAGCGGCCTCTGGAGTTGCAGAAGCAGCAAACATGGGCTTGTGATTGATCTAAGTCGAAGTTCACTTGTAGCGGAATAGTGGAGTGTTCAGAGATAATTTGTGGCGAGCCTTGGGTCGCTAGTTTAGGTAGAAGTGTATCAATTAGTATAGAAATGGACTCCCAATGTTCTCGTGGTGAGTTTCTTTTAATTGTCTTTCACTCAGTAATGAGTTTTCAAATTTATTTTTTGGCCTAAGTGTCAATTAGACTTAATAAAAAATTATTTTCACTCAGTTGGCACTTGCCACTTGAGGAACTTATTAACATGAGAAAATGTCTTACATTAATTAAATACAAATACATTAAGTGGTTAATAATAAAAATAGACTTTCTAACCTTAATAGGCTAGCTTTTAAGGTTAGTTATCCTAAATTTATATTAAAAACTTAACAAAGGTTTAAATTTATATTGGTCATTGTGGAAGTGTTTCCATTGTTTTACTGAAGTTATAATTTATTTCAGGATATCTTTGGTGGTGGCACTGAGACATCATCTACTATTCTAGCATGGGCGATGTCAGAAATGCTAAAACATCCAGCAGTGATGGAAAAGGCACAAGCTGAGGTGAGACAAGTTTTCAATAAAAAAGGATATGTTGACGAAGAGAGTATTGGATAATTACATTACATGAAGGCAATTGTAAAAGAAATTCTAAGATTACATCCTCCTTCTGCTTTGTTACTTCCACGAGAATGTAGGGAGAAGTGTGTGATTAATGGTTATGACATTCCTGTCAAATCAAGAATCATTGTGAATATGTGGGCGATTGGAAGACATCCTGATCATTGGATTGAACCTGAAAGATTTTATCCAGAAAGATTTCTTGATAGTTCAATCGATTATAAGGGCACTAATTTTGAATTTATCCCATTTGGTGCTGGAAGGAGGATTTGTCCAGGAATGTTGCTTGGGATAACTAATTTTGAGTTCCCTCTAGCACAATTGCTATACTATTTTGATTGGAAACTCCCCAGCGGACTGCAATAAGAAAATCTTGATATGACTGAAGAATTTGGCCTTGTAGTGACAAAGAAAAATGATCTCTACATAATTCCCCTTCCATATCTCCCTACAGCAGCAAAGTAAAATCTTGAGAGAGCTTCTTTGTATGTTAGCTGATGTTTGCCAATGAGTAAATTGAATTCTAAAAGTTATTGCTCAATTGCTATATATGGCAAATACTTGAGTAGTTTGTTTTGTTTTTTTTGTTTTTTTTTTTTTTGAGTTGGTATCTTGAATAAATATTTTTCCATTGGAGCTTTAGTTCTAATGAGAATTTTGTTTCTACTTTTAAATAAAGTGATTTGCATCTCACAAAAATTTTTTGAGCAAAGTATTTGGTTGTTGAAAAGCTGCTTGTGAATGGCAAATTGATAACCATAATGAAAAATTTCTAGCTTGACATTTTGAGACATAGAATTATTTAGGTTTATCTACTATAACTCCCTAATAATAGTAGCTCTCAATCAAACATTCAGGCTACTAATATTATCAATTTGAAAATTTAGGAACAACCGGACAAGTCAATCTATAAACCCAAAAGTTTAACTTCATTAAATGATTGAATTAAATCCACGTGACTAATTTTAGAGTTATTATTATTCTGTATAAGATTAATGTTGAAAATTTAACTTCATTAAATGATTGAACTAAATGCACATGACTAATTTTAGAGTTATTATCATTCTATATGAGATTAATGTTGAAAATTTCATTAGAAATGATAGATCAAATATTTGTAATTGTGTGACTAGATTCATTTGAAGACAGAATTCGAATTGTGGTATGATATGTATAGTCATCGATAGACCTAGCCATAGGCCAATTTGGAATAGAACTCAAACTGAACTGAATTGACGAAAAACCCAGACTGGAACCTTGATTTTAGTTTGATGACAATTTTTGTCAAAATTAATAAATTTGGAATGGTTCTAGAATCAAAATCGGAATCTAAATTGCCGTGGATTGGAATCAAAACCAAATTGTCTATCTATCATTTGTTAATTTTCAGCTCCACAAAACATTGAACCAAAACTGCCAGTCTAGTTCTAATTTTGATATGGTTTGGAACCATGGCCGAGGCTAATCACCGAGCAAGGCATGCTTATTACTATTATGCCAAGTCAATTACTCTATCAAAATGATCCTCTTTCTATTTATAAAAATTATCATATTTCAAATTTGATCTCATGTACATGGTTTATGGTTTATTAAATTTTACATTATACTTACTGTTAACCATGTATTTTCCTTTTCATGAATAACGAGAATTATCTCTTCTCATCTCAAAAAAAAAAAAAAAAAAAAAAAAAGAAGCACCTCAACCAAGCCATTTGACTCAATATGCCACCTTGAATCCACGTTAGATGACTGAGGTGATGTGCCACTTAAGTGAGATTTTGGTTAGAAATTCCTATTGGGAAATGAATCCCAAATCGAATAATAATAAAATGTATAAATAATTTATAAATGAGTGAATATTGGATCTAGTATAAACTAATTAGTTTTGTACAAGTGGGTTTCAATACTTGCCCACTTATAAGCCTACAAATGTAAGGGCCTATAAACTTTAATATGCTATCAGACTAATGATGTCAATCCGAAATAAAATTGAAGAAAAAATGCTAGCCGATTCATTTATAAACAAGTATTAACCGATTTGTGGACTTTAATAATTCCTAGATGACCATTGATTGAAAAAAAAATTATTATTTTTATGTTTCCATGTATCAAATTGAATTTTAGTGACCATATTAGAAAAATTTTCAAAATTTAGTGATTTTTAAGGTCATTTAACCATGCAACACCCTTATATATATATATATATATATATATATATATATATATATATATATATATATATATATATATATATTTTAAATTTTTATATCTCTGATTTGATTGGCGAGTTGGAATTCAAATTTCATACCCATGAATATAACTCTAATATCTTAGATTTATTTTGCCAATTTTTTTAAAATAAAGTTGGTTGTTATCATTGACAGAGGGAGGGCGATAAGGAGGCCATGGCACCCCAACCTCCAAAAACCAATTTTTTTTTTTAGTGTAAAGTTATTAAAATTTAAATAATTCTCAATTTAGCGTTAAAAAAAAGACTAATTGTCAATTTAAATATATTATTGTATAAGGAATTCCATTAAAACTCCAAAAAAAAAAAATTCTTATTAAAATAATAATTAAAGTGCTTAGTATACAAGAATTTCAAATTTATTTGAATTCAGTTCTTACAAATTTAAGTTTTCAAGTAAAGAAATCTTAAGCACACGTTTCATGAGTTTCAAAAGCAATTTAATTCTTAATTTCTGCCTTCAGACTATTTCAGGCAAGGGAATCATTCTGAAATAATAAAGACAAGATTTGGTGATGCAGAGTCAGGAAAAAAAAAAAAAAAGGCTTAAATTATTCAAAGCTTCCAAGGATAGATTAACCATGTAGATAAAAGCAACAGAACATTAGAATAAAAACTACGTAATCCTTGAGATCATGCTCAATAATGTGGCTTCTCTATGCTAGTAATAACTCCATTCCAAGCTAAAATAATTCAAAAACAAACACTGACTACTACGAACAATTTTAAGGCCTTACTGTTGAAATATAAACTTGTTTTAAAAACTCAAGTTTAATTAAAATTCAATCCAAATGATGAAGTTCAGCTCAAAATACTTTCTAATATTTTTTACACGTTGAATTACAGGTCAAGAGTCGATTAGATTATTGAAAGTTGTATTTATATGTGTATGCTTATTATATTTGTTAGGTGTAAATTTAGTATAAATTAGGTGAAAGATATGTTTATGTGATTTGTATTGAATTAAAATTAGTATAAATACCCTTCTCTCTCTTTGCAAGTAGCAAGAAAAAAATAAGAGAAATAAAAAATAAAACTTCTTGAGAGTTGTGAGATCGATGCTAAGCAAAGAGTGTTATATTTTATAGTAATAAATTATTTTTCAAAATGAGTTTTTGTGTGAACACTTATATGACATATATATGAAGTTTATGATTATGAAACAAAAATGAATATCATGAACACAGTGGAAATATCAAGTTGCCATGTGATTCCAATTCCGCCCAACTAGAGACAAAACTGGAGAAATAAAAAGATAGCATTTTGAGATCCGTATATTTGGATTGGATGCAATTCGCCAATCAAATCATACGTCTCGTTTCTCAATAATTTTTATTTTCATTGTAGGATGAAATTCAACCAATTTAAAAATTATTTTTTATGAGAATATTGAGGTCATTCTATTCTCACTTTTGCTAAGATTTAATTTGGTATAATTTTTTTTTTAAATATTAGAGATTACATTTAAATTTCATTTCATAAAACAAATTTAATATTATTTTTTTATTTTACTCGTTTGGATCGATTTCGGATTGCTTCATAGGTTGATTCATTTGAGTCGAAAAATTACTTAATTCATTTAGTTAACTATGATATGATTTAAATTGACCTGTAAATTTTCATGTTAAATTATATTCGAGCCGTTTTAAATTTTTGAGTGATTCAAATAGAGTAAAATTACCACTTCATTTTAAAGGATTATACATAAAGGTGTATGTAGTATAAATTTTATGAAGGATAACTTATCTAAATGAAATTTGTTTAAGGAAAATTATATCAGTTTAATTAGCAGCTTCTTTCAAATTTTAATTCAAATCAAATTTAATAATAATAATAATAATAATAAATCCAAATGACAACTAATATTAAGTACCAAAACACAGTGTAATTTTATCAAATGCATACATGGCAATCATATAATTGATGATTCTAGGCAATCAGTTTTTTTTTAGTTAATTATATATAAATATATAATTAAAATCTCAGGACAAAATCTCGATAGGCCCATATGACGAAGCATCTTTAAATTTTTTTTTTTAAAGAGTAAAATGAGGTTAGTACCAGCTCTAATTGAATATGCTAAACCACCAATGACCAATAAAAGATATTTTTTTTTTCTTTAATTTATCATGTACATGAGAATATTAATTATTGTCCAGACATGCAAAGTCAAAATTGGCGAGCCGTGAATTGAATGATTTATCATTAAAAATCAATAATAATTACTATCATTGTTACGCAGGCTTCAATCGAGTATAAATTAATAGCCAAGCCACATAGCCATTACATTTACCTGACACAACTGATCTTGCATAATTTCTAACATGGGTATTGTGACTTATCAAGTACAGGCTGAGAGCCCAATCTCACACACCAGAATGTTCAAAATGCTTGTTCTTGAATCTGGTACCTATCTCCCACAGATCAAGCCTAAGGCTGTTAAGAGTTTTCTCCCTATTGAAGGAGATGGAGGACCTGGTAGCGTCGTGCAACTTAAGTTCAGTGAAGGTCAGTTAGTAGTTAATTTCTCTAATTACTACATACTACTTAACTAATTACTTTCGTGTTAATCCATTTTGGACACTAATTAATATTATTGTACATGCATGTATAGATTTGCCGATAACTCATGTGAACGACACCGTAGATAAGATTGATACAGAAAATTATGTATTTGCCTACTCAACGATTGAGGGCAGCGATCCTTCTGTCATAAATGATAAAATTGAAAAAATGTCTTTCGAGATTAAATTTGAACCCAGTCCTAATGGTGGAACCATTGCCACCCGCAGCTGCAAGGCATTTACCGTTGATGGTGTTGAGGTGAATGAAAAGGAAGTAATCGCTGCTATAGACATGACCATGCAAGGTTTTCTACAAATATTCAACAGTTTTTCTGACTGGGCTGTTGCAAATCCTGATGCCTAAATTTATACAACCAAAAATGTACGCCAATGGATGTTTTTCTTTTGTCAACTATCTTAATAATGTTACGTTGTTGCCAATTTCCCATTGCATGGACAAAGTCTCAATGTTTTGCTTGTTAACGGGAACTGAAATCAATCACGGTGCCTTTGCATAGTGAAATTTAAAATTTGACATTTGAAATTTGATTGTTTGGATGGGAATAGTGATAATTTAAAATCCAATATTTTGAATTAATTTTTAATAACAAATAATTAAATATTTTTTTCCACTTAATTAGCAACAATTATTTTATATTAATTACTAAAATATTTTTATGAAAATATTAAAATTGTTGTTGTTTTTTTTTTTTAAATAATCAAAGTATTGTTAAAAATTTATTAATTTATGGCGCAAAATATTATTAATTAAGACAATTCATTTAATAAAATATTAACACAATAACAAATAACATCTTGAGGAAATAGTTTTGGATAACTATAGTGCTCTGTAAACAACAGGGATCGGATGTTTACACATTAATATGTTGTTATTTCAATATGAACTAAATCCCACATCGTAAGGAAAAAAAAAAAAAAACAACCTATACACACACACACACACTCACGTCAGCCGTATTTGCATCTCTATCACGGTCCATGGGTGCACTGTAAACCTAATAAATGAGCTGGAGCTAAAGTCCAATCCGCTTGACTAGTTCTTGGACATTGAGTCAATCCCACAAATCTTTACCTGCCATAGTTTGAAAGGTTTTTTAGGTGCAATGTTGGAGTAGCATACAAGAATATGTTAAGCTAATTAGGCTAAAAAAAAAAAAGGTTCAAAATCTGAAAATTAAATCATTATAATCAAATAAAAAATAATGAAATGAATTAGGAGCAATTTTTTTTTTCTATTTTTAATTTTTGTGTCACTATTTCTTGGACTAGCAATGAAAGATGATGAAGATGGCAGAGCTGTATTTATTGGGCAATTTAGTTTTCTTTCTACTCATTAATGCATTTAAATAGGAGTGCAAATTGTTCCTCCCCAAACTTTGCTAAGTGAAAAACCAAGTGTTAAATTTCATTATTTAATAAAGTTCAGATTTATTTTAATTTTAAACAGATTTGATTTTCTCTTATATTTATTTTCTCTTTATTTTTTGGTGAATATTAATTTGTTATTTGATTGATAGTTTAATCAAAGTAAATTGCAAGTCTTATTTTTAGGACTGAATCTATATTTGTTGGTATCCATATTAGATTTGCAGAAAGACCATATCGCCGAGTACAATTCAATTTTTCAAATTAAAATTGTTGTCATCACTATTTGTATTCCTGGTTTATTTTTATATTAATTTTAAGGAATTATAATATTATAAGTGACTATAATTTTTATTATTTTATTTTACTAATTAGTGAAATATTTTAGATTCTAAAAAATACAATCAAGTACTAAATTGAATTTCGTTTATATATTTAATCCAACAAGTAATGCTGCTTTTCTTATATACTGAAACAAAAACAACAACATTGTCATTTAATTTGATTTATTACCATTTGTTGATATCAAATTAACATTTAAACGATCTGCCTAGAATTTTTTTTTTTTTTTAACTCGATTGTGGGAGGAATATATGGAACAGGATTAAATAGAGAGCATTTTGTCTTTTCCCTGTACCAGCAATATCTTCAAACATGTCAAGATTTTCTGGCTTCTGTCCAACAACAAATTTCTAATCAAAATGATATAGTAATTGCGCAAGTGGAAGCTCAACAGTAGCAATTTCAAATATCATTCCTGGACACTTTCTTCCACCAGCTCCAAATGGAATAAATTGGAAATTATTTCCCTTATAATCAATTGGACTTGATTAGAGCCAGACCAAGGTAGTTGTTGGGCTAAAGACTGTAAGACAATTAAGAGCTAGATCAAGGTAGTCGATGGGCTGGACTTCATTTGAACTGGATCTCAAGGCCTGCAAGACAATTGAAGAGCAGTAGGGGTTCAAGCACAAGGACCATCGATGTGCACGTCAGCTATAAAATTTATTGAGGGCTGTAAAAGGATAGCTTCCTTGTAACTAAAATATTTGTGTAAAATAAGAGGTTAAGAAAATGAAGAGTCAGCTATCTCAAATTAATGGTATATTTTCTCTTTTATACTTTAGCTTCATTCTTTGTGAGTTGTGAGAGAGAGAGAGAGAGAGAGAGAGAGAGAGAGAGAAATTGGTAGAGTACACGTATTTTTCGAGTAATGATAAAAAAATATAGTCTGATTAGACTGATGCAAGATTTTGTTGTCAAATAAAATATGTAATGGCATCATATGTAATAGTTGGCTAATAGCCGCCTTAATATGACATGTCTCATCTAATATATTTGATGAGTGATAATTATTACAGTTCCTCATCTTTTGACCTTCTATTCTATAATGAAAATGATCAATGACGAGACATTATTTCTTCTAGTGAATTTTTGGCCTCAATCTGGCTTACTATCTTCTTGGGCTCATATTCTAGGCTCATAACAAAGTTGCTCATTTGGGTTAGCGTCTTAGTTAGGCCGAATAAGAAATTGAATATTTTTATTTCATATCAAGATTGGTAATAAATCTTATAGGATAAAATTTATCAGCTTCAATCCAATAAGCAGGACCTTTTGCCATAGCCGAAGCATTGACAAAGGTTTTAGGTTTGGCAGGAATATCATAGCCATTACGCACACAATTCTCTCTTCATTCTCCTAGAAGTAGCAATGAAACAGGAGGATGTAATCTCAAAGTTTTTTTTGGAGGATGTAATCTCAAAGTTTTTTTTATCACCAATTTTAAATAGGTTAATTCATGTAGTCTAGCATCAACAACATTTTGCACCAAAGTCCTTCCTCACTTTTGCTTTTGCCTTTTTCATTACTATTGGATTTTTCATCAGTTCTGACATTGCCCATTCTATAGTTGTAGATGACGTATTGCTACCAGCAACAAATATGTCCTGAAATAGATTAGTCGGCAAATCAAATAATGATATTCTTGCTTGTTGCTTAGTTATAAACTTTGTGTATCATTTGCAAAACGTTGAAATACTTTCCAACAACCAATCACTCTTTGATTGGGTAGTATTAGTGTTATATTTTATTGTTGAAAGGCTTTGAATTCAAATTCCAACTACAACTAGAATTCTTATTATGAATTTCACATCATTGACTTCTTCTTCTTCTTCTTCTACTTTTTTTAATGTTACAGCTCGTAAGAATGGCATCATCGCCGGCCGTGATGCCAGCAGCGCCCTTTGTAAGGAGAAGAAGAAGAAGAATAAGTCAATGATGTGAAATTAATAATAAAAAAAGAGTAATTAATAGAATAAATTAGCATATCAATATTTAATCATTGAAATTAGTTGATTACCTTTAGCTTATCACGGACATGAGAGTACTAATTACAGTAAAACTTCAATAAATTAATAATTTTAGGGCTATGCAAATTCTATTAATTTAAAAAATATTAATTAATTAATTAATTAATAATTTATTAATTGTGTACTTATAATTTAAAATAACATCCATTTAATAAATACAAAAATATAAATTATCTATTAATAAAAGGAGCTTAACAGTCTAAGTAATATAAATCAATTTATATCTAATAAATTTATAAGTATGATTTAATTGTATTAATATTTTCAATGTAACTAATATTTTGAAAAATAATAATAGACTCATATTTTAGAGAAATATGATATGTAATTTTAATGAATAATTATATTTATGATATGAATGAGACCAAAAAATTATGTAAAATTTTTAAAAAATTTATTATCTTATTTTTTTATTGAAATTATTAATTTAATTTTTTAGTCTAAATTGAGATCAGAAAAAATTATTATTCAATAAAAATTATCAATTTATGGAGTATTAATTTATAGAAGTTTTATTGTATTTTTTATTCCATGCAAAGTCAAAAGTGACAAGCCGTGAATTGGATGATATTTATTAGTAAAAATCAATAGTAATTATTTTGTCACCGAGAGGGAAGGTTTAGGCTTCATTCAAGTATAAATAGCAGAGCCATAGAGCCATTACATTTGCCCTGCACAACTGATCTTGTATAATAAACATTATACTCTTGTTTAATTTAATTTAATTTTAGTAATTAAAACATGGGTATTGTGACTCATCAAGCACAGGCTAAGAGCCCAATCTCGCACACCAGAATGTTCAAAATACTTTTTCTTGAATCTGGTACCTATTTACCACAGGTCAAGCCTAAGGCTATTAAGAATTTTCTACCTATTGAAGGAGATGGAGGACCTGGTAGCGTTGTGCAACTTGATTTCGGTGAAGGTCAGTTAGTAGTTAATTGCGATTATGCTTACTTGATTACTCTATGTATATCCATTTCGGAAATTAGTTAATATTATTACTTTACATCCACGTAGGTATGCCGGTAACTCATGTGAAGGAAATTGTTGATAAGATAGATGCAGAAAATTTGGTATTCGCCTACACAGTGATTGGAGGCGATCCTGCTGTCATAAATGATAAAATTGAGAAAATGTCTTTCGAGATTAAAATTGAACCCAGTCCCAATGGTGGAACCATTGCCACCCGCAGCGGCAAGGCATTTACCGTTGATGGTGTTGAGGTGAATGAAAAGGAAGTTATTGCTGCTATAGACAAAACCATGCAAATTTTTGTACAAATGTTCAACAGCTATTCTGACTGGGCTATTGCAAATCCTGATGCCTGAATTTATATATAACCAAAATGTACTCCGATGGATCGAGGACATTGCGTGCGGGTATCTTTTTCTTTTTCTCATTTATCTTAATAATGTTGGCATAGCATGATAATAAATATGTTTTCGGTTTAGCTAATAGATCTACGTTTAATTCCTCCTCTGATGTTAAAAAAAAAATAATGATAATATTGTAGCCAACTTCCCATTGCATGGAAAAAGTCTCAATATTTTGCATGTTTAAGGGAATTGAAAACAACAAGGGTGCATACGTATCACTACTAGCGACAAACACGTCCTGAAATAGATTTTTCATCCAATCAATTAATGATATTGTTAAAATATCTCACATTAATTAAATATAAAAATTTTAAGTGATTAATATAATTTTTTATCCAATTAATTAATGATATTGTTAGAATATCTCACATTGATTAAATATAAAAATTTCAAGTGATTAATACAAAAATAAACACTCTATTCGTAACAAGTTAATTTTTAAAATTTATTATCAAATCTATATTAAAAATTTAACATGATATTAAAGCGGGATAATCTTATTTAATTAATTACTCAAAATAAATCAAGTACCAAGTAACACATTAATTAAATATAAAAATATTGAGTGATTATTACAAAAATAGCCATTTCAACCTTAATAAACTAATTTTTAAATTTGTTCTCACAAATCTATATTAAAATTTTAACAGATATTCTTATTTGTTGCTTAGTTATATATATCAATTGCAAAACCTTGAAATACTTTCCAACATTTTATTGTCAAAAAAATTTGAATTCGAATTTCATTTAGAATCAAGATTTCCAAAAAAAAAAAAAAAAACTTAGTCAGCATTAATAAACTAATCTTAATGATTAATTATTAATATTCTAATTTATTCTATTAATTACTTTTTTATTATTAATGGCATATCATTGACTTTTTTTTCTTTTTAATGTTAGCAACTTGCAAGGAGTATGATAATGAACAAAGTTTTTTTAATGACTTCTTTTTAATATGCCTAAATTTACATAGGTAAAATGTGAGCACCTTTTTCTTTTTCTCGTCTATTTTAATTATGTGTTGCGTGTTATCCAAATCACTTTTAAGCATACATGAGTTTAGGTAGAACTCATTTTTAAAAGTTAATTCAAAGATAAAGGGTATTCAATTCACATTATATATACTAAATTAGTGATGTGGGATAATTTTAACATTACTATTAAGCAAATTTAATATAAATATTAAATAAAAAGTGATAAGATGTTAAATAACCAAAAGAGATGACTTTATCTAAATGTGACATAGAAGTACATAAAAATCTGAAAATATTTAAGTTATTCTATAATCTTAGACTCATGATAAAATATTCAAGTCACTAATAAATATTTGAGTCAACTCTTTCTCGAAAGTCGTGTTTACTCAAAGTATAAATGTATATCTGAATTTATATTTAATAAAATAAAATTTTACATTATTAAATTAGATAAGAAAGTAGAAATATATATCGACATTGTATTATCTACAATTTTTTAAAAATAGATTCGTATTTCACTGTAAGTGTCAGAGGATTGGAAAATTTTGTAAAAGACTATCTTCTTTGTAAATTGTACATGTTATCACTTACAAAATTTTACTCAAATTAAAACACCTTCTTGTCAATTCTTCAAGAATTTTGGAAAAAGCGGTCCTTATTTTGTAAAAGTTTATTGTTTGCAAAGTGATGTGTGATATGAAAGATATCCTATTTTTATAAGTTTTTGGCAGATTTCGTAAAAGAGCACTATAAAAATATTCATTTTTTTTGTAAGTTTTCTAATAATTATGTAAATGACACCATTTTTATTTGTAAAAATGTACAACTCGCAGAATAATATGAATATTTCCTTTTTTGTAAGTTTTTAGAAGATTTTGTAAAATGGCACAATTTTTTTTTTTGTAAAAGCTATCATTTACAAAATATTATTAAAGAAAACCTATTTTTTTTTGTAAGTTTTCTAACAATTTTATAAATGTCACTTATTTTGTAAAAATATATAACTTACACAATAATACGAAGAATCGCTTGTCTTTTTGTAATTTTTGAAAATATTTTGTAAATTATTACCATATTTTATAAGAGCATCTCATTTACAGAATAATAAAAGAAAATGATCATTTTTTAAAGTTTTCTAGTAGTTTTGTAAATGACATCTCTTTTTTTTTTTTTGGAGAAGGTTTTTAGAAGATGTTGTAAAATAGTACAATTTTTTTATAAAAGCGTGTCATTTACATAAGAATATAAAAAGAAAACCCTTTTTTTTTTTGTAAATTTTATAATAATTTTGTAAATGACCAAAATTTTATAATAATAATTTTGTAAATGACCAAAAAAAAAAAAGAAGAGAGAGAGAGAGAAAAATTGCAAGTGACCATATATACTGTCTATAAATTATAGAAGGCAAGAATTGATTTTGACCCATCCACATCTGATTTTTGCAAAATAAAACCCAAAAATACTATCAAAAAGAAAAATCCAAAATGAAACGTATTTACACACATCTGGTCCTGGGTGCAAGGTGATAACATAAGCATAAACCTCATATGTCTCTTGTTTTGCCTATAAACTAAAAGAACAAACATGAAAAAGAAAATTAATTAAAAGGCCACCTCGATCAAAATAGAAAGAGGAAAATGGCAAATAACATAAGCAAAAGTAGCATACCAGTAATTGAACGTGAACAACACTGCAAACGATCTTAGAAGGAAGATTAAACCATGGGATGTGTTGAGTCAATTCTTGATTCGCTTTTTGAAGCTTATGTGTGTGTGCAGTAAAGAATTTAAGATAGCTCGATCAATAAAGAATTCAATTCCAACCCAATAAAACCAATACAGATAAAGAATTCAATTCCAACTCAGCAAAGCCAATAACCTAACATTTCAGAAATCAATAGAAAAATCCAAGAGAGGATATTCTAATATTATTTTTCTAGTAAAAAATAAACAAATTGAAAACTGTAATAATTCATATTAGAGATAATAAGATAAAAAAAAAAAAAAAGTACTCATAATCAAGGTTGTCAATGAGAAAAATACGGACACCAGCAATAGCAATCTGAGAGGTATCACTCTTCCTGTTTCTGAAGATTGGCTCTCTCATTAAACTGAATTCTTTATCTCCTGCCCAATCCCTCTTGGACTTTGTTGCACATCTATCCGCATCAATCACTAATTTGAAAAGGAAAATGAAATAAATAAGAGATCATCATAAGCAATAATCAAGGCATACTAAAATCAAAACCTTTCTATGTTTATTGATCAAGGCATCACTACTAAAATCAAAACCTTTCTATGTTGAATTAAACGATTATTTTTTAACTAATCAGAATTTTCTAACCATTTCAACATTTTGAGAATCATGACATACAATGTGCAATCACCAAATATTCATATGCAAATTAAGTTTATAAATTTATCGTAAGCACTATATTGAAACACATAATAAGAGAAACTAAAACGAAAACCCACGTTTTCTTCTTCTTCTTTTTGAAAATTCGATTTTTAGATAATTTTAATTGATTTAGATAATAAAATTTTTTTATTATAATATTTTAATTAATTTAATTTAATGATTTAATGTTTATTTTGAAAATTTTTACTTAATTGATTTTATTTTTTAGGATTACAGATAATGATAATCGAATAAAAATTTACAAATAATGGTAATCAAATGAAAATTTTTAGTTATGATATTTTAGTTGATTTAATTTAATGATTTAATGCTTATTTTGATTTTTTTTTATTTAATTGGTTTAGATAATTGATTTACATATAACTTTAATTAATATAATAATTTAGATAATTGAATCCAATGATTTATTAATGTTTATTTTTATTTTGAAATTTATTTATTTTTTAAAATTTGACACGAATCAGTCTTAATCATCAACGCCTTTTAATTTAATGAATAGTTATAGATTGTTTGAACAGCTTGTCTCCATGAATTAAAATCTTTTTCAAATCCACTCAAAAGAGTATTAGTGTTAGAGTTTTATTTTTATTGTTGAAAAGTCTAATATCAACATCATCGCAAGCTGTGACGCCAGCAGCCCGCTTTTTTGATTATCGCACTCGTTGCGACATTAAAAATAAATAAATAAAGTTAGTGATGTGAAAAAAAAAAAAAAAGAATAATTAATAAAACAAATTAGCATATCAATATTTCATCATTGAAATTAGTTCATTTACCTCTATTAGTTTATCACGTACATGAGAATAATCAAAGTCAAAATTGGCAGAGGCGTGAAACGAATTTGATTATTATGAGAAATCAATAGTAATTATTGTTACCTAGAAGAAAGTTCCAGGCTTCAATTGAGTATAAATTAATTGCAGAGCCATATAGCCATTGCATTTGCCATACACAACTGATTTTGTATAATTCTAACATTAATTATATCATCTTTGGTCTTGTACTCTTGTTTAATTTAATTTAATTTAAGTAATTAAAAACATGGGTATTGTGACTTATCAAGTACAGGTTGAGAGCTCAATCTCACCCACCAGAATGTTCAAAATGCTTGTCCATGAATCTGGGACCCTTTTCCCACAGGTCAAGCCTAAGGCTGTTAAGAGTTCTGTAATTATTGAAGGAGATGGAGGACCTGGTAGCGTCCTGCAACTTAATTTCAGTGAAGGTCAGTTAATTGCTAATTACTATTATATAGTTAGTTGTTAATTACTATATATATTTGGGAATTAATTAATATTATTGTACATGCATGTATAGGCATGCCGATAACTCATGTGAAGGAAATTATTGATAAGGTAGATACAGAAAATTTGGCATTTGCTTACACATTTATTGGAGGGAGCGATCCTGCTGTCATAAATGATAAAATTGAGAAAATGTCTTTCGAGATTAAATTTGAATCCAGTCCTAATGGTGGAACCATTGCCACCCGCAGCGGCAAGGCATTTACCGTTGATGGTGTTGAGGTGAATGAAAAGGAAGTTATTGCTGCTATAGATAAGAGCATGCAAATTTTTCTACAGATATTCAACAGCGTTTCTGACTGGGCTATTGCAAATCCTGATGCCTAAATTTATATAACCAAGATGTACTCCGATGGATCGGGGACATTGCATGCCTGTATCTTTTTCTTTATCTCATCATCTATCATAATAATGTCGTAGCACACATCAAAAATAGATGTATATTCCTTCTAGACAATAAATCTATGCTTAGAATAAATCTATGTATGGTTCCATGCTAAAATAAATAAATAAATAATGATAATTTTATTCTTTTTATTTTAATTAAATTCATTTTTTTACTTAAATTAAATATAGTTAATTGTATATTAATAATAATTATTTTTTTCTTTCTTTATTAATAATTTTTTTATTAATTATTACTCCATTCATTCTGAAAAAAGTGGCCAATAAGTAAAAATTACTATTTTTAAGATAATAATAATTTGTCATAAGTTACCAAAAAGATTTCTATTAATTACAGCATAAATCTGGAAAATATCTCTCATATTTAGAAAATTGAAGGGTAAATTAGTTATTTTACTATTTTTTTATTGAGTTGCTGAATGACTACTTATTTATGAACAAAATTTACTTTTTTAATGGCCACTTTTTTCAGAATGAATGAGGTAATTTATTTTATTTTTAATTCTTCTAAAAAATTTTATTTTCTTGTTTTTATTTTGTGAAAAATAATATATAACAATAAGGCTTTTTGTATAATTTTTTCAGTTTATATAAAAATAAAATATTACAAAAATATTTTGACTAGTTACAAAAAATTTATGAATTATTTTTTAATAAATTATCTCATAATAATCAATTTATAAACTGTGTGTGTCTATATATATATAGAGAGTGAATTTTTTAGTTTTTTAGTTTTTAAATAATTTTATAAATAACATCCTTTTAGTAAATGCGTGTAATTTACACAATAATATGAACAATTATTTATTTTTTATAAGTTTTTTGAGGATTTTGTCATTCACTTGAATATAATAATTTGGTAATTAAACAATTTATATGGAATGGTGAAATTAAGTTTCCATAAGCTTATAAAATTTAACAAAGTGAAAAACAAAAAAAAAAACTAGCCATCTCTCATTTTTTCTCTCTAGTTTTTCCCTTAAGTTTTATTTCTTAAATAACTGCCGATTTTCTATTTTGATATAAATAATCTCATCCCTACTGTTATTGTTACATCTATTACTGGCTCCATTTATCCATTCTCTACCATTGATTCTCGTTCTCTATTTTTTTACTTCCGCCTTTGTTTGCTCATCACTATTTTTACCATATGCTTGTAGTTAGATTTGTGCTTATTATTGGTAGGGTGATACTTTTTATTTTATTACTTTACATTAGATTGAACTTTATTTTTTATATTATTTTATCATCTCATATTGAAAGTTTTGTTATGTCTTCCCTTGTTGAAAGTTTTTTTTTTTTTTTTATGAGTATGGTGGTATGTTTGTGCACTATTACATTTCAAATGCTCATAAAGAGAATAAGAGTTTGTCACGTTATTCCACTACTACAATCGCAATTTTTCAAATCAACTATATAATAGTTAAATATTTTATTGAACATTTGTGATTTGCAAATTACTTTGCTCTTATTAGGTCAGCTGATTCTATGTCAAATCTTTTTCTATTGAAATTTGTATTCAACCATTGATAATTAATGAAATTTAAATTTATTTCAAAAAAAAGTTTGATTGAGCTTATAAAATTAAGTTGTTTATTATAAAATTCTATAATTTTCCAAAATAATGCACAAAGTTTAATTTTTATAAGTTCTTAACGGATCTTGTTAAAAGAAAAATAAATTCTAAGTCTTATCATTTTATAAAATAATCTATTACATTACAAAATAATATAATAGATGATTTTTTTTATAAGTTTTCATGAGATTTTATAAAATTAAGTTATTTTCAGTAGATTACCACTTTATAGAAAAATATGTAATGTCATCTATGCAATATTTTAAAAAATAAAACCATATTTTTTTATAAGAGTACCATTACTTCAAAGTGCATGATGAAATTTGCAAAATCAAGAAAATGCGCGCAACATTGGTTGCCACAAGTTTTATTTCACAAATTGAATTGAATTGATTTGAGATTAATTAAATATTAATATGATAATTTAGTTAATGAGAAACTATATTAATTAATGAAGTATATTATTTTATATATACGATAATACAATATTAATTAAACATGTGTGATTGTAAATTTATAATTTTTTAAAGATGTAATCCATTTCAATTTGACTATTTGAATTTAAATGAAATTATAAATTGGTAAACCTAAAATATAAGAATTAATTTTTTTAACAATATACTTTTTTAAAATAAAAATTTATATAAAAGTTTATTGTTTACAAAATGATAAAAAAAAAAAACAGCTATATTTTCTGTAACTTTCAAAGAATTTTGTAAAATAGAGTTTTTTTTTTTAATTTGTAAAAGCATGCATGTCAATCACAAAATAATAAAAAATATTGTCACTTTTGTGCAAAAATTTGGATATTTTTATAACAGAATGTATTTTTTGTAAATTGTTATCACTTATAAAATTTTACTCAAGTTTAAACACTTTCTTATATTTCTTCAAAAATTATGTAATAGCAGTCTTTATTTTGTAAAATTTTATTGTCTGTAAGATAATACAAAAGCCTAGTTTTATAAAATAATTAAGGAAAATCATAGTTATAAGTATAGTGGTAAGAAAAAAAGTAATATAAATAAATTTTATATGATTCAATCTTTCAATAGATCTACGCTCATAGTTCCTTGAAAAAATAATCTACTGAATCAATATATTATAATTTTGAGGATATAAAATTACAAATCCTCTCACAATATTATCACAAAAATACTCTACTCATATATTTTATGGCATATTATTTCAACAATTGTTACTACTTCAACTCTGCCACAATATTGGGTCAAAGTAGAAAATTTTTTCCTATAATACTCTTATTTATAATGTTATCCACTGTCAATCTAAATATAATAATAATCCTCACTCAATTAAAAATAACATTAAAACAATAATTCTACTTTATAAAGAAGATAATCCTCTAGTCAATTGAAAAATATTTCTCACACATAGAATAAAAAAATATTTTCTTATAAGTCCTATTAGAATTTTAAATTATAATCCTAAAAAAAAAAATAGAGGTGTTTTCTATAAAAGCCTGTTAGTTACAAAATAATAAAAAATATTACCACTTTTGTGTAAAAATTTGGATACTTTTGTAAAAAAATGTCTTTTTTGTAAATTGTACATGTTATCACTTAACAAAATGTTACTCAAATTAAAACACCTTCTTGTAAATTCTTCAAGAATTTTGGGAAAAAGCGGTCGTTATTTTGTAAAAGTTTATTGTCTACAAAGTGATGTGTGATATGAAGACTATCCTATTTTTTATAAGTTTTTGGGAGATTTTGTAAAAGAGCACTATAAAAATACTCTTTTTTTTTTGGTAAGTTTTCTAATAATTATGTAAATGACACCATTTTTATTTGTAAAAATGTACAACTTACAGAATAATATGAATATTTCCTTTTTTGTAAGTTTTTAGAAGATTTTGTAAAATAGCACAATTTTTTTTTGTAAAAGCTATCATTTACAAAATATTATTAAAGAAAACCTATTTTTTTTGTAAGTTTTCTAACAATTTTATAAATGTCACTTATTTTGTAAAAATATATAACTTATACAATAATACGAAAAACCACTTTTTTTTTTGTAGTTTTTGAAAATATTTTGTAAATTATTAATATCTTTTGAAAGAGTATCTCATTTACAGAATAATATAAGAAAATAACGCTTTTTTTTTAAGTTTTCTATTAGTTTTATAAATGACACTTTTTTTTTTTTGCAAGGTTTTTAAAAGGTATTATACAATAGTACAATTTTCTATAAAAGCGTATCATTTACATAAGAATATAAAAAGAAAACCCAATTTTTTTTTGTAAATTTTATAATAATTTTGTAAATGACCCATTTTTATGGAATACGGACACCAGCAATAGCAATCAGAGAGGTATCACTCTTCCTGTTTCTGAAGATTGACTCTCTCAGTAAGCTGAATTCTTTATCTTCTGCCCAGTCCCTCTTGGACTTTGTTCCACACCTATCTGCATCAACCACTAATTTGAAAAGGAAAATGAAATAAATAAGAGATCATCATAAGCAATGATAATGAACTGTATTGATCAAGGCATCCATACTAAAATCAAAACCTTTCTATGTTGAATTAAATGATTATTTTTAACTAATCAGAATTTTCTAACCATTTCAACGTTTTGAGAATCATGACATACAATCTGTAATCACCAAGTATTCATATTGAAATTAAGTTTATAAATTCATCATAAGCACTATATTGAAACACATAATAAGAGGAACTAAAAGGAAAACCCACTTTTTCTTCTTCTTCTTCTTTTCTTCTTTTCAATTGTAAAGCGACTGCATCGAAAATTTGATTTTTTAGATAATTGTAATTGGTTTAGATAATAAATTTTTTTATTATAATACTTTAATTAATTTAATTTAATGATTTAATGTTTATTTTGAAAATTTTTACTTAATTGATTTTATTTTTTAGGATTACAGATAATGATAATCAGATAAAAATTTACAAATAATGGTAATCAAATGAAAATTTTTAGTTATGATATTTTAGTTGATTTAATTTAATGCTTTAATGTTTATTTTGAATTTTTTTTTATTTAATTGATTTAGATAATTGATTTACATATGACTTTAATTAATTAATATAATAATTTACATAATTGAATCCAACCATTTAATGTTTATTTCTATTTTAAAATTTATTTATTTTTCAGGGTTTGACACGAATCAATCTTAATCATACAATGCCTACTAGTTTAATATATAGTTATAGATTGCTTGAACAGCTTGTCTCCATTAATTAAAAATCTTTTTCAAACTCACTCGGAAGCGAACTCATGTTAAAAGTTTGTCAAGATCTTACATCTACTAAATACAGAAATGTTAAATGATTAATATAGAAATGGACTCCCCGATCTTAACAAGTTAGTTTTTAAAGTTAGTTCTGTCAAATTTATATTAAAAATTTAACAAAGTTATTATTTTATTATAGAAAAATCTTGAATTTGAATTTAAGTTCTAATTGAAATCAAACTTACCAAAAAATTTAGTCAACATTAATGAACTAATCTCGATGATTAAGTACTAATAATCTAATATCAAAATCATCGCAAGCTGTGACGCCAGTAGCCCCCTTCATTCATCATCACACATCTTGCAACTTTAAACAAAAAAAAGTTAATGATGTGAAATTAACAATAAAAAAAAGAGTAATTAATAAAACAAATTAGCATATCAATAATTAGTTTTTTTTTTTTTTTTTTTTTTTTTGGGCCAAGGATTCAAATTAGTTCATTTACCTCTATTAGTTTACCACGTACGTGAGAATAATCAAAGTCAAAATTGGCAGAGCCGTGAATCGAATGATTATTATTAGAAATCAATAATAATTATTGTTCCCTTGTAGAAAGTTCTAGGTTTCAATTGAGTATAAATTAATAGCAGAGCCATACAGCCATTACATTTGCCCTACACAACTGAGTTTGTATAATTCCAACATTAATTATCATCTTTGGTCTTGTACTCTTGTTTAATTTAATTTAAGTAATTAAAAACATGGGTATTGTGACTTATAAAGTACAGGTTGAGAGCTTAGTCTCACACACCAGAATGTTCAAAATGTTTGTCCATGAATCTGGGACCCTTTTCCCACGGGTCAAGCCTAAGGCTGTTAAGAGTTCTCTAATTATTGAAGGAGATGGAGGACCTGGTAGCGTCCTCCAACTTAATTTCAGTGAAGGTCAGTTAGTTGTTATTAATTACTATTATGTACTTAATTAATTACTATATATTTGGGAATTAACTAATATTATTGTACATGCATGTATAGATATGCCGATAACTCATGTGAAGGAAATTGTTGATAAGATAGACACAGAAAATTTAGTATTTTCCTACTCATTTATTGGAGGTAGCGATCCTGCTGTCATAAATGAAAAAATTGAGAAAATGTCTTTCGAGATTAAATTTGAACCCAGTCCTAATGGTGGAACCATTGCCACCCGCAGCGGCAAGGCATTTACGGTTGATGGTGTTGAGGTGAATGAAAAAGAAGTTATTGCCGCTATAGACATGACCATGCAAGGTTTTCTACAAATATTCAACAGTTTTTCTGACTGGACTGTTGCAAATCCTGATGCCTAAATTTATATAACCAAGATGTACTCCGATGGATCGGGGACATTGCATTGCATGCCTCTACCTTTTTCTTTATCTCATCATCTATCATAATAATGTCGTAGCACACACTAAAAATAGATGTATATTCCTTCTAGACAATAAATCTATGCTTAGAATAAATCTATGTTTGGTTCCATGTTCAAAATGTAGCCAACTTTCCATTGCTTGGACAAAATCTCAATGTTTTGCTTGTCAATGAGAATTTAAATCAACTAGGCTGCGTTTAGATAATGGAATTTATCATTTGAATTTTTTATATTTGAAATTTAATTTTTTGGATTACATATATGATTTAAAATTTAAAATATATTTAAAATTTAATTGTTTATATGAGAGCAGTAAGGAATTAAAATCCAACATTTTAAATTAATTTTTAATAAGAAAAATAATTATTTTATTCTTTTTTATTTTAATTGAATTTATTTTTTATTATTTAAATTAAATTAAATTAAATAATTATATAATTTAATTAATAAATAACTATATTATTTATTATAAATACACAATTAGAAAAAATTCAATAAGCTATTCTTACTGAATTTACTTATTCCCTTACACAGCCACGCGCAAGCACATATATATACTATATAGGACTTTCTGTATTAAATCACCTACGCCTGGGCATTATATATATATATATATATATATATATATATATATATGGCGACTTTCTGTATTAAATCAGTGGCTACGCCTGGGCATTAGAAAGAATAATGAAAATCTGTTTCTTTCTCCAAACAATATCTTATGCATAGTTGCTCCGCAAATTCTGATTTACATTAATGATATCATTTTTTCTAACGAATGCCCTAATGATATTGGTCAATAATAGTTATTCCAAATAAAATATATTTATAAATAGTTATTTTAGACAAAAATAAATGAATAATATAAAAATGAGTTATATAAGAGAAAATTGGAGATTTTGATATAATTGTATTTTGTTACAATTACTACTATCTTAAATGATAAATCAGGGTCTCCACTTTTTACTCATTTAATTTATTTTAAATTTTATTTTTTTAATTCTATTTGAATTTTTATTTTTTAACTAGTGCACTTACGGCACTCGTGAGACCCTAAAAAAGACCTTAGAAAAGTTACCAATATTGAAAAAAAAAGTAAAAATAACACAATGAAATAATCGATATTAGTAGAGGGAGCACCGTTCAAATAAAGTTAAATATTTGAAAATTTCTTAATTCAACTAAAATTTTAAGATTTTGATTATTAAAAATCGATTTCAACTAGTTTACAGAGAATATCAATATTGAATTATCTCGATATTTCAATACAGTATAGTTTGAGAATTTGGAAATTTGATTATAATATGGATCTAGTTCATTCGGTTTGGAGATTTGGGTATAAATTTATAATAATTATAAAATACAATATTTAATATATTAGAAATTTATAATTATACAAATACAAAACATGTATTAGTATGTATATTATATATTACAAATTTATAATTATATAAACATATAAAAATTAGTTAATCAATTATGGGGTTAGGAGTTTGTTTCAATTTGATTTTGATTTGATTCGATTAATTTTTTGAATCTTAAGGATTTTCTTTCTCATTTTATTCGATATTGAAAATAAGCAAGAATTCAGTTAACCAATGCATGCTCACTCCCACCATCTCAGTGCATCAACCCTTTATAATTTTGACATCTTTTATTTGTACAATTATTCGGTCAAATATTTTCCAGAAATTTTATTTTCTTAAATATTCTTTGTAATTTTATTTATGGCTGCTAAAGAAATGAAATTATAGATTTGAAAGAAAGTATCGAATATTCTGTTAGAAAGAAGCTGATTTATTATTTCCTTTTAGCAATAGATTTGAGACAAGCGTCCGTTCAATCTATCCTATTGCATTTAATATTCCATGGGAACCTAATTAAATAAGCTTATCCTTTCATTAATTATGGCTTAATGGACGGAAACAGCGCTGCTAATTGGCGGCCCCTAACATAAAAAAATTTGCCTCCATTTCATGTCAACTGAGTAGTATTAACAATAACACAACCTAAATAAATGCTTTTAATCCGGATCAAACTCATCCAAATGGCAGTGTTCTTAAAATAAAAAGTTTATGATATGAAATTATTAATAATAAAAGGAGGGTAATTAATAGAATAAGTTAGCATATCAATATTTAATCATTGAAATTAGCTCATTACCTTTAGTTTATCATGTACAGGAGAATATTCAGAATCATAATTGGCGAGCGAATTTAATGATTTATTATTAAAACTCAGTAGTTATTGTTACCTAGAAGAAAAGGTTCAGGCTTCAATCCAGTATAAATTAATAGCAGAGCTCTGTAGCCGGCCATTACATTTGCCATACACAGCTGTTCTTGCATAATTCTAACATTATATCATCTTTGGTCTTGTTCTCTTGTTTAATTTAATTTAAGTAATTAAAAACATGGGTATTGTGACTTATCAAATGCAGGTTGAGAGCTCAATCTCACACACCAGAATGTTCAAAATGTTTGTCCTTGAATCTGGTACCTATTTCCCACTGGTCAAGCCTAAGGCTGTTAAGAGTTTTCTAATTATTGAAGGAGATGGAGGACCTGGTAGCTTCGTGCAAATTATCTTCAGTGAAGGTCAGTTATTCGTTAATTACTATTATATACTTAATTAATTACTATTATATATATCCATTTTGGAAATTAATTAATATTATTGTACATGCATGTATAGATATGCCGATAACTCATGTGAAGGAAATTGTTGATAAGATGGATACAGAAAATTTGATATTTGGCTACACATTGATTGGAGGCAGCGATCTTGCTATCGTAAATGATAAATTGAGAAAATGTCTTTCGAGATTAAATTTGAACCCAGTCCTAATGGTGGAACCATTGCCACCCGCAGCGGCAAGGCATTTACCTTTGATGGTGTTGAGGTGAATGAAAAGGAAGTTATTGCTGCTATGGACAAGACCATGCAAATTTTTGTACAAATGCTCAACAGCTTTTCTGAGTGGGCTATTGCAAATCCTGATGCCTAAATTTGTATATAACCAAAATGTACTCAGATGGATCGAGGACATTGCATTGCATGCCTCTTATCTTTTTATTTTTCTCATCTATGTTAATAATGGTGTTGCCAACTTCTCATTGCATGGACAAAGTCTAATAAGAATTGAAAGATAGTGAAATTTACAATTTGACATTTGAAATTTATCATTTGAAATTCTTGCATTTGAAATTTAATTATATGGATGACATTGTATAGGATTTAAAATTTTGTATTTTTATATTTGAAATTTGATTGTTTGGATGAGATTAGTGATAATTCAAAATCCAACATTTTAAATTAATTGTTAATAAAAAATAATTAAATATTTATTTTTGCCACTTAATTCAAATAAATTATTTTTATTAATTATTAAAATATTTTTATGAAATAAATATTAAAATTGTCTTTTTTTAAATAATTAAACTATTGTTAAAATTTTATTAATTATGATGCAAAATATTATTAATTAAGATAATTTATTTAATAAATATAAACACAACGATAAATTACATCCCCAAAGGAAATAGTTTTACATAGTTCTAACATCCTGTAAATAGCAATGATTGAATATTTACATGTTAATATGCGGCAAATGATATTTTTGGTATCTCAATTTGGCAAAATTTATCAAGTTAGTGTTGGAAATTGTAAAAATTTCAATAAAGTGTTGCAGCCTGTAAAAAAAATGCCAATCAAACGTCATTAGTAGATTTTCAATTGATAATCTTATATAAATTATGAAAAAGCCTTTAAAAATTACAAAATGATCCAAAATTTTCAAAATTCTTGTAATTAAACCATTTTATTCATTTTTTTCACTAAATCTGTCACTTAAAATTTGAATTAAATTTTGAAGGATGAACCCGGACGACTGGGGAAGAAGCCCATCTTTCCGAATGATGAACAAGTAGTGGGCACTCTATGCTTCATTTTATTGAATTTAAAATCTCTCCATCAAGATAGAATGAGTCAATGCACATTCCTTGGTAAGATGTTTGTACATATTCCATCGGCCGGACACTTTTTGTCTTGCCCTACACACATGAGGGAATCGAAATTTGGAACATAAATTCTATCTCATAGTTTGATTCTAGAGATACATTTTTAAAGATTTTTGAAGTATGGTTTGTTTTCGAAGATTTTCAAATCTTTAAATTTTTTAGAACCGTGCTCAGCTCTATTTTTGACATCCAATTTAGTTAGTTGGTCTAAATAGGAAGAGCATGGAGAGAGGGTGAGGAGAGAGAGTTTTTTGAGTTTTGAGGTGAGAGCCTAAAGAAAATATTTGCCTCTTTCCTTTACTTATCTGTAGGGGAAAATTGTGACCATATTGCACAAGTCATTTGGTTATTGAAGGTTATTTTTGCCCGACTCACTATTTATTAATCAAAATTAATTTTTGAGATTTTTTACATTTTCTCTAGTGTTAAATAAGACTGTCTTTAATGAATTTTAATATTTAAATGCAAATATTTGTAAATAGTAATCAAATATATTCAAAAATTTTATCAAACTATATTAAAAAATATGTTGATATGTTCGACTTTAAATGTTCACTGGCAAAATCCATAAAATTTTTTGTTTTCACTGTTGCTCGGAGTCCCATCGCGACTCAAAAAAAAAAAAATTTCATTCATATTTTGTTAGATTTAAGGGCTATGGATTATTAATTGTTGATTATCATAAATAAAAATAAATTTACTATGTGGCGAATGAGTTAAGACCAAATTTGAGGTATAAGAGATGGGAGAATCTGCTTTCATATTTGTTTTCTATTTATATTGTGATTAAATTTTATTTATAATGTTTGATGAAATTATCAATTAAATAGTTGAAATATTTGTAATTAATAATGTACAAGATATATAATATCTCTAAAAATAAATTATAATGTGAGGCAAATAAAACAATAAAATTTTACAATAATAAAATTTATAAATAATGTCAATCAATTGCGATGCAACACTATCTAAATATTTTAAAATAATTATTTTTAAAATCTAATTTTAAATTAATAAAACTATTGGATGCTTTGGTTGGCCATTGTTGACTCATGTTGACCTAAATAATGAGGAATCTCCGAGCGTTTGTTTATAATTCTGCAAACTTTGTCATTGTCTTGGGTCTCATTTGTTGACCGTAATCATAGAAGGGAGTTTATTTAAAGAGAGTTATTAAAATAGAGTATTTTTTTTTAATATATATAATTATTTTGGTACATTTAATTTTAAAAAATAAAATAATTATTATTTAGTTATACGTTTAACCAAATTTAATCTAATTGATAAGCTAAAAACAACCCAATAGGGGTGCAGCTCATTACGCTATTTGCAAAAAAAACAAAATATTTATTCGGGCATTGCAAATAAGTCTTGAATAAAATATTACTGACCACAAAACTATTAAAAACCTAATTTAGGAAATTCTCTTCTGATAAATTCAATATTATTAATTTTTAACTATATATAATAATAATAAAAAAAATTACAAAAGGCCTATAAAAGGAATATTATAACCTTTTGGTACTTTATTGATAATACTAAAACGTTTTTGGGATTCTTAAATTCTTATTTGCTTAAAAAATATGTGCGTTTTAATTGCAATTTTTTTTAAATAAAATTTATTTTAATATAATTTTCTAACTAAATATTAAAATTAAAATTAGTTAATCTATTGAACTATTATTAAAACTTTGAAATAAAGACTTTATTCCGGTATGCAATCCATTTGAACATTAATATAAAGAAAATAATAAAAATATAGTCTGCATATATAAATTTTAATTGATATCTAAAAACTTTTTTAAATAACTCTCAATTACATTATTATCATTATATATATAGATACGTAAATTCATATTTTAGCATTGGAAAGGAAAATTTAAATTTAAATTTATTATCTAAATCAGATTATTACCGCAACTTCATAATGTTGAAAGCATGGTATTATAATTTTTAATAGAGTTTCAAACTTTCAATAAGGTTTAAATTCACAAGTTCATTGGTGATCGCGTTGATTTTGAATCAATTACGAAAAATTTTTATATTTTGGAGATGAAAAGGGCCATGGCACATCTGGACCCCTAACTCCGTCGTATGATGCGATCCAGCTAAGGCCATAGACCATAGTAAATATTGTGCTTTTGATTTTATTCCACAGCTAAACAGTCCAAACACTAGCATTATTGGAAGTTATAAAATTAAGTCACATGTAATCTACTGAAGAAACTTCAAATTAAAATAATTTCACGGTCTTGCACGTTTTGCACATAATGCATAAAGTTTATAATTAAGTTCGATGTGTGATCCCATCTTTCAAGCTAGAACACAAAAAATAATGATTTAAGGAAAGGAAAATAACATATATATATATGCAATCCAAACTCTATTATACTTAATTGGATGAAATTATATAATAATCTGGATCTACACCTACTTAACAATTATATTTAAAGGGAATCTTATAATAACCATTGAATACCAGGGGGATTAAAAGCTTAAATTATGCAAGGGTAGACTATAATAATGGAGATAAAGGAAATGTTTTGCTTGCACCATGAGTACGCTTTTGGCTATTACCGCCTATATTTTAATTTATATGATTCTTATATATATATATATATATATATATATATATATATATATATATATTACTCAGTTAAAAATATTGATATATTTTTCATAAAAAATTAAAAAAAATATATCGATATACTTTTTTATTTCATATATATAATATAACATTAGTTTGGTATATATATTTGATGTAAAAAAGACTTAAACATATTCCTACTTTTTATACTCAAATCAACAGTGAAAAGACTTTTAATCAACATGACTAATATTTTTTCTCCAAAAAATCATAACAAGTGAATGATATAAAATCCATTTTAGAGACTTTAACTTTGCGGATTTGATTTATTGAATTCCTAAACTTTGATTTTTGTCTTCCATTGAGTCCTATGAATTTTGTTAATTATCACATCACCCCTCTAATCATTAAAATAGTGATCGACCCATCAATATGAAAACTACAATAAAACAATAATAATAGGACTTTCACCAATCTAATAAAAGTTAAGTTTGATTATGATCCATCTATTATTTTAGATAATTTTCAGTTCTTCACCAAGTTAGTGAAAATTCTTAAAAGGAAGAGACTATTTCAATATCTCATATAATTCACAACAGTAACGAAACCAAAAATATTTTTGAAGGACCAAAAGAAAATGAAAAAAATGAGTTGTTGGTTATTTACTATGGACTTCTTCTAATTATTAAATCAAATGAGTTCTTCGAATTTAAATGTAATAAAATAAAGCTGATAGGCTAAAAATTCAGTATTTGTGAATATTAAAGAGAGAAATCAATACTAAATCTATTATTTAAAACAAGCCTGACGATTTATATGTGCAAGATATTCTTTTGCATAGGACCTCAAATTTTAGGAACCTATAAATATTAAACTACAGTAATATATTTTCAAGTCGAAATCTTTTAATATTTTAATTTTTTTCACATTAATTCTTTCTAAGTTTACCACAAAATCATTAATTCTTCTCTGACTCTCTTCAAGAAATCGTATCTCTTCTCAATTTGCAACATTTTCCTTTTTTTTTTTGGGTCATCATTGATTTTATATTAATAAAATAATTTATGTGATTCTCTCCTTAATTAAACAATAAACACCTAAATTTATTGTGTAAATGGTCAAATTTTTTCCTCTCTTATATCCAATTTAGTCTCAACCTTTCTCAAAACTCTCATCTTTAACAAATTTATTTGAGTGTTTTTTATTTTCCTTAATAAAAAAAAAAAACCACAGATAAAATTTGATCCAATTGAGACAATTATTATTCAGAAGTCAGAACTCAAAAGCAATTAATTGAAGGTACAGTGTTTTCAGTTCTCTACTGCAATGGAAATTTTTTTTTATAATTTTTCCCTAAATTCTATTGAGAAAGCACCTATTTTGTCCGGTTAGTATGATACACGAGAACATGGTCCTATCTCTATAAAATGATTATTAATATGATAACTGGTTTTTAAATGCATTTTCAAATTGTGTGATTATGGAATGTATTTTTATATTTTCAAATTGTGTCTTTTTTTATTTTCTTGGGTCAAATTTTAAATTAGCACAGAGTCTTCAAATATTTGAGACGGCCCTAACATAAGAGAATATATATTTACTGTTAGATTATACTATACAACTAAAAATTCAGTTTAAAGTTAGAAATTTAATACATAATTTTTTAAAAAATGGCCCAAATATTTTATATATTATGAATCTTTTGTGAGGGGTCCATACATGATAATATTTAAATTATTTACTAATACTAGTGAGGATATTTTGGAAGACTCCTTAAATGAATGATTAAAATCATTTTTATTTTTTTAATTGAATGATTAAAATCTTTTGCTAATTCTTGATAATGAATGAAATATGCTCCTTTTGAGTTCAAGAAAAAAATTTTGAAGAAAAGAAATCAAGTCTGAGTCTATTGTCTTTGATTAAAATCCTTTTTTTTTTTTTTAACGGTTGATTAAATCTTAAGATTTTTGTTAACTATCGCATTCAGGCATCGAGTCATTAAATTAAAATACTAGTCATCTGTGTTAAAACAAATAAAGGAAGAGTAAATAGAATAAATTAGCACATCACCACTTAATCCTCGAGAACAGCTCAGAGATGTGTTTTTCTAAGGTAATGATTGATCCCCTTCGCAGCTGAAGAATCCGAACACAAACGTTGACTCTCTTAGGAGCTATTGCAAGATTTTGAAAATGATGCACAAAGTTTACAACTAAGCAATCAACAACATCATGCTATATAAAACTCAAGAACAATGAACACCTAGACTCATCCCTCAATACCTTGTATTTTCATTATGGAAAATCAATTCCTTTACTTCCCAATCCTTTCCACCTCTGTCCTCTTTATCTTCATGGTATTGAAGATATGGAAGAAATCAAAAATCAACAACTCAACTCCAAAACTACCACCAGGGCCATGGAAGCTACCTCTAATAGGGAGCATGCACCATTTAGTCGGCTCTCTACCCCATCGTCGCATGAGAGATTTAGCCAAAAAGTATGGACCTGTTATGCACCTTAAACTTGGTGAAGTTACAAACGTTTTTGTTTCTTCACCTGAAACTGCTAAAGAAGTGTTGAAAACCCATGATCTTATGTTCGCTCAGAGGCCATCTCTACTTGCATTAAGCATTGTGTCTTATAATTCTACAAACATTGCCTCCGCGCCGTATGGAGATCATTGGAGGCAACTGAGAAAAATTTTCACACAAGAGATGCTATCTGCGAAACATGTACTGTCATTTGGATCAATAAGGGAAGAAGAAATATCAAAACTCATTAGAGCAATCTCTTCTAGTGCAGGATCACCAATCAACTTCAGCAGGATGTTCAACACATTGACATATAATATCATTTCAAGGGCTGCCTTTGGTAAGACATGGAAGGGAGAAGAAATGTTCCTAGCAGCCTTCAAGAAATTGATAGAAGTTGGTGCAGGTCCTAGTCTCCCTGATCTATACCCTTCTGTCAAATTGCTTCAAGTGTTCAGTAGGCCTAAAGTCCAGATGGTTCATCAAGAAGTAGATAAGTTACTGCAAAACATTATCGACGATCATAGAGCTAAAAAGACAAAAGCAAAATCTGGTGCAGAGAAAGGAGAAGATGATTTTGTAGATGTTCTTTTGAATGTTCAAGATCAAGGAGACCTACAGTTCCCTTTAACGGACGACAACATAAAAGCAGTTATGGTGGTTAGTATAAATATTCCCTTCCATAATAATTTTTAATCTCCATTCTAAGGATGTTAGATATTAAACTGGAATGAATGGTAGTTATATTTAGTAATTATTTATATAAGTTTAATAGTGAATAAGTAATTTGATAAATTAAGCATATTTATTTTAGGTACATGAAACTATTATAGAAGTTTATAGAAAAATTCTTAAATAAATTGAATATATCACGTCACTTATAAATTAAACTAATAGAAACATGATACATCAATTAATGATGTCAAATTACTAATAAATTAATCCAATAGAAATAAATCATATCAATTAATGATGTTATAATCTATGAGTGATCTAACATTAATTGACATGTCATATTTCTATTAATAGTTTATAAATAACGTAGTAAACTCAGTTTATCTAAAAATTTCTCGAAGTTTATGTAATTAACTCATTTGTAATAAGAGGAGAAATACAAAGATATTTGTGATTTTATTCTTCCTTTCTCTTTGAGTGAGTGTACCTTCCGCTTCCAATATTGTTTTACTCAAGTTGATAAATTCATTTCAGGACATGTTCACTGCTGGTATCGAAACATCGTCCACAATTGTAGTATGGGCAATGTCTGAGATGCTAAAAAATCCAAGAGTGATGGAAAAGGCACAAGCTGAAGTGAGACAAATTTTCAATAAAAAGGGAAAACTTGATGAAATGGATCTTGGAGAATTATATTACTTGAAGTCAATTATCAAAGAGACTCTAAGATTACACCCTCCTGGTCCTTTTCTTCTGAGAGAATGTAGGGAAAATTGTACGATTAATGGGTATGACATTCCTGTCAAATCCAAAGTTATCGTGAATGTTTGGGCAATTGGAAGAGATCCGAATTATTGGACTGAAGCTGAGAGATTCTATCCAGAGAGATTTCTTAATTGTTCAATTGATTATAAAGGAACTAATTTTGAATTTCTCCCATTTGGCGCTGGAAGAAGAATTTGTGTAGGAATATTGTTTGGCATGGCTAATGTTGAGTTTCCTCTAGCACAGTTGTTATACTATTTTAACTGGAAACTTCCAACGGGATTGCAGCCAGAAAATCTTGATATGGCTGAAAAAGTTAGTATTGCAGTGACAAGAAAAAATGATCTCCACTTAGTTCCCATTCCATACATCAATTCCTCCACCAGTTAAATAAAATTTCACATGAGCTTCTTTATAATTTTTTTTTTCCTTTTTTTAGCATTGGAGAGGGGAATTTAACAATTGATGAGATTCAAACCCTAAAGTCTACTTCTAAATTTCATCTTACCACTAGGCTAAGACAGTAATTAGAATTTTTGTCTACATTGGTTAAATGTGTGCCAATGAATAAAACTTTGTCATTGCATTGTGAAATAATAAATGAAAATGAAGTTTATTTGATTTGAAATGGATTTCAAAAATATAAATATATAAATTAATTATTTTAAAAAGAGGAATTTAGACTTAAATCTATTATATTAATTAGATTAATGTATATTTAGAAATTTACATTGAATAAAGAATTCATGTCGAATGTTTTATTTTATTATCTTACACTTTTTTAAAATTTTTCATTTTAAGTTTATAACATCAATAGTTAATTTCTAATTTTATTGATTTAGAATTTATTAATAATTTTAGTGATGTTTTTAAAATTTAACTCACCAACAATAAAATTTTTGTAAAATATCAGACAAATTTAATACTGAATATTAGAAATAATAAGTTGTATATATATGTTTCTAATGTACAAGAATGAATACATATATATAAAGTTATTTGACACAGTTAGAGGTGTGATTAGTGGCATATTATTGACTTTTATAAAGATTACACATGAAATGGTTTGAAATATGTATAAACGGCACACGTTGGACTTGTTGAATTATGAATTTCTTTTAGATGCTTTGACTTCTATTAACAATTTTATTCATATCAAAAAATTATATTTTCATTTCCATACAAATCTTCACTATACACCAAAATATTTGTTCATTAACCCTAATAAATATATAAACTGAAATTAAAATGAAAAATCAAACCAAATGATTTTGAAACTCTGCATATGCCATTTTATCTAACATTAATTTCATAAAAAAAAAAAAAGAAAGAATCTAATGTTATCCTTAATGCTATAGAAGTAATAAAAATTTGTTAAATTTTTATTCTTTAATGATGGATAAATCATGTTATTTTTATTTAATAGTATTTAAGTCTTATACAAAACTTTAAAATTACAATAAAAAATAATCCAATTTAGTATTACATAATATCATTTACATCTAGTTTACAATTATATTTAACATAAAACTTTAAAAATATTTAAAAGTCATTTTTTTAATGATTCCGTGAGGCATTATTGGGCATCATCGCAGGCCGTGATGCCAGCAGCGCCCTCTTTTTTTTTTTTTTTTCATTATCACACTCCTTGCAAGTTGCAACATTTAAAAAAAAAAATCAATGATGTGAAATTAATAATAAAAAAGACTAATTAACAGACTAAATTAGCATATTAAGATTTAATCATTGAGATTACTTGATTAATAATTTTGATTCTAGAACCCCAATTCGGATTCAAAACCTTTCAACATTAAATATAATTCTAATACTAAAGAATCAAATAGTGATTGGTTCTTGTAAAGTTTTTCAAGATTTCAAATGATATACAAAGCTTATAAATAAGCAACAAACGAGAATATCATAGTGTCTCCCTTGACAATCCTTATTCCTCAATACTGTGTATTTTCATGATGGAAAACCAATCCCTTTCCTACCCGGCCCTTTTCACCTTCCTACTCTTTATCTCCATGATATTGAAGATATGGAAGAAATCCAAAATCAACAACTCAACTCCAAAGCTACCACCAGGACCATGGAAGCTACCTCTAATAGGGAGCATGCACCATTTAGTTGGCTCCCTACCCCATCACCGCATGACAGATTTAGCCAAAAAGTATGGACCTATTATGCACCTTCAACTCGGTGAAGTTACGAACATTGTTGTTTCTTCACCTGAAATTGCTAAAGAAGTCATGAAAACCCATGATGTCATATTTGCTCAAAGCGCCCTGTACTTACAGCAAGAATTCTGGGCTATAATTGCTCAGACATTACATTTTCGCCATACGGAGACTACTGGAGACAATTGAGAAAAATTTGCACACTGGAGCTGCTAACTGCAAAACGCGTGAAGTCATTTGGATCAATCAGGGAAGAAGAAATATCAAAACTTATTGGATCTCTCTCTTCTGCTGCAGGTTCACCAATCAACTTTACTAAGATGTTTTATTCTGTGGCCTATAATATGATTTCAATAACTGCCTTTGGTAAGATATGGAAGGGAAAAGAAATATTCTTACCAGCTTTCAAGAAATTGGAAGAAGCCAGTGCAGGTTTTAATCTTGTTGATCTATACCCTTCTGTCAAATTGCTTCATGTTTGTAGCAGTTTGAGGCCTAAACTGGAGAGGATGCATCAAGAAGTAGATAAGTTAGTGCAAAACATCATCGACGACCATAGAGTTAAAAAGACAAAAGCAAAATCTGGTGTTGAGAATGAAGAAGAAGATATTGTAGATGTTCTTTTGAATGTTCAAGACCAAGGAGACCTTCAGTTTCCTTTAACAGACGACAGTATAAAAGCAGTCATCCTGGTAAGTATATTTTTTACCTTCATATCATGTTGCTACATAAAATTATATATATATATATATATATATATATATATATATATATATATATATATATATATATATATATATATGTTTTGATTTCCTAATTGTTTACAAATACAATTTTTTTTATCCATCATTTAGAGAAACCGTTGGTTTTTTTGCCTGCTTTACTCGAGTTGACAATTCATTTCAGGACATATTTATTGCTGGTTCTGATACATCATCCACAACTGTAGTATGGGCAATGTCAGAATTGCTAAAAAATCCAAGAGTGATGGAAAAGGCACAAGCTGAGGTGAGAACAGTTTTCAATAAAAGGATATGTTGATGAAGAGAGTATTGGAGAATTACATTGCATGAAGGCAGTTGTAAAAGAAACTCTAAGATTACACCCTCCTCTTCCTTTACTAATTCCAAAAGAATGCAAGGAGAATTGTGTGATTAATGGTTATGACATTCCAGTAAAATCTAGGGCTATTGTGAATGTATGGGCAATTGGAAGAGATCCCAATTATTGGACTGAAGCTGAGAGATTCTATCCGGAGAGATTTCTTGATTGTTCGATTGATTATTGAAACAATCCGAATTTTCATTTATTTTATAAAATTCTATTTTCGTACGGAAATATATTATTTTATTATTTTTCTTATTAAAGTAAGAATTGAAATTATATTTTATTAAATTATAAATATTCATATTATTTGAATATATATTATGAATAGCAATTTTGATATAATATTACAATATTATATTATTATGATTATGTTAATGTGAATTTTTGAAGAATGGTATTTTGGATTATATTTTGATATTTGAGTATTAATAAAGGTATTAATTATATTATAAGTGTAATTATAGTATTTTATCGAACGTTTGGATTTCCGATATAATTACTATAATTATTGTTAATAATGTTATTGATATATATATTCATGAATATATGTTGTAAATTATTATTAATATGTAAATTATGAATTAATGTTAATTATTATTATTATTACTATTGTTGGTGGTATTATTATTATTATGATTATTATTATTATTATTATTATTATTATTATTATTATTATTTTGTATATATATATGTGGTATTACGTTTCTATAAATATATGTATATAGTATAATATGGTTTAGTATATATATATATATATATATATATATATATATATATATATATATATATATATATATATATATATATATATATATATATATATATATATATATATATATATATATATATATATATATATATATATAGTATAACGGTGTTTAAGGGCAGTAAAAAGGAAAGCTTGTGATTGGTTGAAAGAGGAAAAATGGTGCGTTTTGAGGAAGAGAAAACGGGCAGAACGGGAAGCAGAGGGAGAGGAGAGAGAAAGGGAGAGGCTGAGAGAGAGAGAGAGTGGGTGTTGGATGTGTTCCGACGGGCAGTGGTGAGCACCGCCACCACCGCTGGGTAGAAGGAGGACCGGCGACCTCAAGGGAGGTGGCAGCTCGGTGATCGGCGGCGGCACGGCGGCGTACGCGAGGAGAGAAGTACCGCCGGCCACCGCAACTTCAAATCCATTTTTTGGCAGATTCCGGCAGCGAAATTCGGCGATGTTGGTGCCGTTTTACTCCTGGAGATGAGAGCTTCATTTTGGTACCTACCTTGCCCCCTGAGGACCACCGGAGGAGGAGATTGAAAAATGTAAAACCGTGACTTTAGAGGCATTTTTTGGTGGTTGGAGGGCGAGTGCCAGCTAGTGGTGACTGTTTTTGTGCTCCTGGGGTTGAGGTGAACCTGCTGGTGTAGAGTTTCCCCTGATCCGCCACCACCGGCGGCGGCGCATGGTCGGCCAGCGGCGGCGCATGGAGAGGTGCAGTGATTCTGTTTCAACGTTCTGGCACGATCCTCGACGTCCGTATATTCGAAATTTGTGAAAGTTAACCCAAAATCCTTGTATTTCAGTTGTTATATAAGTTATTCTATATTTAGTGGTTCTTAGAGTATTTGTTAAGTTATCGAGTCTGTTCTGGGGTTGAGTATAATTCTTATCATGTTTATGTTCTCTGTTGCGAGGTGTCGGTGTCTGGCGTCTTCCTGGTTCCAAGGCTACTCTTCTGAGGGAAGCCGGTTGGAAGCGTCGACAGTTAGGTGAGTGATACTCACTAATATATTATCCTATTTCCATTTCATATGTATTATTGTGTGTATATATATACGTATATTATGCACTACTATTGCATCTATAAGCATGTGACATTTGACTGTGAGTGATGAATTGATATTCTATATTCTATGTCATGCTATGGTTGTGATTGATGGATGGAGGTCGGGAGGATACAGTACCACCTAGGATTATGGGATTGTTATGGATTATGATGAGATTCAGAAGATGAGCTATGACTGATGGATGCCGGCCGGGCCTGCTCATCTCCAGGGCTGCTATCAGTCGGGTCAGGGCTGCGTGGTACAGACCAGTGACGGCCGGGCCCCTTGGATATAAGAGACAGATTATTTGGATTCAGAGAGCCAGAGTAGGGGGATCGGCTCCCCATATTGAGTACTGAGTATCAGTGTGGTACTGTAGACCATACCCCATCCTTGCTTGATTGGATGATTTGTCTGTCTCTATGACACGGTGCATATCATGTGCATTAGATTCTATCTGTTGGATACCAGTTTAATATATTAGCTGGTATCATTCACTGAGTCGAACGCTCATTCCTGTTCATCTTGTTGCTTTCAGGTCAGGGAATGAGCTGGTGAATGAATTGTAATTGAGTAGATTGCCAGTCTCTTTTCGGCAATAGTTTGTATTGTTAAGTATTCAGAAATGTATATAATAAAAGTACATTTGTAATTGTAACTTTAGAACTCCGCAATGTTACACTTTGTAATTGAGTTTTGTGGATTATTTCAGTTATATATTTTATGAGCTGTAATCTTTGGGTTAAGCATAACCTTTCTGTAATTTATATTTTTTTTTCTGGAATATATGGAATAAGTAATGTTGGGCCAATTTGATATTGTATTGTGTTGTGATTTCTTTTGGTTCTGCTTACCTTACTTGGACCCATAGCCCTTTTCAGTTGGGCTCTTCAGTTGTGCGTTTTGGGCTTTTTGTCTTGTGGTTTGGGTTAGACTTACTACGGGCACTGTAGCCACGTGCATATCCCGTATCCTAGTGCCAGTCACGTACCCTCGGGTTCGGGACGTGACAATTATAAAGGGACCAATTTTGAATATCTTCCATTTGGTGGTGGAAGAAGGATATGTCCCGGAATATTGTTTGGCATATCTAATGTTGAGTTTCCTCTTGCACAATTACTATATCATTTGGATTGGAAACTCCCTACTGGACTACACTCAGAAAATCTTGACATGACTAAAGAATTTGGTACTGTAGCGGTGAGGAAAAATGATCTCTATTTAATTCCCATTCCATACCTTCCTCAGCCAGTCAAGTAAAATCTCTAGTGAGATTCTACATGTGTTATCCATTTGATGTCTTCCAATAACCAAGTAATCGAGTTGAACATTGTTCTTGGAATAAGACTATGGCCCCTTTCTTTTTTTTTTTTTTTTTTTTTTTTTTTTTGTGTGTGTGCATCAATAATAATTCTCTATTGACTAATAATTATGATGTGCTTTCGGGTTCAGTCTAGCTATAAAAGTTCATATATTTACAAGTAGACACCAAAGATTCAAATTTGAAGTTAATAATATGCACATACGAAGAATATAATTCCAATAAGTGTAAATAAAAAATCCAGCCTCTTAATATAAGATAATCTGGGATTAGAACAATCTTTCACATCTAATAAATTCCAACAAGAGAGTGATTAAAATTTATTACAAAAAAGCAATACTGATCCTGGTTAGTATCTCTTCCTTCATACCATATACCAAATATAAATAAAACTTAGCATGATGGATTTTAACTAGATTCTACTAAGATTGAAGATTTAAGAACTTTGGCATGATGGATTTTAAATGGAATAGTAATAAATTTTGGTGTCTCAACTTGATACAATTGAATAATTTCATATCTAAACTGTCAAAAATATCATAAATTGAGCGTATAAATTTACAAAAAAATTATAATTGAGTGTGATAACCGGTTAACAAATTATTTTTTTCGTGTGAATTAAAATTTTTAAATTTCATTTTAGTTGAAATAAATTATATATAGAAATGAATAATTTATCCTTTTCTTCCCCATTGATACTTAGAATGAAATTAAAAACCTAAAATTAAAAAAAGAAAAGAAGAGCATTGAATGGAACCAGATCTGGGTTTCATGAGAGTAAAATTTATCAATAATATCCAGATTTAGGTTTCCCAAACAACCTCCACAATTCATAAATCTCCATAATTCCAACTTTATACCTCCCATTTCCTGAAGTTTTCCTCTGTATCCTCTCACCAACAGGTACCTAACAACTAGAAAGCTTTCATTTGAATGATGCTCCACTGTACAAGAACAACCGGAAACCCAGGATGAAATAAGCCAAAAGAGAAAACTCTATGAGGTCAATTGCCTTGGTCTCTCTCTATAGTTGATATCAAAAACCTCTTTGGGCAATGCGGGACTATAACAGATATTGAAGTTATTTCCATCCATAATCTTTCCACTTTAATCTTTGGATTTTATGTGATTCTTGATGTGGGTTTTCATTTTTTTGTGGTTTAATCTTAGATTATAAAGCAGAAAAATGGAAGGAGTAGGGGCTTTGCATTTGTGACGATGGCTTCGGAGAAGAAGCTCTGGCTGTTATAGATAAGTTTGGTTCTCATGTAAGCGCTTCCAGCACACGAACTTTCGAAAGCCAGTTCTGGTTTCTTCCAGATCTATGTTTCATTTATTTTTTCTTAATTTAATATTTTTAATTATTTTAATTAAAATGTAAAATATATTTGTTTTTTTAAGTTTTTCCAACTTTTTCTTAAAGATGTATCCAATTATGCTTGCTAAATTAATAGCAATACTAATTTTTACATATTGCGCTTATATTATGATTTTTTTTGGAGCAATAGTGTTTTTTTTTTTTTTTTTTAATAAGGAAGCAATAGTTTTTTATTTTGTGGGTCTTTGAAATTCTTTTTTTTTATTATTGTTTATGTCATTCTCAACAAACTAATCAAAAAAGCATACAATAGTCTATTTCGTTCACGTCAACATACTATTTAAGGTCACCGGTTAATAACGTATAAATTATACTTTGGTAATTTTTTTATAGGTTTGTATTATTACGAAATTTAAGGTTAATTTCCATCAATAATAATAATATTTACATTAAGAACTATTGTCTAAGTGACTAAAGTGAAAATGATTATACTAAAAATCACCTCAAGGTAGATTTTCAAGAAAAAATGGTAGAGTCATAATACTCTTACTTAAAAACCATATTTCTTAAACAAGTAATTTTAATAACACAATAATTTACAATAACTATACCTGATAATAGCTATTAAATAGACATAAAATAACATAAAGAGAACACCAAAAATTTAACGAGATTCAGCTAATTTTGCCTACGTCCTCGGACACTGCTAAAATAATATTTCACTAATTAAAAAAATATTACAAAAAAGAAAAAAATAAAATTGCCTAAATACAGGAGATGATGCAATTTTTGGATGGAATACAAAGGGAATGGAAGCCTCATTTTATAATCCAAAAATATTTTTCATTTCTCACATCTTATCGATGTCGGATTTAGAAATAAGCCAATAGTCAACAAATGTAATTAATTGATATTTTTAAAAATTTAGATACTTAATCAATTATGTATATCAAATTTATGATTATCCTGATTTTAAGTCTATAGATTTTAAATTTATGAATTTAGTTAAAATCCATGGATTGATCAAAATTCATATAATAAAAAATCCATATCTCATATAGGTTTTCACATTCTTAATTTTTTAAAGTTTTGGAACTTGATAGATTTTAACAAAATTATGGAATATAGCTGAATTTTTCAAACTAAACAAAGGATCAAGTTACAATCTTTGAATTTTGCGAACTCTATCACTAAAATTTTTCAAAACAAACAAGGCTTAAGTTTATAATCTTGTTACAAGAGTAGTGCACTTACAGTCAGCAAAAAGTTTTAAGGAAACCCAAATCAGACATCAAGGTCAAGCAATAGACTGTAAAGAGTAAAAGCACAGTCAATCATGAAAAAAAAAAAAAAAAAAAGAAGAAGAAGAAGAAGAAGGAAAAGAAGATTTTGATTTTCTGGTTCTTTATATTGTATTTTTCATTTATGGAAAACACTGTATTTAATTTGTTGATAAAATTATTTCGGAACATCTTCTCTGATGGTAGTAAGTCGTCATCGAAGATGCTTAAAAATAATAGAAAAGGCACAAGCCGAGGTAAAACAAGTTTTTAGTCAAAGAGGAAAAGTTGATGACGTAGATCCGGAAGAATTATATTACTTGAAGCGGGTTATTAAAGAAAACTCTAAGATTTCACCCTCCTCTTCCTTTGCTAACTCCAAAAGAATGTAGGCAAAACTGTTTGAATGTATGGACAATTGGAAGAAATCCTGAACATTGGATTGAAGCGGAGAAATCCTATCCAAAGAGATTTCTTGATTCTTCAATCGATTATTAAGGAACTAATTTTCAATTTCTCCCATTCGGTGTTGGAAGAAGGATGTGTCCAGGAACAGCATTTGGGATAGTAAATGTTGAGTTTCCTCTTGCACTATTGCTATGGCGATATAGTTTTTTAATACATTTCATATGTTATGGCATATATCCAAGTAATGTTTTCTCAGTTGGAATTTTGAATAATCTCTGCTTTTAGAGATTAAAGTGCTGGTCCATTTTGGTTCTTGAAAAGCTACTTCTGATGACAATCAAGCATCTCGCTAATTTTCAAGCACAAATTCAATAATAATAGGTAATTTCTGGTCTAATAAAAAATTAAAAAAAAATGGAAATTTCATACACAAGTTGCTGAGCAATCGGAAGCGCTCTGAAGCTTGACATTTTTCATAAATTTGAATTTTATATTTTTTAATTTTAAATAATAAATTATATTTATATTTATTATATATGAGAGCATTTTAATTATTTTCATAAATTTAACAAAAAAAAGTATAAAAATTAGATAGAATGACTAATAAATAGTTTGATGTAACTAAAACTAAAAGACTAATTAGTTATTTTTTCAAAAAGTATGGATGAATTAGATAATTATGTCAAATTTGAGGGACTAAATATTATTTTACCATATATTTCATTGTTATTTATAATTTTCTATTTCCAAGCTTGAATCCCTTTTGACATGCTTCTTGAATTTGTTAATCTATCAAAAACTCAGTTGCTATAATTAATAATTTACTATTGGTGCTCCTAATTTTCTGTTGGAATCTCATTTCACTTTGTTTGTTGTTAGAGTTGTTTGTTAATCTATTAAAAACCCAACGGCGGCCAGTCTCAATTGTTTGTTAATCTATTGAAAACTCAATGGCGGCCAGTCTTAATTATGAAATATGCAGATAAATGCAGCAAAAGATAAGTAAATAGAATAAATTAATCAACTTAAAACTAATTAATCCTTGAGATCATACGCAATATTGTGCTTTTCTACGCTAATGACTCCGCTCCACAGCTAAACAATTCAAAAACGGACGTTGACTAGATTATAATTATGCAACAAAAATGAATATCATATAGTGGAAATATGGAGTTCCCATGTGATCCCATACAACTGGACGAGGAAACAAAAAGAAATAAAAATTCACAGCGTACTACCCTTTATATATTTGAAAAGCATGCAATTTGCCTATCAACCCATAAGTCACTATCTCTCCATAATTTACATTTTCATCATGGAACATCAAATCCTTTCCTTTCCAATCATTTTCACCTTTCTACTCTGTCTGTTTACTGCAACAAGAATATGGAAGAAAACGAAAACCAACAACTCAACTCCAAAACTACCACCAGGACCATGGAAGCTACCTCTAGTAGGAAGCATGCACCATTTAGTTGGATCTCTACCCCATCACCGCCTAAGCGACTTAGCCAAAAAGTTTGGACCTCTTATGCACCTTCAACTTGGTGAAGTTACCAGTATTGTCGTTTCTTCACCTCAAATTGCTAAAGAAATGATGAAAACCCATGATGTTATATTTGCTCAAAGGCCTTTTCTGCTTGCAGCAAGTATTGCGGGTTATAATTGCTCAGACATTGCATTTGCACCTTATGGAGACTACTGGAGACAACTGCGAAAAATTTGCACAGTGGAGTTGCTAACTGCAAAACGTGTGGAGTCTTTCAGATCAATCAGGGAAGAAGAAGTATCAAAACTCATTAGATCTGTTTCTTCTAATGCAGGGTCGCCAATCAACTTTAGCAGGATGTTCAATTCTTGGACCTATTGCATCACTTCAAAAGCAGCCTTTGGTAGGATATGGAAGGGAGAAGAAATATTCATACCAACTGTCAAGAAATTGATCGAATCAGGAGGAGGTTTTAGTTTTACTGATTTATATCCTTCCATCAAATTCCTTCAAGTGATTAGTACAATGAGGCCTAAACTAGAAAGGCTTCGTCAACAATTAGATAAGATATTCGAAAACATTATTGACGACCATAGAGCTAGAAAGGCAGCAGCAAAATCTGGTACTGAGATTGAAGAAGATTTTGTAGATGTCCTTTTGAATCTTCAGGATCAAGGAGACCTTGAATTCCCTTTAACAACTGACAACATAAAAGGAGTCATCCTGGTTAGTACATCTCTTCCTTCATGTTGCTACATATAATTACACATGGTTGCAAAACTTGATGCTACTAAAGATTCAAAACTTAAGTTCATAATTCTGTGACAAGAGCAAAGTCTGGAATTGCATAATCAGCATTAAATTTAAGTAAACTAAGATGCATTATGTACCACATATCACCTACATCTAGGTCAGGCAGCAAGTTGTAAAGAGTAAGAACGGGGTTAATCAAATCAAAACATTGATTTTGATTTTCTGATTCTTTATGAATACAATTTTGTATTCAGCATTCACAGAAAACATTGTTTTTCACATGTTTTACTCAAGTTGATAAATTCAATTCAGGACATGTTCGCTGCTGGAAGTGAAACGTCATCCACAACTGTAGTGTGGGCAATGTCTGAGATGCTAAAAAATCCAAGAGTGATGGAAAAGGCACAACACGAGGTGAGACAAGTTTTCAGTAAAAAAGGACATGTTGATGAAGTAGATCTTGGACAATTATATTACTTGAAGGCAGTCATCAAAGAAACTTTAAGATTACATCCTCCTCTTCCTTTGCTACTTCCAAGAGAATGCAGGGAAAATTGTATGATTAATGGGTATGACATTCCTGTCAAATCCAAAGTTATTGTGCATGCTGGGGCAATTGGAAGAGATCCGAATTATTGGACTGAAGCTGAGAGCTTCTACCCAGATAGATTCCTTAATTGTTCAATAGATTATAAAGGAACTAATTTTGAATTTATCCCATTTGGTGCCGGAAGGAGAATGTGTCCAGGAATATTGTTTGGCATAGTTAATGTTGAATTTTCTCTTGCACAATTGCTATATTATTTTGATTGGAAACTCCCTACTGGACTACAACCAGAAAATCTTGACATGACTGAAAATTTTGGCGCAGTAGTGACAAGGAAAAATGATCTCCATTTAATTCCCAGCCCATACCTTTCTCCACCAGTCAAGTAAAATCTCAAGGGAGCTTCTATATATGTTAGTTTGATATCCGCCAGTGAATAAATTGATTAGTTTGATATCCGCCTGTGAATAAATTGACTTTTACATTATATTTTGAACAGGGTACAATGGAAATCACTATGGCTTTTTTTTTTGTTTTTTTTTTGGGGATATTTCATATCTCATTATGGTACATGTGTAAGTAAGAATTATAGTTCAAATAAGAATCAATTTTCTCCTTTTACTGAATAAAGTGCCTCCTAAAAGATAAGAATTTGCTAAGCAGGCTATTTGGTGTGGAAACTCTCTCTCTTGAATGAAATCAAAAACATCCAGCATGCATTTTGAGGGTTGACTTAATTAGGTGTTTGGATGAGGGTTCTTGGTTTGGTGATAGAGAGGGAAAGGTGCTGTTTTGTTGTGAACAAGTAATACTTAAGCAATCCTATCCTAGTGGACTTGTCTGCATGTGGCAAGCGGCGATGAGAAGAGTGTGTGAGAAGGGGGGTTAATTTCACCCGTGATTTCCTGAATTATTCACTAATGCATATTATCATCCTTACACCAACAGTTACATGGAAGTTCTTAGACCCACCTTCCATCAAAAACACTAACGGCAAGCTTATGTGACATTCCACCTCACTATTTTCAAAGACCAAATGAGCCACGTAAGCCGCCATCCTCCCAAAATGACATAAAAACCATAAAATTTTCTTTTAATTTATATTCATATGCCACTACAAATATTCTAATCCAACCCAAATCTCACCGCCATACCCACCTTACAACCCAGATCCCACACATCTAATTAAATAATGATAAAAATAATCCAATTTATTATCATTTGCATCTAGTTTACAACTATATCTAATTTAACAACCAATAATCTTTCTACAGTTTCTATATCAAGTAATCCAAACTCGTGTCTCTACCTCTAGATTTTGTTTGGGGGAGGAAAACGAAATATATCTAACCCTAAAAAGAAATCCTATTGAACCATTAAATAATAGTATTAGAACCGTCAAGCTAGTCCCTGCCCTGCACCAAATGTATTTTAAATTCTTTTTTAAAAAATTATATGATTTCTTTACTTTGTATATTGTCCAATAGTCAGTCATATATTGAACAAATTGTTCAAACAAAATAAAAATAAATAAATTTTAGTTAAATAAACAATTTCTCTATTATATTTAGATAAAATTAAAATTTTGTAATACTCAATAAATTTTATACATTTTTTTATATATTTTATAATAATTTATTTGACATATTTGTTAAAAAAATTAAAAATCATTTTTAAATGATTCCATGAGGAGCTGTTGAGCATTGACGCCAGCCGTGATTCCAGCACCGCCCTTTATTAATTATGCACTCGTTCCTCGCAGCAAAAAAATAAATAAATAAAGAAGTCACTCTCCTGAAATTAATAATAATTAAAAAAAAAAAAGTAATTGAATAGAATAAATTAGCATATCAGTATTTAATCATTGAGTGTAGCGAGGGACCAGTCTAGAATTAGAATTCTACAGAGGTCAAAATATAAATAAAAAATATATTTAAATACATCATATATAATTAAAATACTAAATAATACATACTGAAAATTAAATTAAATTTATATAATAAATCTTTAAAAAATTAGGAAAAATAATTATGTACTTAGAAAATTAATAGCAAAAATGCTTATTAAAAAATTAAAAACTATAGAAGATACATTAAACCATGTTAAAATTATTTTTCATTCATTGTATATTTTAGTTATGTTAGATTTAATGATAATAAAGTGAATTTTTTTAATTTTTAGAGGGGTCAATTAAAAAATACTATTATTTCTTATAATTTTCATAAATTACACTGTATTATTTATATCGAGGCTATTGGGTTCAGGGAGGCTCTATCATGGCTATACTCATTGGGAATGTGATTTTGGTTCCATTAATCCTGATGAGTCTGAATGTAATATTATTATTAGTGATTGTAGATTTTTATTTAATATAGATCAATTTGCATCTGTGAGCTTTACAAAGAGATAAGCATACGGTGTTTCTCATAGTCTAATTAAAGTAGCTCATTTTTATATTAGTCCGACGTTGTGGCACAAAGCACTTTTGTTTATAAAGAATTACTTGCTAATGATATTATTATGGTTTTATTTTTAATGAATTTATCTTTCTTTCAAAAAAAAAATAATAATTTTCAGTCTGACCTCTGACTCCATTTATATTCATTATTGAAGATAAAGAAGGAAATTATTGTTAGCTTTAGATTTTTTTATTATTTAATTGATTAATTTTTATTAATTTTTATAAACTGCTTTTTAAACATGTTTTTAAGAAAAATATCAATTTATCTACTTATACTTAAAATTAGCTTTAAAATATATATATATATATATATACAAAATTTATTAAAAAACGTCTTTTTCAAACTAACTCCAAACACGGATCAAAGTTTATAAACAGGGGTGGAGCTAGAAGTTCAAAATAGGGGGCAAAAAAAATTTGTTTTAAATTGAGAGAGACTAAAATAAAAAATCTAGAATACATAATAAATAAAATTTTAAAAATTTTGAAAGTTAGTGACAAAAATGGAAAAAAAATCTAAAATTAAAGAAGGAATTTTTTAAAAAGATTTTAAAGTTAAATAGAAAAAATTAAAAAATTTTAAAGTTTAGGAGGCAAACTAAAAAAAATCTAAATTACATAGGTAAAAATTTTAACTCCATTAACATAATATCATTTGCATTTAGTTTACCAGTATAATTAATTTCAGTACGTATTTAACTACTAATAAACTTTCTGGTTCAAAATCAAGTAGTTGTGTCCTCAAGAGTAATTACCTTGATGAAATCCTATTGAATCATTAAATAATAATACTATTGAATCAATGAGCAAGTCCTTGCCCTACCCCAAATGTACTTTCAATTTTATTTTTTTTAATTATATTCTCTGTGTATTTTCCAATAGTGAGTAATATATTTTGTTCAAATACATATATATATATATATAATTAAATTTTTGTTACACCCAATAAATTTCTTGTACTCCTACACATATTTTATAATAATTTATTTGATATATTTCTCAAAAAACTGCTAGTAATATAATTGCTATTACTATTTCTAAAAAAAAAAAACTTAAAATATTTAAAAATCATTTTTTTAATGATTCCGTGATTATCGCAGTCCTTGCAAGTTGCAACATTCAAAAAAAAAAAAAAAGGGCACGAAGTGAAATTAATAATAAAAAAATAATTAATAGAATAAATTAGCATATTAATTTTTAATCATTGCGATTAGTTCATTAATGTTCACTAAAATTTTTTGGTAATTTTGATTCCAATATGAATTCAAAACCTTTCAACATTAAATATAACTCCAATACTGCCGAATCAAAGAGTGATTAGTTATTGGGAAGTTTTTCAAGGTTTTGGAAATGATATACAAAGTTTATAACTAAGCAACAAGCAAGAATATCACACTTTGTCTCCAGTAACAATCCTTATTTCTTAATGAAATATCTCTTATTAATAATATTATTATTATAAAGAAATAAAGAGACAGAGAGAGAGAGAGAGAGAGAGAGAATATCATATTGTGAAACTCGACTACTACTTGAACATAATTTTCTTCCCTCAATACTGTGTATTTTCAACATGGAAAGCCAATCTCTTCCCTACCCAGTCCTTTTCACCTTCTTACTCTTTATCTTCATGGTGTTGAAGATATGGAAGAAATCCAAAAGCAACAACTCAACTCCAAAACTACCGCCAGGACCGTGGAAGCTACCTCTAATAGGGAGTATGCACCATTTAGTTGGCTCCCTACCCCATCACCGCATGACAGATTTAGCCAATAAGTATGGACCTATTATGCACCTTCAACTCGGTGAAGTTACGAACATTGTTGTTTCTTCACCTGAAATTGCTAAAGAAGTCATGAAAACCCATGATGTCATATTTGCTCAAAGGCCCCCTCTACTTACAGCAAGAATTCTGGGTTATAATTGCTCAGACATTACATTTTCGCCATACGGAGACTACTGGAGACAATTGAGAAAAATTTGCACACTGGAGCTGCTAACTGCAAAACGCGTGAAGTCATTTGGATCAATCAGGGAAGAAGAAATATCAAAACTTATTGGATCTCTCTTTTCTACTGCAGGTTCACCAATCAACTTTACTAAGATGTTATATTCTATGGCCTATAATATGATTTCAATAACTGCCTTTGGTAAGATATGGAAGGGAAAAGAAATATTCTTACCAGCTTTCAAGAAATTGGAAGAAGCCAGTGCAGGTTTTAATCTTGTTGATCTATACCCTTCTGTCAAATTGCTTCATGTTTTTAGCAGTTTGAGGCCTAAACTGGAGAGGATGCATCAAGAAGTAGATAAGTTAGTGCAAAACATCATCGACGACCATAGAGTTAAAAAGACAAAAGCAAAATCTGGTGTTGAGAATGAAGAAGAAGATATTGTAGATGTTCTTTTGAATGTTCAAGACCAAGGAGACCTTCAATTTCCTTTAACAGACGACAGTATAAAAGCACTCATCCTGGTAAGTATATTTTTTACCTTCATATCATGTTGCTACATAAAATTATATATATATATATATATATATATATATATATATATATATATATATATATATATATATGCTTTGATTTCCTAATTGTTTACAAATACAATTTTTTTTTATCCATCATTTAGAGAAACTGTTGGTTTTTTTGCTTGCTTTATTCGAGTTGACAATTCATTTCAGGACATATTTATTGCTGGTACTGATACATCATCCACAACTGTAGTATGGGCAATGTCAGAGTTGTTAAAAAATCCAAGAGTGATGGAAAAGGCACAAGCTGAGGTGAGAAAAGTTTTCAGTAAAAAAGAATATGTTGATGAAGAGAGTATTGGAGAATTACATTACATGAAGGCAGTTGTAAAAGAAACTCTAAGATTACACCCTCCTCTTCCTTTACTAATTCCAAAAGAATGCAATGAGAAGTGTGTAATTAATGGTTATGACATTCCAGTAAAATCTAGGGCTATTGTGAATGTATGGGCAATTGGAAGAGATCCCAATTATTGGACTGAAGCTGAGAGATTCTATCCAGAGAGATTTCTTGATTGTTCAATTGATTATAAAGGAACTGATTTTGAATTTCTTCCGTTTGGTGCTGGAAGGAGGATATGTCCCGGAATATTATTTGGCATATCTAATGTTGAGTTTCCTCTTGCACAATTACTATATCATTTGGATTGGAAACTCCCTACTGGACTACACTCAGAAAATCTTGACATGACTGAAGAATTGGGTAGTGTAGTGGCAAGGAAAAATGATCTGTATTTAATTCCCATTCCATACCTTCCTCAACCAGTCAAGTAAAATCTCTAGTGAGATTGTATATGTGTTATCCATATGATGTCTTCCAATAACCAAGTAATCGAGTTGAACATTATTCTTGGAATAAGATTATGGCCTTTTTTTTTTTTTTTTTTGTCTGTAATTCTATATTGACTGCCAATAATGATGTGCTTTCTGGTTCTATTAAGTTCTATAATAAATTTCAACCTCAGTCATAATGACTCAGTCTAGTGATAAAAGTTCATATATTTACAAGTAGACAACAGAGGTTCAAATTTCAAGTCAATAATATGCACATAAGGATGATATAATTCCAATAAGTGTAACTCAATAATCCAGCCTATTAATACAAAATACTCTGGGATTAGGACAATCTTTCTCATCTAATAAATTCCAACAAAGAGAGTGATTAAATTTTATTACTAAAAAGCAGTACTGATCCTGGTTAGTATCTCTTCCTTCATACCATATTACCAAATATAAATAAGGTTACACAACTAGATTCTACTAAGATTGAAGATTTTTAGTTTCTAATCTTGTTACAAGAAGAACAAAGTCTAAGAGTAGTGCACTTATAGTTGGCATAAGTTTAAGGAAACCCGTATCAGACATGAAGGTCAAGCAATAGACTGTAAAGAAAGAGTAAAAGCACAGTCAACCATGAAAAAAATAAAGATTTTGATTTTCTGGTTCTTTATAAATACAAATTTGTAGTTTTCATTTATGGAAAACATTGGATTTCATTTGTTTCACTCAAATTGATAAAATTATTTTGGGACATCTTCTCTGGTGGTAGTGAGTCATCATCAGAGATGCTTAAAAATCCAAGCATAACGGAAAAGGCACAAGCCAAGGTAAGACAAATATTTAGTAAAAGAGGAAAAGTTGATGAAGTCTGGAAGAATTATACTACTTCAAGAAAGTTATTAAAGAAAACTCTAAGAGAATGTAGGCAAAACTGTGTGATTAATGGTTATGAGATTCCTGTAAATCTAGAGTCATGGTCCCGAACATTAGATTGAAGCTGAGAAATCTATCCAGAGAGATTTCTTGATTCTTCAATCGATTATTAAGGAACTAATTTTCAATTTCTCCCATTTGGTGCTGGAAGAAAGATGTGTCCAGGAATAGCATTTGGGATAGTAAATGTTGAGTTTCCTCTTGCACAATTGCTATGCAATTGGAAACTCCCCTACGGATTGTAACCAGAAAATCTTGACATGACTGAAGATTTTGGCCTTGTAGTGATGAGGAAAAATGATCTTCACTTAATTCTAATTCCATATCTTCCTCCACAAGTCATACAAAATCTCAAGGGAGCATCTTAATATATATTTTAGTTTGATTTTTGTCAATGATTCGTTAGAATTTTAAAATTATTTGTTCAATTGCTATGGCAATATAGTTTTTTTAATACATTTCATATGTTACTATGGCATATATCCGAGTAATGTTTTCTCAGTTGGGATTTTAGAGATTAAAGTGCTGGTCTATTTTGGTTCTTGAAAAGCTACTTCTGATGACAATCAAGTATCTGGTTAGGTGTGTTCATTTCTCCTTCGAAACAAAGGGCAATTTACATTCAATCCAAAAATCGGGGACAACTACCATCTAACCTTTCATGAAATAGATCTATTTTGCCCTGCAACTATCAACTAGTTATAAGAACTGGAATTAAATTTAAATAAAACTCAGGTGAAAACTTATCGAAACAAGCTAGGTGAGTAGTGGAGTCACATAATTTTGTGATTTGTGGTTTGTGTGAAAGAATCAAATATAGCTGGTTAAGCCAACTGAAAATTAATTAATAGGCTCTTGCTTTAAATGAGAGTCATATTTAAGAAATATTTGAAGAAAAAAAGCCAAAAAAGCCAAGGGAAAAAAAAAGTACCAATCACATTGCAGAAGGAAGCATATATGCCATTGATGTTCTGGTCTAAAACCTACTGACCTGCATCACAGAACAAGCAGAGAAACTTAATTAATTAGCAAAACTTATTTTTAATTTAGCTTCTTCAACACAAATTCAAAGTTCAAATCTCAAAAACATTTGTAATTTCTGGTTTAATAAAAAAAATAATACTTAAATTTCTTACACAAGTTGACGAGCAATCGGAAGCGCTCTGAAGCTTGACATCTAAAATAGAACAAAGTAACAATTAACTGCATTTAAATTAGCTAAAAGGTTAGGTTAGGTTCGGTTAATGGCTTTTACGTACATGGAAAATTCCTTCAATCTCTCGGCATCCAAACAAAGACTTAAATAGCTTACTGGAAACTTTGATATTTACCTGGAAATCAAATAGCCCATTCAAAACCATAGAGACAAAGTGGTGGTTTTCACTGTTTTGCTCCTTTTCGTCGGCTTGCGGGGAAGTTTAAATGTTCAGAGGAAACGACGACGCGCACTTACATTCACGTGGGTTCAAAATTTATTGTGAACGACGGATCGTTTTAGAGGCTGACAGTTGCTTTGTGGAAATTTTGACACTCATCACTGTGTTTAGAATAAATGAATATAAAATTTATTTGAATTGCATTATTGAATTTTGATATTTTTGAATGATATATAATTATTTTGAATTAATAGCCTTATTAAATTGCATCATTTTTAATTTAAAAATTTATAGATTTATTAGTTTGAATTCAATTATGAATGATATAGTTTGACTCAAATATAATTTTTCTTTTCTTTTTTTTTTAATTCATTTTTCATATAAATATATATATTAGAAATTGGAGCACACTGGACGATTCAACCGGTGAAACTAGAAACCATTGGCTCCAGTTTGATCCACTAAAAAAATTGAATTTTCAGTTAAATCACTCTTTGACCGGCTTATGATTAATTTTTAGTCGATTTTTAATCATTTGAACTTTTATTAATAGCAATAAAACTAAAAAATTAAAAAAAAAAACAAATAAAGAGATTTTATATAATTAGTCAACCTTTTGGTTCAATTGATAAGATAAATTAAATCATAAATCAATTATTTGACGATTCGATCACCCATTTAATTTTTAAAATTCTGAATATATATATATATATATATATATATATATATATAGGTCAAATATTCAACACAAGTCCAACCTGACTTGGATCACCGTGGGCCGTGGCCCAATGAATCATCATACATAAGGCTGAACATCGAGGCGTCAAAGTGGTGAATTTAAATTAGACGATAATAAATTAATAATACACCACTCTGATTTTTTTTTTTTCGATATATTATATAGAAATCATTAAAGGAGAGCACGTTATAATGCAAATTTTATTTTTTTTAACCACAGTATACTAAAATATTTACTAACAGTGTTTTACATAGATTAAATATCGGTTAATAAATTGTTACTTTAATCTAGCAGTAAAAGCGAATGTTCAAGACTTTTACCTAATTAAGTAATAAAAAAAAATTATTTTCGCATGTAAACTAAGTGAACGCTATTTTTTTATCTATACTCTTTTATGCTAAGTGGAGGAGAATTAAATTTTCATAATCATAATCATAATCATTTGACATTAGACAATAACAAAATGTCATTTATACTAGCTTTTTTTTTTTTTTTCATTACACCGCCACTTAGAGAGGCAATTTCTTTAGTTTAAAATTTTTTTTTAATAATTCATTGCATGGTTGCCACCGGCAACTATACTTTTTTTTATTTTATAATTTATATTTATCTTATTAATTATGTAAAAATTTAATTAATTAAAATTATGAATTTTTATATATTATATAAATTTAATATTTTCAATTATTAGAAATTATAAAAAATATTTTTTAATTTTCACAATAATAAAAATTTGTACATAAATATTATTATTAAAATTTTTTTGTTAATTTTTGTACATAAAAATTATTACTAAAAATAATTTTTTTATATAAAATTTACATATATGAAAAACACTTTTCGATCATGCATAAAAATTATTTTTAGCAATTTCTTATTTAATTTTTCAATATTATTCACTTTTTAATATTTCATAAGAAAGTTTATTTAAATTAAAATTTTTTTTAGTATATCGAATTTATTTTTACTATAAAATTAATTTTTGATATTTAACAATATATAATGAATATAAAATTATTAAAAAAAATCGATACAATTTGTATCTATATGAAAAGAGCGTGATATACTGGAGTTGAAAGCCGATTTCAAGTATATGATTTGACAAACCAAGTAACCTGCAAAACAAATTACTAGAGGGATCCAAGCGATACATTTAGAAAACCACTCCGATACTTAATTCCATAAAAAGTGAGTAATCAAGTGAACTAAGATTTCTTATAGAGAAAATTTTATCCCAATGACTAAGAAAGGCATGTTATATATAGAGACCTCCAGTAATCTGAATCATTTTTAGAATTCTACTATTGTTATATTTAAAGTAAAAGTCATATTTTGCAGGTCTAGGTCATGGTTGGAGAGGGAAATAAGACTTTCTGTTGGAGACAGTATCTGAAAGGTGGTGTTTGTCCTATTTATGCATTTGGCAGTCTATCATTAGGGCAAGTCTGGAGCGATCTTTTCAAACAGGAGTGTAATAGAACGCATGCAAAGAAATAATTTTATTAATATGTTAATAATTAAATTATTAATGTCAATAATTTTTATGAACAAATATCAAAATATTTTTTGCAATTTTTAATATTTGAAAATATTAAAATTATATAATATATAAAAAATCATAATTTTAATTAATTAAAATTTTTACATAATTAATAAGATAAATATAAATTATAAAATTAAAAATTAAAAAAAAAAGGTATGGAAGTGGCAACCATGCAACAAATTGTTTAAAAAAATAATAATGAAACTAAGGACATCCCCACTTAGGGTGGCGATGTAATGAAAAAAAAACAAAAACAATATCACATCGCCTCTCTAAGCGGCAATGTAATGGAAAAAAAAAAATATCGCCGTTATAAATGGCAATTTCATTGTCAACTTGATACAAAAAAAATACATATAGATAGAGATATATTTTTTCACCTAACTCATATGCGTAAATATTTTTTTTTTTTTTACTTAAATTAGGTAAAAACCCCAATGGTCAAGTGTTCAACATATATATGTAATTGTGAATCAACTTGAATTCAGTTACAACTCATTTGATTCATAGACTCATAATCCTTAAAATTAGTAAATAATAAAATTAGTAGTCTCATTACATGTAAATTGCTAAAGACATGTAAATGAAGTTTTAGATAATATTGATCTTATAAATTGACTAAGCCTTTGAAATTATTAAACCTAACCTAAATTATATGTACCAAACATAATATGATTTATTAATATTATAATTTAATTAAGTAATATCATTTATCAAACGTGCTATTAGTATATATAATAATCCAGCCCCTGCCCCAAAACATATCATAATCTGGGGATTATAGTAAGCTTTCTCATCTAATAAATTCCAATAAAGATAGTGGCAAGTTCTATTAAATTTCAAAAAGCCTAGTGTAGTGAGACTAGAGGGTCGTGAGATTTGAGTACAAAGTCTAAAGCCTCCTTAATCCAAAAACAGCTTCAAGAGTTTCATAGCCATCTCTTTCTTAATTTCTGCCTTCAGACTGAGCTTTTTCATCGAATAAATTCGAAAAAAGATGGGCAAGTTCTATTAAATTTCAAAAAGCCTTTAATTTTTTTTTTTCTCGCCAAATTCAAAAAGCCTTTAATTTAGTAGTACGGAGTTGTTTTTATAATTATGAGGTTTGTGTATGATGAGTTTCAAAGCTATCTATTTCCTAATTTCTACCTTCTGACTACTTAATGAAAGAGAATCCTTCCGAACAATTAAAATATTGAAAGGGAATCCTTCTGAACCATTAAAGACAAGATATGATATGGTGATGCAGAGCCAGAGAACAGAAAAAAAAAATATATATATATATTCAAAACTTCTACAGATACAGTAAAATATGCAGATAAATGCAACAAAAGGTAAGTAAATAATTCAAAAACAACCCCTGCGCTGATTAGATCTTGGAAAATATTTCAAGGTCCTACATGTGACGTATGAGGTTAAATAATTATGCAGCAAAAATGAGTATCATATAGTGGGAATATTAAGTTCCTATGTGGTCCCATCCAAGTAGAAGACCAAAAGAAATAAAAATACACAGCACACTGACCATGTATTTGGATAAGATGCAATTTGCAGACCTGTGATCAGGAAAAAAAAAAAAATTGCCGATCAACCCATAAGTCTCATCTCTCAATAATTTCATTTCCATTTTCATCATGGAACACCAATTTCTCTCCTTCCCAATTATTATCACCTTTCTAGTTTCTCTCTTTACTGCAATAAGAATATGGAAGAAAACGAAAACCAACAACTCAACTTCAAAACTACCACCAGGACCATGGAAGCTACCTCTAGTAGGAAGCATGCACCATTTAGTTGGATCTCTACCCCATCACCGCCTATGCGACTTAGCCAAAAAGTATGGACCTCTTATGCACCTTCAACTTGGTGAGGTTACCAATATTGTCGTTTCTTCACCTGAAATTGCTAAAGAAATTATGAAAACCCATGATGTTGTATTTGCGCAAAGGCCTTTTCTACTTGCTGCGAGTATCCTGGGTTATAATTGTTCAGACATTGCATTTGCACCTTATGGAGACTACTGGAGACAATTGCGAAAAATTTGCACACTGGAGTTGCTAACCGCAAAACGTGTGGAGTCTTTCAGATCAATCAGGGAAGAAGAAGTATCAAAACTCATTAGATCTATTTCTACTAATGCAGGGTCGCCAATCAACTTTAGCAGGATGTTCAATTCTTTGACCTATTGCATCACTTCAAAAGCAGCCTTTGGTAAGATATGGAAGGGAGAAGAAATATTCATACCAGCTGTCAAGAAATTGATGGAATCAGGAGGAGGTTTTAGTCTTGCTGATTTATACCCTTCCATCAAATTCCTTCAAGTGATTAGTACAATGAGGTCTAAACTAGAAAGGCTTCATCAAGAAGTAGATAAGATATTACAAAACATTATTGACGACCATAGAGCTAGAAAGGCAGCAGCAAAATCTGGTACTGAGATTGAAGAAGATTTTGTTGATGTCCTCTTGAATCTTCAGGATAAAGGAGGCCTTGAATTCCCTTTAACAACTGACAACATAAAAGGAGTCATCCTGGTTAGTACATCTCTTCCTTCGTGTTGCTATATATAATTACATAAGGTTGCAAAACTTGATGCTACTAAGTTTCAAAATTTGAGTTTATAATCCTGTGACAAGAACAAAGTCTGGAATTGCATAGTCAGCATTAAATTTCAGTAAACCAAGATTGCATTATATACCACATATCACCTATATCTAGGTCAAGCAGCAAGTTGTAAAGAATAAGATCAGGTTAACCAATTCAAAACATTGATTTTGATTTTCTGATTCTTTATAAATACAAATTTGCATTCAGCATTCACAGAAAACATTGTTTTTTCACATGTTTGACTCAAGTTGATAACTTTATTTCAGGACATGTTCGTTGCTGGAAGTGAGACATCATCCACAACTGTAGTGTGGGCAATGTCCGAGATGCTAAAAAATCCAAGAGTGATGGAAAAGGCACAACACGAGGTGAGACAAGCTTTCAGTAAAAAAGGACATATTGACGAAGTGGATCTTGGACAACTATATTACTTGAAAGCAGTCATCAAAGAAACTTTAAGATTACACCCTCCTCTTCCTTTGCTACTTCCAAGAGAATGTAGGGAAAATTGTATGATTAATGGGTATGACATTCCTGTCAAATCCAAAGTTATTGTGCATGCTGGGGCAATTGGAAGAGATCCGAATTATTGGACTGAAGCTGAGAGATTCTACCCAGATAGATTCCTTGATTGTTCAATTGATTATAAAGGGACTAATTTTGAATTTATCCCATTTGGTGCCGGAAGGAGAATGTGTCCAGGAATATTGTTTGGCATAGTTAATGTTGAATTTCCTCTTGCACGATTGCTATATTATTTTGATTGGAAACTCCCCACTGGACTACAACCAGAAAACCTTGACATGACTGAAAATTTTGGCTCAGTAGTGGCAAGGAAAAATGATCTCCATTTAATTCCCAGTCCATACCTTCCACCACCAGTCAAGTAAAATCTGAGGGGGGGCTTCTATATATGTTAGTTTGATATCGCCAATGAGTAAATTGACTTTTACATTACGTTTTGAACAAGTATATAATGGAATTCACTTTGCCCTTTTTTTCTTGTTTTGATATTTAATATCTTATTATGGTACATGTTTAAGTAAGAATCATAGTTCATATAAGAATCCATTTTCTCCTTTGCCTGAATAAAGTGCCTTCTAAAAGATCAGAATTTGCTAAGCAGGCTATTTGGTGTGGAAATTCTATCTCTTGAATGAAATCACAAATATCCAGCATGCATTTTGAGGCGTGGAATTAATTAAGTGTTTGATGAGGCTCTTGGTGGTAGAGAGGGAAATGTTTTGTTGTGAACAGTAATACCTAAGCAATCCTAGTGGACTTGTCTGCATGTGGTAAGTGGTGATGAGGAGAGCGTGAGAAGAGACAGTGATAATAAATAAAATCCCTAGGGTATGGAGGGTAAGTGGTGATTCCTGGTGATGGACTTGAGGAGAGTGAGCCCTCAGATTATGGGACATAAGTAGTAGGAGAAGCTCTTTATGATGGAAGTGAAGAAAGTGCAAGAACTTTGATATGTGATGTTAAAGAAGGCCGGCAGCCTGCCGGTGAACTATTAATGAAGTCCCATGTGTCTCAATCCTAGGGGTAGGATTTGCTTAAATAAAAGGATTGGGTTAAAGCCAAATATATCTTCAAAAGGGATATGGCTTTGTGTCCAAGTCTATTAGAAAATATCAAGCGATTTAAACGTTCCCTTTGGTGGGCTATCAGCCAAAACTCCCTAATTATCCCTTTAATTAAGGATTAATTAACAAAGCAAGTAAAAAATAACTGAAGTACATGCTGTATTAGTGCTGTTTATTTTCCTAGCAAATACATATTAACAAGGATTACTTTAATATAATTTATCAAAGGTGAAACATATATAGATAATATTTACAACAGGACGAGAGATTTTACAAGTTGAGAGGACATGGTGGTAAGGATATGAGCTTAGGCTTCTTATGCAAATGTTCAAGACTGCTTTTTTCAACTAATTTGTTAACAAAATTGCAGACATACAGATAGCCAATTTCACTTATTTGGTTCGTTGATTAGAAAATATACAGTACGCCTTTAAATCCATATATTTATTGAACTGTTAATGAGATTTCATATGAACTAATGAACAGTGACAAGGCAATATAATAACGGTAACATCTCTCAAAAACAATATGACTTTAAATCAATTTGCAAGACTGCCCCCAAAGTACGACATATCACCTACATTCATTGTTTATGCTCAAATCCTGCAGAATTTTGTTTGGCACCTAATGGTTCATATACCTATAAGTCATAATTATCAAGCAAATTAAATGTGAAGTCCATCTAGAATTTTCAATGGTATGTATTGCTCTAGAAAAAGGGAAGGAAGTGCACAGACAACATTTGGAAGGACATGTAGTCCACCAGAACAAAAAAATGGGAAAAAAAAGATTCAGCATATCTCAAAATGTCGTAGTATTCTAGCTCCATCATGGCTCTTCCCCTTGCAGTTGCAGCTAGCATCTGCATAACATGGTTGTGGTTCTCCTCTTATCTGACAAGAAAGGAAGAAACTTACTAAACTAGAAAAGGTGCAGTGAAAATCAAGCAAGTAAATAATTAAAAAAAAAAAATCCACCTTCTGCTGTCAGAGGAAGTATGGAAAACTATGGAAGGCTATGTTTCAAATCCCATTAAGAAAGGCTTCATCAAGAAGTATATAAGATATTCCAAAACATTATTGACGACCATAGAGCTAGAAAGATAGCAGCAAAATCTGATACTGAGACTGAAGAAGATTTTGTAGATGTCCTTTGAATCTTCAGGATAAACGACACATTGAATTTCCTTTAACAACTGACAACATAAAAGAAGCCATGGTTAGTAAATCTCTTCAGCTGAGACTTCAATGAACCCAAAGAGGAATGCAAAAGAATTCATTAATTTTTGGTTGCATGAGCCCCTACCCCAACCGCATAAATGCTCCAGGAAGGTGGCCCAACCTTTCCCACATCTGCCCGTCACCCAAACCTCCAGGGACATAAGAATCCATTGAGGGAGGAACAGATGACAAGGCGACGCAATGACATCAAACAACAGAAAGAAAGGTTGTAAGATTGATGAATAAACCGCTTCCTCCCTTCTATAAATATAAGGTTGCAAAACTTGATTCTACTAAGATACAAAACTTAAGTTTATAATCCGGTGACAAGAACAAAGTCTGGATCTGCATAATCAACATTAAATTTAAGTAAACCAGACCAGAATTGTATTATATACCACATATCACCTACATGTAGGTCAAGCAGCAAGTTGTAAAGACTAAGAGCAGGGTTAAACAATTCAAAACATTGATTTTGATTTTCTGATTCTTTATAAATTCAAGTACACAGAAACATTGTTTCTCGCTTGCTTTACTCAAGTTGATAAATTTATTTCAAGACAGGTTCATTGCTGGAAGTGAAACATCATCCACAACTATAGCATGGGCGACATATGAGATGATAAAAAATCCAAGAGTGATGGAAAAGGCACAAAATGAGGTGAGACAAGGTTTCAGTAAAAAAGGACATATTGACAAAGTAGATCTTGGACAACTATATTACAGGAAGTCGGTCATCAAAGAAACTTTTAGATTACAGCACACCACAAAGCCCAGCAGCCGCGCGCCCCCTTCTTCTCTCTTCCTCCCCTCTCTTTCTTTGTTTGCTACTTCCAAGATAATGTAGGGAAAATTGTATGATTAATGGTTATGACATTCCTGTCAAATCCAAAGTTGTTTTTAATGTCGGGGCAATTGGAAAAGATCCGAAGTATCGGATTGAAGCTGAGAGATCTACCTAGAGAGATTCTTGATTGCTCAAAAGACTATAAAGGGACCAATTTTGAATTGATCCCATTTGGTGCTAGGAGGAGGATGTGTCCTGGAATATTGTTTGGCATAGCTAATATTGAATTCCTCTTGCACAATTGCTATATTATTTTGATCGAAAATTCTCCATTGGACTACAACCAGAAAATCTTGAAATGACTGAAAATTTTGGTGCAGTAGTGACAAGGAAAAATGATATCCATTTAATTCCTACTCCGTACCTTCCTCCACCAGTCAAGTAAAATCTCAAGGGAGCTTCTATATATGTTAGTTTGATATCCACCAAAGAGTAAATTGACTTTTACATTATATTTTGAACAAGTATATAATGGTATTCACTGTGGCCATGTATTTTTATATATATTATATATTTCATATCTTATTATGGTACATGCTCGAGCAGTTTTTTTGTCATTGTCATGAGCTATTTAGGATTTTTTTTTTTTTTTTTTTTGAATTGGAATTTGGAATAATATTTTTCCATTGGGCTTTATAGTTCAAATGAGAATCGATTCTACCATTTGATTGAATAAAGTGCCTTCTAACAGATAAGAATTTGCTAAGCAGACTATTTGGTGTGGAAATTCTATCTCTTGAATGAAATCACAAACATCCAGCATGCATTTTGAGGGGTGGAATGATTTAGGTGTTTGGATGAGGGTTCTTGGTGGTAGAGTGGGAAGGGTGATGTTTTGTCGTGAAAAAAAAAATAATACTTAATTAATCCTAGTGGACTTGTCTGCATGTGGCAGGTGGTGACGAGAAGAGACTGGTAATAATAAACAGAGTCCCTAGGGGATGGAGCGCAAATGGTGATTCCTGGTGATGGACACTAGGAGAGCGAGTCTTTGTTTGATGGGAAATTATGTTTGTTTCCTTAGAAAAAGTCCTTGGATATGATTTTTAAACCGGTTCGAACCGTGACTGGGTTGACCAGTTCTCCGGTTATCCAGCCAGCCAGTGGTCCGGTTTACGAATTTCTTGTTCCGACCAGCAGGTCGGGTCCGAGTTTGACAACTATGCAAATTAGCAGTCGGTAAGCTCTTTGTGATGAAAGCGAAGGAAGTACAAAATTAACACCATAAGCCATTTGCTTACAACATAGAATTGCATGGGATAAAAATTGAAGACTGATTTCAAGCATTGAATAAAGCTGCTTCAGCCCGATAAAAGCAACAAGAAAAAATAATTTAGGGTTCATAAAATAAAAGCTAGACAGAAATAGTGAAAAATTTTAGTTGGATACAAGCTTGCTTACCTTTGGAATTGTAGCATTGAAGTGCTTATGAGAAAGCACCATGGAGATGAGATCTCTTCTCTTCTATTTAAACATCAACCATAACCCATCAAAATTCTACTCGAGAATGTGCTGGATCTCTGCTGCGAAGCTAGCATTTGGCTTCCTATGGAACAAGTTTTTCAGAAGATTTCTTCTCGGAGGCCATCAATGCCCATTTCGCATGATAACATTAGCAGAACTCAAATAGAAAATTTTTCTAGCAGAGATCTCAAATAGATATCAAATTGAAAGCTGAGAAAAATTATCTGTAACAATTTAAAATTTAGGTTAAATTTGAAAGATTTTTAAGTTGCATATACAACATACTTAATAGCTTTCCTTTAAACGGTAAACGATCGAAAAATAAGGTGACCGCTAGTTGTCAACTAAGCAGACAAATCGCAATCGCCGTTAAATCCAGACAGCATAATGTCTATTGATAATTTGCTTGTCATCGTAAACGACCGCGGTAGGGTCGTTTTTAAGCTTACCGCGTGTCCTTATTCTCGTTAGACCTAAACGACATCTTTCCTAAAAATAACTGAAATTTCCCTCAAACTCAACATGAGCACAATAAATAATTGACGTCAAATTCTTTTTTTTTTTTTTTTTTTTCAAACCAATCCGATCAATTTGGTTTCAACCTATTTTTTAAAATAAATCCAAATTAAATTTTGTTCACCACAATTACTAACACTATGCATGGGTGATGGTGAATTTAAAAAGAAGGGAGAGGAATAAAAAGAAAATTAATAACTATCTTATTTGACATTTATATTTTTTAAAAAAGGAGAAGAAAGTAATTCAACTTCATTCCTCTTATATAAATTGAAATTAATTACACCTCAAATTGAAATATAAAAAATTTCAACTTCTAGTGAGATATTATAATTTTTTTATATAGCACTTTTTATTCTCATCAGTTTAACTGTATTCTAAATAAATCTTTATATATCTTTTACGTTAACTTATCTTTTTTTTTTAATGAATTCATTTTAATGTATCTAATTTTATTTCAAAATTATTAATAATGATCTCAAATTTTTATTATTTAAAAATTATTTTCAAAAATTTAACATAACTAATAGATTTTATTCTATTAAAAACTTATTTGTGTTTTTCTTATTCTTTTTATAATTTCCTTGGTGCTTTTTTATTTTTTTACAATTATAATTCTCATCTCTTCCCTTCCATCCAAACAAAATAACATTATTTCCTTTTCATTTTCTTTATTAATCAAATTTTAATTTGACAAACAACATAAATTAAAATTTTCTCCCTTCCCTCATTTTAAAATAACTTTCCCTCCTCTTCTCATCTCGTTGCCATGCATTGTATAAGTACAACATTAGCCTAATTTCCCTTGTCTATCTTCAAGAGCATATTTAAGAAATATGTAATATAAATGAAAATTTATTTAAAATTTTAATTTTTTTATTTTATAAAATTTATTGTAATTGAGCTAAATTATAAAATATTAATAGAATTTGCAAATGAAATAAAACTAATAATTTGTTGGTACATACTACTAAAGCCACATATCCAAAATGAATTATGTTGGATTTAGTTCAAACATGAAAATTCATTCATGTAAATTAGGACAGTAAATGAATATCATGTTCACTTATATAGAACAATATGTGAGCCTATAATTTGACATGTTATTTAGTATAATAAACTTAAATAAACATTGGCAAAAGCAATGTTCTCTGCACCTCTGTCAACAACAGTGGACCTTCAAATTAATTTGCAAGACTGTCCCAGAAGTCCAAAGAAATATCACCTATATTGATTATACTCGCCTCCTACAGATTTCTTTGCATCTAATGGTTCATATATGTATATTTGTAACTATTAAGCATGTTAAATGTGAAGTCCACCTTGAACCTTAGATGGTATATAGTGCTCAGACAAGAAGGAAAGCGAGTGCACAGACAATGCTTCGATCTCAAATTTCACTCCTCTTTGCAGCATAGACTCTAGTTCCAACCTTTGATGAAAACACCAGTTCATAAGCGCATATGCCAGCAAAATTGTGCAAATACAAAGGGAGCAGAATATCCTACTATGTCAAAGAATTCTACCTCCATTGCGGTACTTCCCTTTGCAAATAGCATCTTAGCAACATGGATTCAGTTCTCCTCTTATCTGACAAGAAATGCTAGGAACTTACCACACTTGAGAAGTGCTTATTAGAATCAGGGAAGCCAATTAAAAGAAAAAATTCTCACCTTCAGCAGTCAAAGGAAGAAGACACTGTTGAGGAAGGTCATATTTCTCAAAATCAGAAGGAAAAGCTCCAAGCCAGCGTATCTCAGGGACACGCAGAAATTTAGCATCATAGGCCATTTGCTTAAAACATAAAAGTGTAGACGAAAATAAATAAATAAATCATTTCACAGGGGCTTCAACTTGGGCATTTGGAATTTTTTATTAGTTTGGTACAGTCATTTGACTGGCTTGGATATGTAAATGAAATCAAAATCATATACTGATCAATTGAGAAGCCTAACCATAGAACCAAACCGGTAGGTAGTCAGGATGTCAACACCATACGGATCACAATCAACCAAGCAATAGACAGGCAGACGCAACTTCTCAAGGAGGAGTCGCAGGAACCTGATAGGCATTTCCTTGGAATGAAGATCAGAAAGACTAAAAGGCATGAAAGCATTGTATGCACTTCACGGGAATCCAATCACTATTTCCATTGATTAAAAGGTTACCTTCTTGTAGGAATATCTGGATAGCCCCTTCCCTATGAAAATGCAAAAGAAAAATAACTTATTTGCAAATGACTTTTAGAGTGCATATAGATAGAGAACTTCAAATTCAAGGATTTAAATTTGGCTTTTTGTATCAAACTTCATAAATAAAGTTTTGGCCTCATCAAAGATGAAAGGAGAAACACGGTTCAACCAAATAGGACTTGGTGTATTTGAAATTATGGCTTTTTTATAAGTATCTCAATTCATACCCAAACATGTCTTGCTCCACATTCATGAATTTACTTTGCATCTCTAATTTCACTAAACCAACATACTAACTACAAATATTCTCTTTTCAAATTCATGTCTATTCAAAGAGAACCTTGGAGAGAATGAATGCTTACTGTGATGACGATACAGCGGTTTGCATTGCAGAACCTGTCATTTGCTAACCGCTGGAACACTGCTTCCAAGAATTCATAATAACAGCTCAGACATGTAAATGCAATCTGAATTACTTGCTTCTTTTTTGAGACAAGCTTCGTGAATGAGAAGCTTCACCTGATTCCTTCTCCACAACCAGTATGTATTTGGCAACACTAACAATATCTAGCACAAAAATTAAGGGCAATTAGTTATCAATAAAACATCAAGTTTTCTGTACACCAATTTTAGAACTGTTAGAATTTTAGATCAAGTATTCAAAATTATAATTCTAAAGAAAAAATGCCAACCCAGATCAGGATCATCTACCAGCTTTCAACTAAAAAGAAAGAGGTGGAGGAAACATAAGCTCCTGAAGGAGGACAAACATCATTCAAATGCATGAGATTTCTTGCTTTTCTTTCATCAAGTTGTAATATGCCTATTCGATATTTGTTAGCAGTCTTGTCATCCTGAAATATTGCAGCATTTCTTAGCAGTTATACAGTTGATGGTTCAAATACCTTTGACTTCGTCAACATGCACAGGAATTGGATACACCTGCGAACAAATCAGATGCACAATCATACTTTAAAAAGTTTTACAACTGAAGAAATATGTCTTTGTCCGTTCTTACATTGCTGGGACAATTTATGCAATCAAATTTCCTTCCAGCTTCCAGAAATCGCAGCCAGCCCATCACCAATCTATATAACAGGCATAAATTAATCCAATAGGATAATATGCTATTTTTCAAACTTAAATCTACAAGATTTTTTCATCATCCAGTTTCATTTAAAGTACATCCTCTACTTAAATCATATTATATACATGAGAAAATAATGCAGGGAGAAAAGTACTGAGTGGTAAAATATCATGCAGGTAACTATATATCTCATTAAGATACCCAAATAAATGAAATCTTCAGGGCTAAATTGCATCAATTATCCCTAAACTTATATCGTGTTTCATAATTGTCCCTAAATTTCAATTTGCAACAAAAAAATATTCCAACTTTGATTTCGTTTCATAATTGTTCTTGAGTCACTTTTCTGGCTTATAACTTACTGGAAATCCTACGTGACAATTATTTCATACATTTTTAAATTTTTTCACCATTTCCAATGGCACATCACAATCAAATTTCATACATATTAAATATTTTCACATTTCCCTCCTTCTTCAATCAAATTTCATATATGTTAAAAATTTAAAAATATATGAAATAGTTGCCACATAAGATTTCCGGCAAGTTACAAACCGGAAAAGTGACTCAGGGACAACCGTGAAACGAAATCAAATTTGATATATTTTTCTATTGCAAATCAAAATTTAGTGATAACGATAAAATATGGGTATAAATTTAGAGACAATGAATACAATTTAGCCAAATCTTCGGTCTTTCTTGCAAATGATATGTCTCTGTACATATCTTTTATCTTATAGTTGTTTCAGTCATTGGTGTTAATCACTTCCCCATATCTTTAATGGGGTAAACCTGTTCATGTGCCGGCCTAGGTTTGGGAAATGTTACGTTTTCCAAAGGCTAGGCCCACCTGACGCAATATTTTCTTCAAAAATTGAGCCCGCATCCCAACCCAAAAACAGGTATAGGATGCATATAAAAGAACTTGTTTGGATACCATTTGATGCAAGCTTCCAAAAGTCCCATATCATGATACCCTCAAGTAAAACTTACCACGTTCATGTTAACATCTAGCACTGCCTTGAAAGTCTCCATCAAAATTAAACAAATGTATTGCTTTGAACAACTAGACTCTCATAAATCACATCAGAAAAATATTAGGGATTCATCCCTAAAAAATAAGCTAGACGGAAATAAGTTAAATTCACTTCATATCTTGCAGAAGCTGAGAGTAATCAAACGTACTCACCCATTTCCAACAGAGACCTGCAAAGAATTTGGCGGATAGTGAATTTTCCAAAATATTCTCCCAAAAAATATCAAGCAAATAATATTAGCAGTCCGAAAATTTCAGGACAGCCTCCGTCTAACCTTTATGAACTAAAATCACCTTCCACCTATTTACTAGTTGTAAAGACTAGTAAATATGCTTTCAATGTGATACACCCTTAATAAGCACACTCCTTTAACTACAAAAACATTTGAAAACAAATGAACTAATGAAAACACTAACCACATTTAGGTGGTGACGACTGCACTGCAGAAGGATACATATGTCATTGATGGCCTGATCAACAATTGACTGATCTGTGAAACAAGCAGAAAAATTAAGGTGTAAAAAGAATTTGGATAAAGCAGACAAGTAATTATCGGTTGAATGGCACACAACATCTAAGCGCAAGTTCAATATTAACACGCAATTATACAACTTAAATTAAAAAAAAAAAAATTACTTCTGATCTTAAAAACTGAAATGTAATAGGTTCACCTGAAAATACAGAAGGGTGCATATAATATATATCTCTCTTCGACCCATGTTTGTTCTCTTGCAGAAGTCGCTGAACAATGAGTAGTACTCGTATCAAGACATCTGAAATAGAATCAATAAAGCAAAACAAAAATCAATATCCTGAGTTCGCTTTAATTAAACAACACCGCTTAACTCACCTATTCTACCCACTTGGCATTCTCTTTGAATCGTTAGAATTTCTTGCCCCTTTGGCAAATCGGAGCTGCAGTAGCTGTATAAAGCATTAATTACACATTTACAGATTACAACCCTAAACATTCAAATTATAACTTCATAATCCAGCTAAAAATATCAATTGAATTTCGATTTATGAACAGATTAAATCGGAAACAAATATACCAGTTAGCACCGGGATTTGTGCAGTAGTTTCTGAATTTGTCGATGAAAATGGTGAGAGATCGTCCGTCGCTTAAATCTCTCAACAATGACTTAGTGAACTCTGAAATCAAATACAATCACAATTTCAAATTAGTGAACTCTGAAATCAAATACAATCACAATTTCAAATGGATTTTTACAGAAATATTTTGAGATTGAAAGTGCTTCCTATTGTTTGAAAACCTCTGATTTTTCCAAGTAAATCCCCGCGTCTTTTTGAAGATCGTCGATTTCCCTCCATTTTGATTATTTTCCGCTTTGCGTATCCAAAGTAGCCAGCAAAGAGGGGTAGGTTTATATATGTAACGCTCAGGTCCGATACAACGCGAATATTGGAGTCCGAATGGAAGATATGGGCCTACTTAGAGTTGATCGAGTTTGGCCCATCCTATTTCTCTCGCAATTCTCATTTTAATTTTGATTTTTGTCCTCTTTTTTTTTTTTTTTTTTTTTGCAAGTTACTTAGATAAATTATACTTTTGGTAAAATTGAAAAATAATTGATGAAAATTTAATTAAATTATTTAATTATTAAATAAAATAAGTAATATAATTTTTAAATTATAAAAATATTTAAAAATCTAATCACTTGTTGTATTTATAATAAATTTTAAATTAAAATTTTTAACTTACTATTTTAAATAATTTTTAACTTAATTAAAACTTTAAAATGAGGATTATTAAATTTATTAATTAAATATATTAATAAATTTTAAAATTTTAATTTTAAATGTTCAGCGCATTATCAAACATTTCATACGATAAAAGATATTTTGCTAATCAGAAAAAATGTAGGATAAACCAATGATTGAAGTTAGTTATGTGAATCCACTAAAAAATAATTTATTATTTATAATAATCAAAATTAAGAGCTTAGTAAAGCATGTTACATTAGAAAGTTAATTAAAAAAAATAATCAATCAAATCAACTCAACTTTTACAATTGTTATTATTGATATGATCAAAACGTACCCCAATTTCAACCACATGAATAAGCAGTATTTAGTATGACAAAAATGAGCGGACTTGGGTATTGAGTTTAAAGACCACTTTAATACTAATTCTAATTATAATCATACTATATGTTGTAATATTAGATATAAAAAATAATTCCCGCTGCTAATAGAAGTCGAATAAGATACGGATTTTCTATTACCAAGTTGTACTAAGATTATAGAGAGATCGATATGTTTGGTGAGATATTATTTGTGTAATATTTGAGAGTTTAGTTAAATCTTATATAGGCAAACTCATAACTCACATGTAATATATAATTCAGATTGATGTATAATAATTATTGTTATTTTTTGTAGAATAACAATTGTTATTCTCAAAATTCCATTCACAGCATTAATGCTCAAGTGATATTATGTTTCTCGCTAAACTGCGTTGAGAAAATATTAAACAATATAATTAACATTTTCCTCCAGGCAACTTAATTTTGTGTCTATAGTTAAGAATACAAAGCAACATTAACTAGGCTATGGATTATATAATGTCAATTATATAAAAATTATATACAATTCTAAATTACACAACTATGTCTAAAATAATAGAGATAATTATGTAATTTTTCATAATTATGTAGTTTTTCACAAAATTTATAATGTATTTAAAAGCAATTATAATTTATTTATTTCTTATTATATGATGTAATTCACATTATATTAGTTTGCGTCAAATTTTTTTACACAATTTGAGTCACTTCGTATTATCTAAAAATTATTATAGTTTACATTTTTAAATGATTATGAAAAACATTGTGAATTAAAGGGGATGATCAATAAAACTTTGAGTTTATAATAAATTCGAGTCGAATATATGCTTCTTTTCACTTATTGTTATGTTAATGCATAGATTTATTCATCTGATAAAATATTAGGAATTGAACAAAAAAAAAAAAATTTTTTTTTCTTTTCAAACCTAACATGAGCTCAACCGATTTGGCGCAATCAGAATATTCGTTGTATTATTTTAATTTTTAATACATATAAAAAATTAATGTTGTTTGAACTTCTGAATTTCTCTAAACCATTCGAATGATTTTATTAAATTTCTATGCTAAAATTATTCAAATTAGAAATATATAAAAAAAAATTGAAAAAATATTTTCAATAACTAATTTTCTATTAATTAGTTACAATATTAAAAATCAGTTAAAAATATTAAAAATTTCAATTTATAAAATTATAAATATATTTAAACTTATAAAAATTTCATATTTTTAAAATTTTATTATTAAATAAAAAATATATAAAAATGATAAATTTAATAATTAATAGCGGCTATGGTAGTATTGATTGCAATGGCAGGCATTAACACCGACAACGAATATCGGTAATCATCAGTTTAATAAATTTGTATTGTGCATTTTCTTCCATTATAATAAAATTTGTCAGATTCAAAAAATAATTATCTATTTTAAAAAAGATGAAATCATTTTCTTTAAAAATTGTTTAGTTTTCCATTAATTAGAAAATTATTTTTTGCAGTCTAATTTTTTTAAAAAATACAAGTATAAGAAAATATGACAAAATTTTTTTGCCAAACAAATTGAAATAAATAATTTTACTATAATTTTATTTTCAAATTTCATTAGCTAGATTTTATATTAAATTATAGGATTATAAGTCTGGTTGAGTCGTGCATGAGATTTCAATTTTTTAAGGAGCTTAGATTTTTATATTAAATAAATAAATTGATTTAATGGTTTTTTAACTAATGGTAAGTAAAATTGTTCATTATTCAAGGGAAATCATTAAATCAAAACAGAAATATAAATTTAATCAGGTTTTATTCTTGACAAAAAAAAAAATTGCTTTGTATTTTTATAGAACTAGTTTGTATTTTATTTTAATTTTCCATTTTAAAATAAATCAAACCAAAATCATATTTATATTACGTACTACACATATTAATTATAATATATTTATTAATGTGTTTGCTAATTTTCAGAACTTTAAGCAGCTAGTAGTATATAATAAAAAAATAATATTTTACTGAAAATACTGTGTTATTGACTTTTTTTACCTTTTATTTGAAAAAATCTAGTAATGAATATTTAAAATTGAAGTAATAAAATTATAAAAAAATAATAGAAGAGATGTCCCCTATTAAATATCTGATACAGCGTATAATCATCTATTGAAAAAAATTGGGATACTAATTTTTTTGGTAATATTGATACATTATAATATAATATATTTTAATATAAATATTATATTAAAAATATATATAATTATATTATAATCCTTAATTTAATATGAAATATCAGAAATTAAGAAGCAAATGATTTTTTATATTTGAATTTAATAAAAGGTTGACTTATTTATTGAAAAACATTTTACAAATCGAATTAAATAAACAAATGTAATTTAGGCTTGTACCCCCTAATGATAATATAATTTATCCAAACCACTATCATACCATTGTAATTACCATTTAGTCCAATTTTGTGGACGTTCTAGCAAAAATGATACCATTGAGTGCATTCCCACACACTAAATAGAACAAAATAATTAAAGAGTGCCTGTAAATTAAAAATTAATGCAACTAAATAATCATAAAATCATCATTAATTAAAGCCAAATCCATGACTAACAATTTTCCACTTTCATTAACTAAGATTTATGAGCAAAATCGAATAAATAATTAATGGCATAGTTGATTGTTCCCTCTCTGTTTTAGGTTCTGCTGTCCCAATCCCAAAGAAACGAGAAGAACATTTTAGAATACCAGAGCAAAGGCAAGATCCCAACAAAAATTAAGTTTCAGCCATTGATTTTCCTGGAAATTTTCAAGAGTTGGCTGATCAAACCTCAAAACACTCTTGAAAATTTGATGCAACTCTGCTTCCACTGGTAACCTCTCTCTCTCTTTCTGCAATTTTTTTTTTTTTTTTTGTCTTGTTAGTTGTAACTCCTTCGTGAAGTTTCCAAGTTAACAACAATGCTCATAGAAACCACCATTTTCTGTGTCTTTCGAGTCTCTTTCTGTGTAATTATGGAAATTCCCCTTTTTTTTCTTTTATAGATCTTTTTTGGCTCGAAGCCTTTTTTGCGTTATCCGTGTGAAATTCTTGATGGAATCAATTATGGGTTGAAATCCATTTTTTAATTTGTTAATGTTTCTTTGATGATCCGAGAATTAGACAGAATTAGACAGAGGCAGAAAGAATCAAGTTAGTATATCCAAAAAAATTCTGTCTTTTCTTGGTAAATTTGGATTGGTATACGAAACTTCCTAGTCACTTGTTCACAGTACCTTCTCAATTGATTGTATGCAACTAAAAACTGAAAACAAGGACAATTTAATTCCATTTTACTACAGTTGAATGAGTGGCTAAGTTGCAAAGGACAATTCTGTCTGCAGAATTCATATAGCAATACCTGAATCTAAGAAGGTATAGGGGAGGAATTTGCTAGGAAATTTCCCTACTGGAGCACTTTAAATTTAATTCATACCTGCATCGATCAGTAACTCTCATTGAGTAGTTCCTTGCAAATCACTCTACAAGTTCAATTGTGGTGGAGTGGAGTCTTATTGGGACTTGTAAGTGAGATTTCTGAACTCAGCACTCAATTTACAAAATCCTTTTTCTTTCTTTTCTTCTTATTTACTTCTTTTTTATGCTGTGACTTTGATCTTTCTTTTATAGTTGCTTTGGTATAATCTTGATATCAAATAATTCTCCTTTAATCTTTTTATTGTCTTCAGTTTACTTTTGCACCAGAAGTAAATTTTCACTTGCAGAATCTCTATTAAACTTGAAATATAGATTAGCTCCTTGGCCTTTTTCTCACTTGGCCTGCATTTTAATTCCAACGTCTGAAATTTTGTGTTGTATGATTGTTTTTGGGAAAATGTTGAATTTCTTGGGTAGGATGTAGCTTAATATTTGGGGCAGAAGAGTCACCCATCAAAGGAAGACTGAAAATACGATTTGCCGTAATTGGAATGAAATATGTAACAACCAGATGATTTGGATGGGGAAAGTTTATTCTGTATTGTCTAGATTGAGAAACTATGTAAAGTATTTTTTTATGTTTCATGCTTTCTTTGTGATTTTGTTGTCTTAGCCTCTCTCTCTCCTCATTTCATATCTGTTGTATTTCACTCTCTTTGTCTTTGTATATAATGGTAAACATAAAACTTATTTTACTGTGTCCAAGAAAAATGAATGAATTGGAATATTTACTAAATGGAAAATTATCTTCACAACTTGAATGGTAAAACCTAAAAGCTTTAATGAATTATTCTACACCTTTATATGTATGTGTAAAGTGTTTACACCTTTATATGGCAAGATATAGTTTGGCGTTGATGATGTTAATAATTGAAGCTAAACTTTTGACCTGACTTACCTCTTTAGATTATTGTTTGAATTGTTCCTGTCTCAATCTGACTTTTGTTTTAAGACTATAGCTCAACTTGTCTCAAAATTTGCAGGTCTCCTAAGACTGTTCCACTTTAATTGGACTATCTTAATGATGGCTTCCAATGGTGCAAAGCTACCCTTGCTGTCAGGATTATTGGACTCCACACCTCAAACAAATATTGCACATGCTCCCTACAGAAGAGGATTTCGCCGTGTTAAAAGTGCTCCTATGACTGAGCTTACTCCTTCAGATGTTGGCGGAGATGGCTCATTGTCACGTCCTGGCAAACTCAACCCAAGTCTTATGCAAGTAGCTGCTTGCTTGGGTGCCTACTTGGGTGTTGGCGCCATAATCTTTTATTTAGTCAGGGATGATATTGAAGGGACAAAAACAAATCCAATTATTGATGCCATTTATTTTGTTGTTGTGACTATGACTACTGTAGGATATGGGGACCTAGTGCCAAATACTTCCTTTGTGAAGTTACTTGCCTGTGTTTTCGTCTTCGCAGGCATGGCAATTGTTGGATTAATATTAAGCAAAGCAGCAGACTACTTGGTAGAAAAGCAGGAAATGTTGCTGATTAAAGCCCTGAATAAGCATAAAAAGATAGGTCCATCGCCAACCATAAAGAAGATGGAATCCTACAGAGTGGAATACAAGTGTCTCATTGCCTCAGCCATTCTTGCAGTGCTTATGTTGGTTGGAATGGTCTTCCTACATGTGCAGGAAGGTCTTGACCCTATTGATGCAATCTATTGTGTCTGTTCAACTGTTACGACCCTAGGTTATGGAGATGAGAGCTTCTCAACTAGAGGTGGGCGTGCTTTTGGCATATTTTGGATAATGATCAGTACTCTTGGTTTAGGTCAGCTTTTTTTCTCGGTAGCCGAGGTATTTACTGAAAGCAGACAAAAGGCACTAGTCAACTGGGTTCTTACTAGGAAAATGACGAACCTAGATCTGGAGATAGCTGATATTGATAATGATGGAGTTGTTGGGTAAGTTAGTTGTATTTTACTTTCATTACCTTGAAGACAGATTTTATGCCAATCTATTGGAAATTGTTTTGTGCGTTAGTTATCTTTATATACTTCGGTTCATTTATATTGTTCGTTATATCAGCGAATAAATAGTTCTGTTACTGATTCTTTGTTTTCTACCATTTCATAGGGCTGCTGAGTTTATAATATATAAGCTTAAAGAGATGGGTAAGATCACTCAAGAAGATATTTCACTTATAATGGAAGAGTTTGAGGACCTTGACGTCGATCAATCTGGAACCTTGTCACCATCCGACTTAGTACTTGCTCAAACAGCTCAAATAAAGAGGTAATCTGAACCATTATAAAATGGTTATGAGTTTCTAAATTAGTATGGGATCAGAGAATTGTGCGGCTTTTGATCGAGAAGAACATCTTCTTCACCGAGCTTGTTAAATTTAGTATCATTAAGGGCTACTTTCTATGTTTTCAGCATCTACTGTAGGTTGTAAATCATGTATTCAGTTCTACGTACTTTCAAAGTTGTCGAGTGGAAGTCCTTTCATTTCGTGTCATTTCAAATAAATTTTGCTGAGCTTGGAAACAAATTTCCTTTCTAGTTACAAGCATAGTTGAATCTACTTCTTCAGTGATATGCTGTTGATGCACTAAAGTCTAACGGCTTAATCCCAGTACTTGGCTTGGACGCTTGGCAACCAAGCCAGTTGTTTCACTCTTCTTTGCCAACATATGGTATGGCTCCATGCCATGTGGCTGCCACTACCTCTTTATTTTATTTTATTCTTTGTATATTACGTGTATTCATTTTACAGGGGGACCGAGTCAAGCGATATATCCATCATTAGTACTTACCACTCAAAATACCAATAACGAGAAACGTACTTGATCAATGAATTTAATTTTACGATTTACGGAAGGACGAAAACTATGTCATTGTGATTTGTGAGCATCCAATTAATTTGGATGTTATAATTTATAACAAGTTTCTTTAATAGTATTACTTAAACCGTCCCAAAAATAAACTACTTCGTATTCATGATTGAAGATATTCATTTTCCCTTCTCATCATTCACAAATCTTTATATAAGGAGTTTGAATCATGAAGAACTAGACCTTCTTCTTGTTAAATCCTTAATTTAAATTTTAGATAAAAAAATACATTATCATTATTACAATGCTATAAAAAAAATCTAATTAATATGCATGCATTCTTATTATTTTCCTATTGTTGTGGAATTCGGGTTAATTTTCATCAATAACAACAATATTCATCTTGAAAACTATTATTCAGGTGACTAGAGTGTGAACGATTGAACTAAAAATCACTCAAAGGAAAAATTCCCAGGTAAGTGGTGAGGTCACAACGGTCCAACTTAAAAATCACTTTCCTAGATAGAATTTAACCAATACAAGTAATTTTAATAGCACAATAATTCACTACAACTATACCCGACAATAGCTATTAAATAAACACAAAATAACATAAAGAGAACACCAGAAATTTAACGAGGTTCGGCCAATTTTGCCTACATCCTCGGACACTACCAAAATAATATTTCACTAATTGAAAAAATATTACAAAAGAGAGAGAAATAATAAAATTGTCTAAATATAGGAAATGACAATTTTGGGATGAGAAAAACTAAAGGGAGGAGGAGTCTATTTATAACTAAAGACTCCTCCCATTTTTCTTCAAATTCCCGATGTGGGAATTTTACAAAACCAACAAATCTCCACCTTGGAAAATTCTAAACAATTCTCTCACAAATTCAAATTTCAGTAGTGTCATCTAATGCGCTTTGAAGCGCCAATCTTCAAATTCTGATAACATTAATCAAGTCCAAACAGTGTTGGAACTTGATAGCTGTAACTACTTTTGTCAACATATCAGCAGGATTCTCAGTGGTCCGAATCTTCTGGATTATGACTCCACCTTCTTCTAGGATCTCTCGTACAAAGTGATATCGAACATCAATGTGCTTCGTCCTTGCATGATAAACCTGATTCTTTGCTAAGTGAATAGCACTCTGACTATCACAATGCACTTTGATGTGCTTCTGTTCAATTCCCAGTTCACCAAGCAACCCTTGAAGCCAAATTGTCTCATTCACAGCTTCTGTAACTGCCATATACTCTACCTCTGTAGTAGACAAAGCCACTGTTGACTGTAAAGTGGACTTCCAACTAACCGGTGCCTTTGCAAAAGTAAACACATAACTAGTAGTTGATCGACGCTTGTCCAAATCACCTGCATAGTTAGAATCATAATACCCAACTACATACTGACCTTCTTGCTTGTCCTGCTGAAATACCAAACCAACATCTACGGTGTTCAGAATATACCGTAGAATCCATTTCACAGCTTGCCAATGCTCCTTTCCAGGATCATGCATATACCTGCTTACAACCCCAACTGCTTGTGAAATATCGGGCCTCGTACATACCATTGCATACATCAAGCTACCAACAACACTTGCATATGGTACTTTTGACATGTATTTCCGTTCTGCTTCATTTGTTGATGACATGGATGCACTAAACTTGAAATGAGGAGCAAGTGGTGTACTAACTGGTTTTGACTTCTCATTCATGTCAAAACGTTTTAGTACCTTCCTCAAATATTCTTTTTGAGATAAACAAAGCCTCCCCAATTTCCTATCTCTTGAAATCTCCATGCTGAGAATCTTCTTTGCTTCACCAAGACCCTTCATCTCAAACTCGTTGTTCAATTGAGTCTTTAATTTCTCAATTTCTATCTGACTCTTGGAAGCTATCAACATATCATCAACATAAAGAAGAAGATATATATAGGATTCGTCTTGTAGCTTGCGTAAATAAGCACAATGATCATATTTGCTTCTCGTATACTTCTGCCCTATCATAAACTTATCAAATCGCTTGTACCACTGCCTTGGAGATTGCTTCAATCCATACAACGATTTTTTCAATTTCCATACCATCTTTTCCTTTCCAGCAACTTTGAATTCATCTGGCTGAGTCATGTAGATTTTCTCATCCAAGTCTCCATGTAAAAATGCAGTTTTTACATCCATCTGAACTAGTTCCAAATCCAACAGTGCTACCAAAGCCAACAAGATTCTGATGGAGGAATGCTTTACAACTGGAGAAAATACTTCATTATAATCAACTCCCTCCGTTTGAGCGTATTCTTTAGCCACCAATCTTGCTTTGTAGCGAACATTATTCTTGTCAGGAAATCCATCTTTCTTTGCATACACCCATTTGCACCCAATTGCCTTCTTTCCCTTCGGAAGACTAGCTAGTTTCCATGTCTGATTCTTTTGAAGGGAGTGCATTTTTTCATTCATGGCGATCCTCCACTTTTTCTGTTCTGAACTTTGAACTGCTTCATTAAAAGTGGTAGGAACATCATCGATTGCAATTGGTGATGCAGAAGAGACCATATCAGCATAACGAGCAGGTTGTCTAATGGTCCTCTTTCCTTTTCTTAGTGCAATTGATTCATGTTGCTGTGGAGGTTCTTGGGTCTGAACCTCTTCTTCATTTGACTCTTCTTTTACCATAGGAGAGTCAACATCAATTTTTTTATTGGCTGGGACAATTCTGTTACTATCAAACTTCATCTGTTTGGAAGTACCCTCCATCTGCTGTGGAATACTATCTGTCTATTCTTCAGTTGCCTTTCTCAACATGGTAGATTCATTAAAAGTAACATCCCTGCTGAAGATTACTTTCTTTGTCTCTGGACACTAAAGACGATAGCCTTTTACACAAGAGGTGATCCCCATGAAGATTGCCTTCTTTGCTCTTGGATCCAGCTTTGACTCCTTAACATGATAATATGCAGTGGAACTAAACACATGTAATGAATCATAATCTGTAGCAGGTTTTCCAAACCATTTCTCCAATGGTGTCTTACCACCAATAGCAGTCGATAGTAAACAGTTGACAAGGTGACAAGCATATACCAAAGTCTCAGCCCAAAATTCTTTGCCCAACCCAGCATTGGACAACATACACCGAACCTTCTCCAGCAATGTCCGGTTCATATGCTCAGCCACCCCATTCTGTTGCGGTGTATTTCTGACAGTGAAGTGCCTGACAATACCTTCATCTTCACAGACTTTCAAAAAAGGATCATTTTTGAACTCTCCACCATTGTCTGTTCGTAGACGTTTGACTTTTCTACCTGTTTGAGTCTCTATCATCTTTTTCCATTTAAGGAAAATTCCCAACACCTCATCCTTCGTCTTCATCGTATACACCCAAACTCTTCGAGAAAAATCATCAACAAAGGTAACATAATAGTGTTTTCCTCCCAAAGAAGTTGTCTTGGAAGGCCCCCATACATCTGAATGAACATAATCCAAAATACCCTCAGTATCATGGATTGTTGTTCCAAATTTCACCCTTGTCTTCTTCCCTTTGATACAATGCTCACAAAAATTCAATTTGCAAGCCCGTGTTCCTTTCAATAATCCTTGATCTGTTAGTAATTTCAAGGATTTTTCTCCAGCATGCCCCAAACGCATATGCCATAACTTAGTTGCTTCTGACTCTTGATCATTAGTAGAAGCTGTTACTGCTGCTGTCCCAACAATTGTACTACCCAGAAAGTAATACACATTGTTTCTTTTTCGAATTCCCTTCATTATCACAAGTGCTCCAGAGATAATCCTCATTATCCCATCCTTAGCTCTTACTTCTAAACCTTTTGACTCTAAGGTTCCTACAGAGATGAGATTTCTCATTAAATCCGGCACATAATGAACACCTGTTAAGATTCTGATTGATCTATCCTGATTTCTCAAGCGAATTGAACCAATCCCATGTGTGTCAAGAGGGAAATTATTTGCTGTGTAGACAACTCCACCTTTTAGTTCTTTAAAATCAAAGAACCATTCTCTATTTGGGGTCATATAGTGGCTACAAGCTGAATCTAGCAACCATGAGCTAGAACTACTGGTTGATGGTGTAGCAGCAAATGAGAAGTCTGAATCTGCTTCATCATACTCAGCTACATTTGACTCTGAGACAGCCTTTCCCTTTTCAGGTTTGCCTTTATTCTTTAGCTTGGGACAATCTTTCTTCCAGTGCCCCTTTCCTCGACAAAAGGCACATTCATCTTTACTCAGTCTGGATTTTGACTTTGATCTCTCTCTCCTTCCTTTATTCTAGCTCTGCAAACGACCTCTAACAACAAGAGTTTTAACTTCTACACTTGTATTTTCTTGCTTTTCTTTCTTTCTCAATTCATAACTATACAAGGCAGCAGTTACTTCACTGAGAGACACAGCAACCTTCCCATGAAGTAGAGTAGTTTCAAGGTACTCAAACTCATCAGGAAGCGATCCCACCAACATCAGAGCCATATCTTCATCATTAAAAGTCACATCCATATTCATCAAATCAGTCACCAGCTGATTAAAGCTGGTAATGTGATCATTCATAGTGGTACCGGGTACATAATTAAAGCGGAACAATCTCTTCTTCATATAGAGCTTGTTCTTACTACTTTTCTTCAATAACTTCTCCTCCAGTGCCTTCCACAATTTATTTGCAGAAATTTCTTTCGAAAATGCATACTTCTACTCTCTAGAAAGACACGATCGAATTGTACCACATGCCAATCTATTAATAGTCTTCCATTCTTTCTCCTCAACTTCCTCTGGTTTCTCTTCTTCAATGGCAATATCTAGACCTTGCTAAAAAAGAGCATCTAGAACCTCACTTTGCCACATGCCGAAATGACCGGTGCCATAAAAAATCTCCACTGCAAATCTGGCATTTGTTACAGTAGTTCTTTCTCCTCAACTTCCTCTGGTTTCTCTTCTTCAATGGCAATATCTAGACCTTGCTAAAAAAGAGCATCTAGAACCTCACTTTGCCACATGCCGAAATGACCGGTGCCATAAAAAATCTCCACTGCAAATCTGGCATTTGTTACAGTAGTTCTTGCCAAAATTGACGATGATAAAGATGTGGATGCTTTTGTACTATGTGCCATTTCTGCTATAAATTCTATTTAATAGCTGTTAATGCAGAATGCCAATTAGCTCAAGAAAATTTTTTCTAATGTGGAAGATCAGCCTAAACCGCAACCACAGAGCATACTAAAATAAACCAAGAGCTCTGATACCAATTGTTGTGGAATTCAGGTTAATTTCCACCAATAACAATAATATTCATCTTGATAACTATTATCCAGGTGACTAGAGTGTGAACGATTGAACTAAAAATCACCCAAAGGAAAAATTCCCAGGTAAGTGGTGAGGTCACAACGGTCCAACTTAAAAACCACTTTCCTAGACAGAATTTAACCAATACAAGTAATTTTAATAGCACAATAATTCACTACAACTATACCCGACAATAGCTATTAAATAGACACAAAATAACATAAAGAGAACACCAGAAATTTAACGAGATTCGGCCAATTTTGCCTACGTCCTCGGACACTACCAAAATAATATTTCACTAATTGAAAAAATATTACAAAAGAGAGAGAAATAATAAAATTGCCTAAATATAGGAAAGGGCAATTTTGGGATGAGAAAAACTAAAAGGAGGAGGAGTCTATTTATAACTAAAGACTCCTCCCATTTTTCTTCAAATTCCCGATGTGGGAATTTTACAAAACCAACACCTATAACATTATGATTTGCCTATAACGTTGAGAAAAAAGCTTAATTTGCAAGTCCAATAGTGACGCAGTTTTTTCCCTGCATATTATTTCAACGTTGAGAAATAAATGTTTTAATCGTATTTCATGTACTCCCTTCATTTTATTTTAATAATCTTAAATTTTTATTTTGAAAGTTTTAAATTATAATTTATTTTTTTAATTGAAAAGAAAATCAAACAAGTAATTTATTAATATATTTTCTTGTAATCTATACAAAAAAATCAAATAAAATTATTAAAATGAGGCGAAAGGAGTATTTCACAAACTCGATCATGAAAATTGTATACCAAGTACTAGGTCAGTGTTCACTAATTATAAACGTTGGTTTTGTAACAAGTGGAGTTCCAACATGAAGTTCGTATAATACGCATGTTTATATGCAGTCTCATGCATAGTAGTATTTACTGTGGTCGTTAATAAAAATTATTATTGAAGCCCTTCGCCCCTTCCTAGGTGCACACTCGGGGTAGTTCATATTGAGAATCAGGTTAGACACACACAGGAATTTACAAGGAAAGAATGAACTGACAGCCTAAACTTGAGTACATGATTGACTAATTTCTTGGTTTCCTTCATTAGCTTGATTTGCTTGATCAATGGGGTGGTCTCTTTGATCTGATTTTGTTTCCTTAACACGTATGATATTACTTACAACCATTTTCGCTCGGGGTATCTAAGTACGAAACTCGGACCTAATAGAATAAAGTAAATTGAGAGGCTTACATTTAAGCCAATAAGCCGGCTTGAATTTTTTAAAATATTTTATTAATAAAATTTTTTTATTTAATTAATTTAATTTTTTTTAATTGAGTTTCAATAAGAATTGGAACTCTCTATCTCTCACTTATTTAAATAAAAAAATTTTAAAATATTTTTTTAATCATTAACTGTAATTTCAAATACATCCTATAAATAAAATAATTTAATAAATTATTAAGCGATAAGTGAATTTAGATTGTTAAATTAAACTTGATGTAAATCTTTCTAGTTATTATATATATATATATAATCTTAAAATTTAGCTTATCGAATCAGCATGTTTGCTCCTGCTTTAAGCTGCTAAGATTTAATTTATAAACATACCGAAATTAAATTAAAATAATATAGTATGCAAATTGATATTACCTTAATATCATTTATGTACATGATAGCTATAATTTTTTTAATATTATATAGTAGCATTTGGTGCTATTTTATAGTAATTTTTTATTATTTATTTCTTAATTAAAAGTTACAAGGGGAAAAATAAAATTTAACTGAGCAAAGCAGATTAGAATTCAAATTTCAAATATTCAAAAAGAAAAAAAAATCCAGTTGAATCCTGAGGACAAAATTTTTTTGAAAATGATGTCCATATAATATAAGAAGAATATAAGGCCAGAAAAGCAAATATTCAAAAAGCAAGAACTTACTGGAGATCCTATTGATCGTACAAGCACAATCATTATCGCCCATTGCCTATAAAGTTGTAGTCGTTGTATGGAGCCCAACGAAGAAACGAATTCAACGTCTCTGATTTAATTCTGGGAATATCGTGTCAGACCCACCACTTTACCACGTGAGTGAACTTCAATCAACTTGTGGACTATACTGGGACATAATGTTGACGCACAGAATCATCGTACATGTGTCTCGACTTTCCAGATCTTGACCCTTAAAATAAGTTCTTTGCGCCTAACTCCTGTCCTGCGTTTGTTTTCCATGCTAAGATTAAATAAGGCTGAATAAATTTAATTTACCTATTATTTAATGAGTTTTTATATTTCGATAGTATTGAATGAAAATCACTATTTGTCTAATTTCTTTTTTTTTTCAGTTTTTTTATTTTATAGATGACTGATTTATCCAATTTTTATAATTAATTATTAAAAATCTATTTTTAAATTATTTTTGATAATATAATTTTATTTTATTTAAAAAATTAATATTTTATTTCTTTTTTCGTATGACTCCAATAAATAAAAATTTATTTACAAATTACTTTTAATAAATATTATTTTATTTTATTTGAAAGTTTAATATTTTATTTTTTCTTTAGATCTCAATTAATAAAAAATTTATTTTTGAATTATTCTCGTAATTCTATTTTGTTTGAAATTTTAATATTTTATTTCTTTTTTCTTTATGTATCAGTTAATAAAAAATTGATTCTCAATAAACATAATTTTATTTTGTTTCAAATTTTAATATTTTATTTCTTTTTCTTTAGAACTCAAATTATAAAAAATTTATTTTCAAGTTACCCTCAATAAAAATAATTTTATTTTATTTGAAAATTTAATATTTTATTTATTTTCTCTTATGACTCAATTAATAAGGCATTTATTCCCGAATTACTCTCAATAAACATAATTTCTAAGGTTTGACAATAAACATGACAAATTTTTAAAAATTTTCATTATTAAATTTTGTGTAATTATTAATAAAATACTTTATTTTGTTTGGAAATTTAATATTTTATTTATTTTTCCTATATAGATTTGTTGTGTCTATAATAATACATTTCAATAAAATACATAAATGGATAAGAGTATTAATGTTATTTTTACATTTCACTCTTATGATATGATAATCAAATACAAAACAAGACAAAATTAAAGTCAAGTGCCAATTACACTAAATGTAAGGGGAAAATGACAAAAATATACTAGTTAGAAATTTTATTTACCCATATATGCCAGTTTTAAATTTATTTACCTATATATACTACTTTTTTGAATTTTCAGGGGGTGGAGACCACAAAACCGGAAGTCAAACTTCCGGTTTTGTGTGCAGTGCTGGGCGTCTGCAGGTGTGCAGAAAATCGGATGTTTGACATCCGGTTTTTTACACACGTGGCAAGAAACCGGATGTCAAACATCCGGTTTCTGTGCTACCTGCATGTAGAGTCCCATCTGCAAAAGAAAAATTGTATAAATATTCCTTAAAATTTATTATTGAAAAATTGTATTTGTTTTCTTACCATAAATATTATACACTAATGTCATTTATTTGTTTAGGTTTTCCGAAATCCAAACAAAAATTTTAAAAAAATTATACACTAATGTGATTTAAATAAATATAAAACTAATTAAATTATTATTTCACTTATTTCTTAATAATTGTTATTTCATAATAACAAATTTTATATCACAAAAATCATCAAATCTATTAAAAATAAAAATTCATTCTAAATGATATACATATATTATTATTTATAAAATAAAATTATTTCACCTAAATATTTAGTTTACATATTTGTAATTTCAAATAATTATTAATTAACAAAATATTATTGATAAAAAATTTATCAATTAAATTTATAAATGACCACTTTTTATTATAAGAAATAAACTTATAATAAATATTTGCTTTAAAAATTTTATAAAAAATATTAAAAAAATTACTTACCATAAAAATAATTCATTATAAATAATAAACCCATAATAAATATGCTTTAAAAAATTTATAATAAATTTAAAAAAAATTACTTACTATATTTACTTAAAAAACATATAATAAATATAAAAAAAATTACTTAATCCGGGTGGAATTTAGAAACCAGATGTTTAACATCCGGTTCTGTTGCCACGTGTGCAAAAAAACCGGATATCAAACATTCGGTTCTCTGCACAAAAAGGCCTGCAGATTTTTAGCTACAAAACCGGAAGTTTGACTTCCTGTTTTATGGTCTTCACTCTAAAAGTGGCATATATGGGTAAATATTTTTGAAATTAGCATATATGGGTAAATAAATTTTTTAAATGGTATATTTTTGTCATTTGACCAAATATAAAACAAGATAAATATTTATTCAGTCATATCTTATCTCGTTTTGTCATATCCTGTCAAATATTATCCTATCCATATAATCAAATGCAATCCTATGGTCCTATCCAAATGCTATTCAACAATTATTATTATTATTATTATTTCTTCTTTTATAAACCTCAAGTTTCTGTATCATATGCCAATTTACTCAACACTTGTGAATTAATACTAAGAAGGGGAAAATTCCCCCCTTTTTTAAGAAAAAAAAAATTAAGAATGGCAATGAGATAGAGTGGATTTTTTTATTGCAATTTTAGTTTTCACTCTAAATTTTTTTATTGTAATACATATATATAAGAAAAATAATAAAAAATACAAAAATATATATTAAAAAACAAAAAATCATAAAAAAATAAAATATATAAATTGGAGATCGGATCGACGAGTTTACTGGACACCGGTGATTGAATAGACGAGGAAATAGATGGAAACAGTGACAATAATTGAATTTGCTTTATTGAAAACCGGAAAAAAAAACAGAATACAAAAAAAATGAAATTGCGAAAGCTACATGACATGTGAATGGTGAATGGCAAATGAAAACGATGAGGATGACCAAATTTCTATAGACAACGAATAAAAGTGGCCGCTGCGCAGAGAGAACGAGAGAGAGCAAGTGAGGAGAAAAAATTAGGGTTTCTACATTTTAATATCAAAATTAGCGACTTCAATACTTCTTCGCTAAAATTGCCGTTTAACTAAATCATATTTAGCGACTATGATTTTAGTCGTTACTTAAGTCTTTATTTAGCAACTACACTTTACTTTCTAAAATATTTTCGCCCTTATGTCAATTAAACCAACCCATAATTTGCCCCACTATTAGTGATTAATGTGTTTTATTTATTAATTAACGATTAACTAGAGATTAACATTAAATCTTTAAATGATGCAATATAGTTTGGCGCCACTATTAGCGACTTGTTAGTCGCTAATATTCATTATTTTATCTATCTCTTTATTTTAATGGCTAGTTAGTCTAAAATTTGTCGCTAATTAGAGACTAAAATATTATCATCGTTAAATTGAGTTACTAATTCAACATATTATAATAGTGAATTTTTTTGTAGCTCTCATTTAGGAGCAGAAGCTTTTACCTTTTAGAGCGTAGTTAGGTATGCAAATAATTTAATAATTGAGAAGATGATGCATGAATCTAACTTCTTACTCACTATTTTCAATCTTAATGGTAAGGAGAAAAAGATTTTACAGATCAAATCTATTATTAAGGATATTAAATAAATTGCTGTGAATTTTATGCTCCGTAAGTTTGTTTTTGTTATCAAGAAGAGAAATAAAGTTGTTGACGGGCTGTTCAAAGCCACGTAACTTTGTTTCAATCATGATTGATGTTGTAATATTCCCAGTGGCTTAGAAACTCTTGTATAGTTGGATTTATTTGGTACTCAGCAGTAATGATTTCAATCATTTTCATTAAAGAAAAATTAAAGATGAGATAAATAAGATCACAAGAGGAATGTGTACTATTAACTTTGGAATATGATAAAAGATAAATAAAATATAAACTCCGAGATTTGAAAAATATATGCTCTTTGAATTGCTGATTTAATAAATAAAATAATTTTAACCCTCAAGCTGAGACCCAGCATGTGTTAAATGAATGTAATAATATAAATTATATAACGTACAGTTGCACTATGTAAGATACATCGTTTTTATTTATACATATCGTTTGTAAATTTTAAATGTAAATATTTACTAATTTTCTATTCAAGATATTTAAATTAATAATAATAATATTATGGACGGTGCAAGGATTTTATAACTTGGGAGTTGCGAGTGAATTTATGGATGGTACAGAATTTTTGGGCTCTTGAAAATGCTTGGACTATCTCCTAGATGCTGTCTAATTTGACTATGAATTACGAATATTTCGAAAAACATTTTAGTTGAAGAACGGAAGTCTTCAGTGCCCTATGGACCCCAAATTGGCAGAGGCTATGGCATGTAGGGAGGCCTTGAGCTGGTGGAAATATCTTGGTTTTGATAGGGTCATGGTTGAAACTGATTGTCTTGTCTTGAACTTCAAAGAGCCATTGAATGACTTAAATGGTTACAAGCTATGTTTTGTTCAGCAAAGGCAATTGTTACAAGCTATGTTTTGTTCAGCAAAGGCAATTGGTTGTCAGTCTGGTCCTGAGGAGTGGCATGTTGTTCCTCCTGCTTTTATTTCTCATGTACTGCTGCTGTGTGATTTAATGGAATAAGTTTTACTTTCCTTTAAAAAAAAAAAAAAAAGATTATTAGTATAAATAATAACTAAATTTGGGTGGTTTTTTTTTAAGTTAAAAAAAAATTAAATTTTAAATATTTTCACATTTACCTTTCCCTTCAAATTTTAAAAGTTGAAATATTCTCCCACTTCATTGATTTTAAGGAAAAAATCTTAATTGATTGACCCCTCATAAGGTCAATATTTACTAGAATAGTAAAATTAGAGTAAGTTAAAAAGGGTAAAACAAGAATTAATCCTACTTTTTCTTTTTCTTTTTTTTGAGGGGAGAATTAATCCTGTTATTAAGAATCAAAATTACAGTTACAGAACAGCAAAGAAAATTCAGATTGTTAATTAATTTTCACATTATCTTGCTAATTAATTATCTTGAATCAGTAATAGGAAGTGTCCCACAAACAAGTCATGATCCAATCATTAATCATATAATTGAAATTTGTGTGGTGCGCAATGCACACCGTGCGCACATTGAATAAGAGAGGCACCCACCATTATCATCATTAATCCAAAAAAAAATAAGAAAAATAATAAATAAAATTAAAAAGAGAGAAGATAGAGATCAGTTTTATTATCAATAATAACTGATAAAACGCTAAAAAACAAAAAAAAAAAAAAAAAAGAAATTTCTTCCCATAATTTACAGTTCACATTCTGTAAACGAAAAATCAAAGGGAAGAATTTTCCAAGAAAATAAAAGAAAAACACTAAGTGAGAAAGAAAGAAAAAGAAAAAAAAGAAAGAAAGAAAGAAAGATTACAAAGTGATAATTAAGTAACAAAGTGATAATTAAGTAGTTAATTAATTACTGCTCATGAAACTTAAAATTTTCTACCACTTGATCAGGTTGTCCAGCGACATAGTCCAAGAGACCTTCACCTGCTTTGTCGCCGGACGATTCAGTTCCCGGTAAAGAAGTTTTTCCAAAGAAGACCACAGCACCAAGAAACATAGCTGTGGAGAGAAACAGAGGCCAAAAGTAGGCCAAGATTGTGACAAAACTTGGTGCTAGAAAGATTATAAAGCTGATTATGAGACAGAAAATGAGAGTAAAAATAAGATGGTACTTGAATTTTATCAGCTTTTCTTGGATCTCCATCTTGGTGGTGGACCGGTGGTTGTGGTGGTCGAGACCGCGGCGGAGAAAAATAGGCGGTGGGTTTTGCGGGAAGAGAGAAAGAGAGGGGAAAGAGAGAGTGATGGAGAGGTTATTTCTGTATGTGCAGAGATTCTCTGAAGAGATGTGTTTTGTTCTGTTTTGTTTTGGGGGGTTAAGGGAACTGTAATTTTTGGTAACTTTATTTTTTGAGTTATTTCATATTATCCTATTGTCTCTTTGTTGATGGTGAAAAACAGTTGGTTTCCTAAAGTACCCATCTATATTTAATAATTGAGGGAAACACTCCCTGTTTCATACACTCTTCTTATCTTAAAAAGATTTTGTATTTCAATTTAATAAAATATTATTAATTAATTATCTATTTATAAATTTTATTATATTTTTTTATTTATATTTTTTAATACATTCATTTATTATTATTTTTATTATTTATTTTGAAAATATATATTTTTTAATTAATAATAATAAAATAAATAAATATTTATTTTTATTTTTATAGTGGATAAATATTTTAAGATATTTAAAAAAAAAACAGTGAAAAATTTTTATAAGAGGGAGAGTATATTTTTTGAAATTTTATTGGATTTAATGTCATTTTTCTCCTTTAATGCATTGAGGAGATGTGCAGGGAGCTAGTTTTATAGACTGCAATGTTAAAAATAGTAAATTAAAAAAAAAAAAAGAGTTTTGTATTTAGAATAACTAATTAGTATAATTAATTGAAATTTTAGTTAGTTGTGTTTAATTTTTTAAAAGGAATTATGTAATTAATATTTAAGTTACACTTAAAACGTAATTAATATTTTATTTAATTAGTTGATCTTGTAACCCATTTTTAAGTGAGTGAATTAATATGTTGCAAAATGATATTTAATTTGGTTTCGGTATAGCCTTTAATTTTGGAAAGTTTGTAACTTGTAGAAGTTGGAATTTACGCTTTTAGCAATGGCAAAAGGGATCGAATGGTTTGGTGGGGGCAGAGATCTTGGCATCAGGTCATAATCATAACAACAATTAGGCGGACGTCTAGATTCTATTGTCTTTGTTATTTTGAAGAAAGGATAGGGAAATCGAAGGAAAAGAAAAAGAAGGAAAGAAATATGGGGATGAAATGAAGGTTTCAATTATTTATGGTTGGTTTGAAATAAATTAATTATAAATGTGAAATTTATTTATAAATAAATTTTAAATATAAATGTATTTTTCTAATTAATTATAAATGTGAAATTTATTTATAAATAAATTTCTAATCTAAATGAATTTTCATATTTAAAAAGACATAATTTAAAATATAAAATTTAATAGGATGTTTAAAATAAATCTATACTGACGGCGGTGTTCACGAAAGTCTGTCAATTGCAGGAGGTTTAGTGAGAAATTAGGAGGGGCGTTGAATTTCTAACTTTTCTCAACTAATTGCGAAATGCTCAGTGTTTGATACCAAGTTTTAGAGTCTATTTGCAGGTTTGAACCTTGCTTGGTCCTTGGGCTTTCGGAAAGTGGAGATTGAAATGCATGGACTCTAAGTCAATCGTTGTCAAGTTTCTTCATAATAAAGGGCATGTTGTGGGTGGTTCTAATTTGCTCATAGCAACTTGTGAGATTTTGAGTAGGGATCGACAAATTAGTAGGAAGCATCTCCTTAAAAAGGCTAACTAATTTGCTGATTGGCTAGCAGGTAGAGCTTTCAATGGGGAAGTTGAGACTGGATTTTTTCATCAACCTCCTGAGGTTATCCATAACTTACTTATTGGGGATATTTTAGGTGTCTTATTTGTTGTAGTCTAGTTGCTTTATTTCGGGCTTTACTGTGTTTGTATTTCACCAAAAAAAAAATTATAAATTAATCGTTTTTATTGTTATTTTTTAAATTATTTTTCAAATACCCTCAATATAAAAAATATAATTAGAAAAATAAATATATTTTATATTTATGACTAATATTTAATTTGTAAAATACCATTAAAAATTAGTTGCCAAAAAAAATGTTAGAGAGAGAGAGATTGTAGTAAAAAGAGATGAGAGAGAGAGAAAAAAGAGGAAAGGAGAGGGAAGAGGAAGCGAGAGAGAGTATAAAAAAGAAATAAGAAAGAGTATTTTTACTCATAATAACTATTTTATCAATTTTATATGAAAAATATACATATTTTAATGGAAATTGATTTAGTTATATTAAATTTCATTGAATTGGATTCGTATAATAATTGAAATTAATAGTTTTTAATTTTTCAAATAAAAAACTTTTTAAAAATATCAAATTCAAAATAAATTTTATAAAATTTTATGGAATTCATTTGTTCTAAAATTTATTAAATATTATTGAATTATATATTGCATTTTTTTATATTATTGTAAATCTTATCTACAATAAGATATAATGTAAAGGTATTCATAGTATATAAGTAATTACAATTATAATTAAAAACATCAAAATATGTTTCATAAAATGAACAAATAATTAAATGCCATAAATAATAATAAAAACAATTCAATTCAATATTTGTGAAAACAATTTGAAATTTATTAGAAAATACAAGCTATAAGATATATTTATTTATTTATATTTATGTGGCTAAATATACAAGCTAACCATGAAAGAAGGTGCTCATTTTAGGTATCTTAGGTTCACTAATAAACTACTATGCTATAATTAACTAATACTACTACTCTATCCGTTTCAAAATAATTGTCTTTTTAAAAATTTTATTTTATTTCAAAATATTTGTTATTTTATAATTTTAAGAAAATATTTATTATTTTTTTCAATTTTATCCTCTTTTTATTCCTCTATTAAATATTCATATTAATTATTTTTATTTATTTGTATCAAAATAAAAATATATATTTTAATCTTTTAAATAACTTTTTTAATATATACGAATTATTTTAAAATGACTATTAATTTGAAACAGACGAAATATTTTAGATTTGTAATGCTAAAATAGTATTTAAAACTAAAAATTTTAAAATTTAAATATTAATTGGAGTTAAATATATTAAAAATATATATATATATATACATACCATCGTTATAATAAAAAAAAACAAAAAGAGAAGGGTGTTTAGGGCATTTTAGCATAAGGAAATTTACTTTTGTGCACATACTTCAAATGTCCTATCGACCACTGAATTGTCGGCTACTTCAAATAAATTTGAAACGGCACTCTTCAAGACTTTAACTGGCTCTGAAGTTAAAAACAAATAAATACTCTTCCGTCTCATTTTAATAATCCCATTTAATTTTTTAACAGATGCTGAAAAATATAATTAATATACTAAAAATAATTAATTTTATAATTTTTTTATTTTTTTATTTTACTCTTTAATTTCTTTTCTATATTTAATATAAAATTTGTTGATAAAAATATATATTAAATAAATGTATATTAATAAATTATTTATTTAAATTTTTTTCAACAAAAAGAAGACTGTAATTTAAAATTTTCAAAATAAAAAATTAAAATTATTAAAATAGAACAGGGAAAATAAAAATAATAACTCATAATTTAGGTTTAACACAAAACTTTGTTTTTTTGTGGGGAAAGATAAGATCTGACGTGGGAAACATTGACTCAATGCAGAAAGTTATTCCAAATTAGAATAATTCCATTCCAAATCCCTTCACTTAGGTTTACTGACTATAGAGTATAGTGACTGTGACCCTTTATTTTATATATATATATATATATATATATATATATATATATATATATATATATGTATATGGATTCAAGGTCAACAGCAGGTCTTCTTCCCTCTCCTTTTCTCTTTCGGTTTAGGTTAAATCCAAACGTTTGTCATGCGCCTTTCTGAAGTTGCAGTCATGGGTATAACGTGATCAAGCTATTCAAAGAACCTAATTTTTGGATTATTGAGTTGAAATTTATTTTTTAAAAAAAAAAATTAAATATAACTAAAAAAAAATTAAACTCATTAGTTGAGATCTATTTTAATTTACACACTATTTTAGAGGTTTTTTATAATAAGAATATGTCAAATTTTACAAAAAAATAATTTTTAATCAAATAGTACTAATCATTTTTAAAAAAAAAAATTTCATGATACATATGAAATTCTTGATGAAGAATTGAACTTATTTTTTATGGCTAGAATATTAAGTTTAATTGGTAATCTTAAGATTAGTTTGATATCATTTTATAAAAAATTTTAAGTGTAAAATATTTTTTTAAAGTATTAATTATAGGTCATTAAGTATACTTTTTTTTCTCAAAAAAAAAAAGTATATTTATTTTTAATACTATGAGTTTTACATTTTTTTTTTTTTTTTGTGTTTACATATACTAATTCTAAAATCATTAAAACAACTAAATAATACTCTTTCAAAATTATATGTTTTTCCATAATATCTAAAATATTAAAAAAATATACTTTATCAATTTCAAAATATTTGTTGTAAAATTTTGAAATATAAATTAAAAAAAATAAATTATAATAATTTTAAGATAAAAAATCAAAATATCTTTCATTGATTTTGATGTAGAAAAAAAATAATTAATATAAATATTTAGTAGATGAATAAATAGAGAATAAAATTAAAAAAAAAAAAACACATTCTTGGAATCTTTAAAAAAATAAATAAATTAGAATCAATATTTTTGTAAAATAATAAATATTTCAAAATGAAGGAATAATTTCAAACTTTATTACCTACCAAACAAATAATTAAAAGGGTACTATGAGTCCGCATAAATTTGTTGTTGAACAATGGTATTAAAGGATAACATTAATTGGCATTAGGTGGTTATTGATTCAGGGTGCATTGATGTTGCCATTTTTAGTATTCAGAGGGTTCCGTCATTTCGCATTTTTGGTCAGGATACAGTAAGTTGTGGACTTCCTTGGCTTCTTCCTCTTTTTTCTTTTACTATTTTTTTTATATTTATAGCTCATCATCCTAGCAAAAATACATGCCACATGCGATGGATTATGGAGGCATGTGAAGGCAACTTCTCAATTATTTGAACAAAAAAACTGTCCTTTTTTATTTATTTATCACATGAGGTGGTCACACTTGGTAAAAATATGCCAATTTCATCTATCCTTTTTAAGTTTAATTTATATATAAAAAAATTATTATATATTTAATTTTTAATTTTTAACTTTCTTATTTCAATTAATTTTGAAAACTAAAATAGGAGTATAAATGAGTCAAATCGTACATGAGCAGCTCATTATTCAGCTCAATAAAACCTTGTTCACATCTAAATTGCTTTATAAATGAGTCAAATTTAAGTCTTATTTTAAAGCTCAGTGAATAAATAACTCGAATAGTCTCGTGAAGAGTTCGATTATAAGTTCATAAATAAACTCGCAAATAGCTCAATTAATAGGCTCATAAATAATTTTTTTATTATTATTATTATTAACTTAATAATTTTGGTACTCCAAAAATATATTTTAATATTTTTATAAATTTTTTACTAATTCAAATTGACTAAAATATATATGTTCTTAATTAACATAACCTAATATTTTCATACTATATAAAATATTTTGTTATTAATTAATATTTTTGTAATACATGCAATGCTCAATTTTATGATTACATTTTTTCATGAATTGGATTTTTTACTTTTATATTAGTTTTAAATATTTTTATTATAATTATTTTATTATAAATAAATATTTAAGAAGTCGAGTATTTTGATAATTTAGAAACAAGTTCTATAATGAGTCGAGCTCGATTATAATTTATTAATGAGCTGAGCTCGAGCTCAACTCAAGTTTTATGTGAGTTAAATTTGAATATGATTTTTAAATTCGATACGAAACTCGAGCTCCAGCTAAAAAAAAAATGAAATTAACTTGAACAAACTAAAACTCGGTTCGTTTCCTCTAAACTAAAATTAGAAATTCCATCTTGTAATAAGAGAAGATGGAATTTCAAGAGTAATATACTGTTATGCATTAATTGTTTGGAGAGCACATTAGTCCAATATAGAAGATTAAACATATTATTTACTTGTGTCTCTTAATAGTGCTCATGTGATTGATGCATCTTGTAAAAATATTCTAAATTAAGATATATTGATGATTTAAACTGAAAAAAATAAAGTAATTAACACATATTGGAGAAATAATTTTACAACATACAAGTTGAATGTATGAAATGTGATATTAAATTCATCCTATGAGAGAATTTTCAAAATATTCTTAATAGTTAAAAAAAATTATTTATAAACTAAAAAATAATAATTTGAATAATAACATATATAACATTAAAAAAAAAAATTTCAATGTCGAGTTCCATAAATCATAATGAAAAAAATTAAAAAAGAAAAAAAAAAAAACTATAAAAAGGGTGATATATGCATATGTTTAGTAGTTGTTTACAGTGGAATGGACAATAGGCCAAGAGCCCAACACTCGCTCATAACGTGAGATGACCTACCTTATCAGTGATGTTTAAAGTGGGATGGTTCGTGGGCTAGGCCTACCTGTAAAACGAGACAGCCTCTTTCTTTCCATTTAACTCATTAATTTAATAAACAGTTGATAATTACTTTTGTAGCTTGAGGTCTGCAGTTCGAACCGCAACAATGGCGTCTGTGAAAAACACAGGAGCCGTTGTTGTAGCTGCGATCTCCGTGTCCATGGCAGTACTCTCTTACATTTTCTGCAAATACACGTACAATAATAAGAACCATTTGCGCTTTTCACAGAAGAAGAAATCAAGAAATGGACTCTTTGATGCTATTGGTAATACTCCCTTGATAAGAATCAATAGCCTCTCTGAAGCTACTGGTTGCGAAGTAAGTTTTCTGCTTCGTTTTTGTGATCTGTGTATTTCGTAATTCCGTTTCTAATATGTAATTAATGGAGTTTTGGTGCAGTAAAAGTTTGAATTCGGATAAGTAGTGTATGACATATGATGATTTTTTTTATCAAAGTTATGATTTTTCTTTGATTTTGTGGTCTTGAATTTGTCTATAGTTGCATGAAGCTGTGGTAGATTGAAGTCATGCTCTTGATTTTTTTTCTAGTTTTATTAACTGTGTCCTTTCTGGCTCCAATCTTCAATTTTATTAGGACCCTGAGCTTTTGTATCTCCAATAAGCTTCTTTCTTGTTTTCAATTGCATGTTATCTGTGTTTTGTTATTGATCAATTTTCATATTTCTACTGTTTTGAGTAGTTTGTTTTTGGTTTATTTGTCTTGGTTCAGATTCTTGGCAAGTGCGAATTTCTAAATCCAGGAGGCAGTGTGAAAGATAGAGTTGCTTTGAAAATAATTGAAGAGGTAATTATTTGAGCTTTTGTGTAGCTATTAATTTTGAGAATTTATGGTTGGAGACTATACTTTTATAATATTGGCATGTAGACGAGGCAGTAGTTAGGGTACAGTTTCACTAATTGCAAAGGAAGTGATGGGGAATTCTTAACAGAATCATGAGAATGATGCTGGTCTCTAATGTTCTGATTAGATAAGCAGGTTGAATAGTTGCATAATGAAACAGAATTGTTCGACCCACCTATTTAATCCTTGCATAGAACTTAAGTCTGAAAATGAATTGGAGCTCATTCACCTGTTTATCTTAAAATATAGATGTCAGCTGAAAGTTCTCTTTCAAGTTGAATATATTTGGTGATCTTTGTTTCCATATTCTGAATGGTGAACAGGAACTTGTGACAAAATTTATAGTTGAACAAAACACCTGCCTTCTTATGTTTCAAAAGTTGCTATTTCTGTTTTGAAATTAAGAAAAACTGAAATACCTTGAAATCCTTTTAGTCCACTGCATCAGATATATTCTTTCTGTTGTGGAAAGCTGTCCTGATATGCTAGTTTTTTGTGAGGGGATTCAAAGTCAAGGGACTGTAACTAGTTCAATATCAGATGGTTAATTAACATCATTCGTTTGAGTACCTAATGAGTTGCTTGTTTTTCCTGTGCTTTTCCCCAATCTATGGCTCTGTACAGGCTCTGGAATCTGGCCAACTAGCTCAGGGTGGAGTTGTTACTGAGGGAAGTGCAGGAAGTACTGCTATCAGCCTTGCTACTGTGGCTCTTGCTTATGGATGCAGATGTCATGTGGTTATCCCAGATGATGCTGCTATTGAGAAGGTATGAATACTTTGTGTTTTGCAGGTACAAATTACTTGTCTTACATGATCTCATGCCAGAACATTCAAGGTTTTTGTTGTATACTGGAGAAAAGAGTCATTTAGATGAGAGTTGTTAAGGATGTATGCTGGAGATCTGCACATTCCTTGGTCAATCTTTTGTTACTGGTTTGTTGATATGGTAAAGTGTAAAAGTTCCCTGTGAATTTGTTTCTAGGCATCTATTGAAAATTTTGTGTTTGTTTTGTATGTGCATACTGAGAGACAGAGGAATGAAGGGGGAGAGGGAGAGATAGTTTCCTTCTTTTGAGCACTCATGCACCTGAATCCTTGATATCCTTTTTTTGTTCAGTGTTCTATTCAAACTTTGTTTTATGTTTTGCAGCAAATTTGACTTCGTTTTTCTTTAAATTTTTGCTAGTCCCAAATTCTTGAAGCTTTGGGAGCCACTGTTGAAAGGGTAAGACCAGTTTCAATTACACATAAGGATCACTATGTCAATATTGCTAGGAGACGGGCATTGGAAGCAAATGAATTAGCATCAAAACTTAGGAAAGGTCATCAAATTGATGGCAAAGAACCAGAGCAAGCTAATGGTTACAGATCTTATGAAGAGAAACAAGATGCAGTTTTTTCAAGATATTGCAGTGGTGGTTTCTTTGCTGATCAGTTTGAAAATTTGGCAAACTTTCGGGCCCACTATGAGGGTACTGGGCCTGAGATCTGGGAACAAACCTGTGGTAGCTTAGATGCATTTGTGGCAGCTGCAGGCACTGGTGGAACTGTGGCTGGTGTTTCTAGATTTCTGCAGGTCAAATTCTTTCCCCTCTTCTAAATTTTCCTTTATGCGTGCTAGGATAGTATCATAAATCTTTGTTATATATTTTTTACAGGAAAGTAATTCAAACATCAAGTGCTATCTCATAGATCCTCCTGGTTCTGGTTTGTTCAATAAGGTAACAAGAGGGGTAATGTACTCTAAAGAGGAGGCTGAAGGAAAAAGGTTAAAGAATCCATTTGACACAGTAACTGAAGGAATTGGAATTAACAGGATAACCCAGAATTTTATGAAGGCAAAACTTGATGGTGCTTTTAGAGGCACAGATAAGGAGGCTGTTGAAATGTCAAGGTTAGTCCTCTCTACTCTTTATATCTAATTTCCTTTCCCATTACGGGGCAGGTAAGAAAATATAATCACTGGAAAAGAACTGCCAATGTTCAGTGGATGTTATGGCAGTTCAAGATAAAATGTTCTCTTGCCATGGCTCTGATAATATCTGAGTCTTACCATGCCCTTCTGCTTGAAATGACATCTCTACTTAAAATGACTTCTCTTCGTATTCAAAATTGTTCCCTTGCAGTTTTATGTCTCTTGCTTGAAATGACTACTGTGGCCTGAAGAATGATTACTGTTAACAGGCAAAAAATGCTTTCAATTTTTTGTCTGCCTAAGTTTTCACGATATGTCTAACTTGAACTATTCTCAGGTATCTTTTGAAGAATGATGGCCTCTTTCTGGGGAGTTCTTCAGCCATGAATTGCGTCGGGGCTGTTAGAGTTGCGCAGTCAATTGGTCCTGGTCACACAATTGTAACCATTCTGTGCGATAGTGGGATGAGGCATCTAAGTAAGTTTTACAATGCCGAGTATCTGTCAGAGCATGGTTTGACACCTACAGCAGCGGGATTGGAGTTTCTCGGCATCAAATGAAGATTTGAGCTGTCCAAGGGTTCTTCCTTGCTGGAGTTAAAGAGCATAATGCAACCATGCTCGTATGTGCAGTTTTTGTTAAGGCTGTCCTCTAAAGGCTTGATCTGAACATTTTGGCGGTAAGATACTGAAGCACATTACGGAGGTTGATCACCATTTATTTCACAAGGATTAGGACATTACTTGTCAGACAATAGTGGATATACAGGGTCGATAATGATTAATTTTGGTCGGGGAAGAGAATTCTTTAGTGTGTTCAAATTACAGTTTTGACAATCTGTATTGGTTTTATGTTAAGGCCAAATCAATTATGAAATCTTCAGACCTCATATTTTCTCTATGTAAACTTTAGAATTGCTGAGAATCACATTTTTCCTTGGGACTTGTATTTTCCAGTTTTCTGGGATCAATTGAAAGCTGTCGGAGCAAAGACATTGCTATAAATGCTATAGTTTATCTTTTATCAGATTGATGTCTGAATTTTTTACTTTTGCTCTATATTTCTTACAAATATTGGAACTTTTATAATTTTAGGAGTGTCAATTTCAAAAATTAATTATTGAGATTGGAGCTTCCTCTCAAGTGATAACTGGACTAAGATAATTTTTTATTAAATCTAATTGATACTTGCAAATTTGAAAACTCATCACTGACAAAAGACAATTGAAGAAATCCGTTACAGAGTAAGAATAAATGAAATCTCAATCCGAATTAAGATATAACAGGGATTAGGATCATTTTTCATTTTGATACTATTTTACAAATATTGAAACTTGAATACTTTTAAAAGTGTTGACCTTAAAAGTTAGCTATTGAGCTGGAGAATCCAATTTTATTCATCTTATATTTATAATCCATGTGGATTTATATTTTGACAATATTGTCCACTACTTTCACTTACTGTTAAAATGGTTATTATTCATATATGGTTTGAGCACCATACAAACTTGAAGTAGACAACATTTGGCTAATGTTGTTCTTCTAAAACTTGATTAATGTTAAACAGAACATAAAAAATATGATGGCACATGGTCCAAAAATATCAAAATTTGTAAGATAAGCCGAGCTAATTAATAATATTGCAGAAGCTGCATAGAAATAAAGCATCACAAAAACATGAAAAAACCTATTATCCTAAACCTAAACCCTAACATCAACCTTTGTTACAGAAGAAGAGAATTTATAGCAGATTTGTTGGCGATTGAAGATTGGTGGAGCTATGCTTCAGTCTCTAAATTTGAACCCTTAATGGAGCCCATTGAAAGATCAATTTCAATCAAGTTGTCTTCCTCAGTCACTTCATTAATATCTGCCAATAGCTCCATTAAACCTTCTTGCCTAAAAACACATTCAGACAAGTACTCGGGCAAATCTGTCTGCAATTTTTCCTCTGACTCTTCATTCAAATCAACAGAATTACTATCTGGAAAACTGATTTCAATGAGATTATCATCTTCATCCTCCTCCTCCTCATCATCATCAGAAGAATCTAAAATTTCAGAGATTGCTACACTTTTACCCACATTATTAAATGACACCCAACTGAGCTCAAAATTTTCGCTTTCTGACAAATCATCACCACTTTCACTAGCAGATGGAAAATCTGTCGATTCAACTTGATAGTCATGAATGTCACTGACTTCACTTTGTTGAGAACCATTACATAAAGAAACAGCTTCCAGTTCTTGATTCAGCTTCAATTCAACTTCCTTTACTAGCAGGTTCTTGGAACTACACAAGGAATTTTCATTTTGAGTTGGATTCTCAATAGTAATCACTTTTTTCTTTGAGAATGAGATGATGAAAATGGTTGATACAAACAAAATAGAGATTGTTATAACAAAAGGAGAGAACCCAAAAGTTTGGAAACAAAAAAAGATTAGAGAAGGGACAAAGATGGCAAAACAGAGCAATGAGAGTTTAAAGAAACAGTGTGAACAAGAAGAAGAGATTTGACTATCGGCTGATTTTCCCATTTTTTTTCAGGGATCAGAAACAGCTTTATGAAATGGGCTAAAGATCAAGAAGTAGATCTATATAACAAAAGACTGATGAGACTAATGAAAAGAAACAAACTTAGACGCAGAGGTGGTTATATTAAAGAAAGGGTAAGTTTCTTGAGAGAAGATTTGGATACAGTCTACAGAAGGAAAGTAGTAAAGCCACCATACCAGCATACCTGGACTGAGTTATCAAGGTAGAACCCAATAATCTGGTTGGTCAAAGAAATGAGAGAAAAAGAGAGAGAGCTCTTTTATAATTTCTTGCATTGAAATTAGAGGTGCTTCTCGCTTCTCACAGAGCTTTTACTTGAAAAAACAAAACTGGGTTTTCTGTTTTTCTCGACACCAAACTGTTTGTTGTTATCTGCTACTGGTTCTCTCTTGAAAAAACCAAAACTACTATCATTTCTCAATCTCAAAGCTCTGGAATTTGCCAAATCCATGTGCAAAATGTAGCACATATGTGCTCTCCACATGGCACCATGAAACCCATCAACACAAACCAATATCTTGCATACATTAAAATCAATAGTGCCCTTTTACTTGTCACTCTCCTTTTAGGGTTTTACCCACAATCAAACAAAACCCATTACCTAACGAAAATCTTTATCCTTGCATCAAAGATTAGGGGCATATTTGGTTACCAATTAATAATTAGTTGTTGGTGTACATTGATTAACAGTTAGATGCTTAAATACTAAATATTAAAATTTTCAATTTTTATATGGCTAAGTATAATTTAATTGTAAGTGTTTATACAGTCTATCAATAAAATTAAGAAAGTGTTTATACAGTCTATCAATAAAATTAAGAATGGAAAAAAATTAAAACTAACTTTCAGTAATTTAATTATAAATTTAAATTTTAGTTATCGAAATTTAGAATATTACTCTAAATATTGATTTAATAATTGAAAACTTAGATTAAAATGGTTAAAGAAAAAGAAAAATTTAAAGCAGAGTGAAAATCCAGTACTAGTCAAAGTGAAAGCCAGTGATTAAACTTTGTCAGGGACCTAATTTTACATAATAAAAAGAAAAAAGAACATAGTAACAAGTAATGATGACCCATTTTCTATTGTCTGCAATCAGACTATAAAAGTGTAATGATATAAATCTATTAATCCATGTTTTGCTACTGCACGCCCCTTGGGCTCTGAGGTGATCTAGTGGAGTCCCATTACTCTGAAGAGATCTTTTGGCTTGTAATGGCTGCAGTCAGTCAGGCATCATTAGTCTTATGTTTCACACAAACAAACATTGGCAATTGCCTGCCTGCTGCCTAGTGATGAAATGAAATGGTCAGGTTCATGGTAAGCTACTGTGGAGGGACATTCAATGTTTACATCAATTCTTAGTCGCTATATTGATTTCCACTTACAGGGAAAAAAAATAATTCAAAAGAAGAATCAAATCAAGATATGTAAAGCCATACAATTATAATAAGTTAAAAACCAGAATATGTAAATGGTAACAATCTATAAAAGAAATGTTTATAAGATGCTGTAATTACATTTATGACATTGCAAATACATAAACATGATAAAATTTTAAAATATTAACATAAACCATATATGTCAGTAATTCATAAATTATAACATATGAGATTGTGATAGCAATTACATAAGCCAGTTTGACATTACTATTTTTAATAGTAACTTTTACCCATCAAAGTCTTAAAATTATGAAAATACCAATTAAAATATTAATATCGTTGAAAATATTGATATCGGTTTTAAGTAAATGTGAAAATTAATATCATATAAAATTCTAAGAAATATTATAAAACAGTGTAGAGAAGAATTGTAAATAAAAAAAATATGGGAAAAATTATCTGTAAAGTATTTAAAGTTATAAGGTGATATATATAATTCGATCGAAATTAAGAATCTATTATAATAATATAAAAAATAAATTTGATAAGTTTATATTTAATGAATTTAAATATTACAATGCATTGGTTTCTTATAATAAAATATAAACATAATTATAATTCCATCACTTTAAATTATTTTTCCACAATAATTATATATACTTCCAGTAATTTTATATAGTATAAGAGTTCCAACTTCCCACCCAGGATCTTTATCTCTCTCTCCTCTTGATATTTTTTTACATAATGTTCATATAAATATTAAAGCATAATCATAATTTTCTAATATATAAAATTTATTCTTAATTTGTTTTAATTTTTAAGGCAAACCACATTATGTGACTTAAATTTATTTTTCTAATATAACGTCAAATTATATGATGTTAGTAACTTTGATGGTAACAATTTTAATATTATTTAAATAAAATATATTTAATTTGATGTATTTAATAACTTAAATAGATATCTAAAACTCTTAGAAGAGGAATAACCATAGACATTTAAATAAATAATCAACTAGCATTTAGATTTAATTCAATAAATTATAAAAAATTTTGTTTAACAGTAATTATTAGGAAATAATAATATACTGTAGGTCTGCTATGGTCGCTTGTTAATTTTGTTCTTGATGCAAAGTGATTATATTATGTGGCTCGAATAATTGGTATGATTATTATTAGAGTGGTAATAACAATTAATAAGTATCAGTCAATTATTGTCCGATTGGTACGCTCATCCCTTTTAAGAGTGTGGAAAATGAGAAATTTCAAATTTAAATCTCTCTAATCACAAAAGTGTTCATTAATTTGATAAGAGATTTATAGGGGAGAGCCTCTTCTTTATTATATAGCCTACAATATTAATTCGAACTATTGGACCTAATATGAACAAAATAATAATAATAATTAGAAGTTGTTAAAAAATATATTTAAGAAAGAGTTTAAAAATAATTTTTAAAAAAGAGATTCTCCGCAATTTTTTGTTCATTTTTAAGAAATATTAACAATATTTCTTAAATATCATTAATATTTTTTGATATATCACTAAAAATAATATAAAAAACATGACACGCTTTTAAATATTACGTCCCATACGATATATCAATATATCAAAGGATATTGCAAAATTTTAGTCCATGATCCAAAGTTAAGAGAAATTAATCTTTTAAATTGTTTTCTTTTTTTTTTTTTTTTTCAAACTTTGTTTATAGTAATGCTATACATGTTTTAATGGTTGATACTTGATATACGAAAATAGGGCATAGATAATACACTTAACAAAAATTAATTATAAATTTATGAGTTAAAGGTGTTCAATTCGCAAGTTAAGTTTCTATTGAGTAAAAACATTAAAAATATTTCAATTTCAATATGGTATTGTTAATGGAATTGAAATTTAATTTTTAAGGTCAATTCATATAAGAGGAGAATTTCTAGTAAATGGGTTATAAAAATAAATTTTATATTTAAATTTAAAATTTTTGAATGGATAAAATCCATGAACAACTCTAATTGGTAGCATTCTCCATGATCTACGACTATCTTGTTATGTTAAGGGATCAAATTACTTGGTGTGGTTAGTTGAAGAAAATAAAAAGTGGAATGGAAAGAAAAGTAATGTGGCTCTTCCTTTGACCTTACAAAGGTGGCCTTTGCTTTGCCTTTGTTGGCTTAATCATCTCCCCCGTGCACTTGACGTAATAATGTGTGTGGACAGCACTTTTTTATTTGTATCTGTATACTATAATAGCATAGGCAATTTTCAGAGGTGTCTGTCTAAATAATGGTAAAAGAAAGTAAAACGTTGGTTCCAGTGATTTTGACTGCCACAGATTGGCAACATTTGACCATACACAAATCCCAAACGTCTCTTGTCTTTCCTTGATAGCTTTAGGTTATGTTACTAGTCCTGTGCCCGTATTGCAACAGAAATTTCATGCATGTACACTGTGTTAGTAAATGAATTCTAACGGAATATAAAAAAGATTTATAAGCGAGTGGGTATTAAATCTACTATAAATTAATTAATTTTGAATAAGTAATTTCAATTTTTACTTACTTATAAGCTTACGTATGCATGGACTCATAGATTTTAATACTTTGTCCTTCCAAAATAAATAAATAATTTGTGAAAACAATTAAGGTATTATTTGAAATAGAATAAATAAATTAAGAAAATATAATTTTTTGAGAAATGAAAAATTTTGGCTATACACAAACTATATATTACATGTAACTAGTCATATAAGACATAATTTGTCACGCCCTGAACCCGAGAGCACGTGACTGGCACTAGGACACGGGACATGCACGTAGCTACTAGTTCCCGTAGTAAGCCTAACCCAAACCACAAGACAAAAAGCCCAAAACGCACAACTGAAAAGCCCAACTAAAAAGGGCTATGGGCCCAAATAAGGTAAGCAGAACCAAAAGATTCACAACATAACACAATATCAAATTGGCCCAACATCACTTATTCCATAATCCCAGAAATAAATAAATTACAGAAAGGTTCTGCTTAACCCCAAGGATTACATAACTGAAATAATACATAAAGTTCAATTACAAAGTGTAACATTGTGGAGTTCTAGAGTTACAATTACAAATGTACTTCTATTATATACATTTCTGAATACTCAACAATACAAACTACTGCCGAAAAGAAACTGGCAGTTTACTCAATTACAATTCCTTCCCAGCTCATTCCTTGACCTGAAAGCAATAAAATGAACAGGAATGAGCGTTCGACTCAGTGAATGATACCAGCTAATATATTAAACTGGTATCTAACAGATAGAATCTAATGCACATGATATGCACCGTGTCATAGAGACAGACAAATCATCAAATCAAGCAAGGATGGGGTATGGTTCACAGTACCACACTGATACTCAGTACTCCATATGGGGAGTCGATCCCCCTACTCTGGCTCTCTAAATCCAATTAACCTGTCTCTTATATCCAAGGGGCCCGGCCGTCACTGGTCTGTACCACGCAGCCCTGACCCGACTGACAGCAGCCCTGGCGATGAGCAGGCCCGGCCGACATCCATCAGTCATAGCTCATCTTCTGAATCTCATCATAATCCAAATCATAACCATAATAATCCCATAATCCTAGGTGGTACTGTATCCTCCCAATCTCCATCCATCAATCACAACCATAATATAGCACATAATATAGAATATCAATTCATCACTCACAGTCAAATGTCACATGCTTATAGATGTAATAGTAGTGCATAATATACGTATATATATACACACAGCAATGCATATGAAATGGAAATAGGATAATATATTAGTGAGTATCACTTACATAACTGTCGACGCCTCCGACCGGCTTCCCTCAGAAGAGTAGCCTTGGAACCAGGAAGACGCCAGACACCGACACCTCGCAACAGAGAACATAAACACGATAAGAATTATACTCATCTCCAGAACATACTCGATAACCTAACAAATACTCTAAAACCACTAAACATAGATTAACTCATATACCAACTGAAATACAAGGGTTTCAGGTTCACCTTCACAAATTTTGAACATACGGACGTCGAGGATCGTACCAGAATGTCAAAACAGAATTACTGCACCTCTCCACGTGCCGGCACCACGTGCCGCCGCCGGCCGGCCACGCGCCGCCGCCGATGGTGGCGGATCAGGGGAAACCCCACACCAGCAGACTCATCTCAACCCCAGGAGCCCAAAAACAGTTACCACTCGCCGGCACTCGCCCTCCAGCCACCGAAAAATGCCTCCAAAGCCACGGTTTGGTATTTTTCGATCTCCTCCTCCGGTGGTCCTCAGGGGGCAAGGCAGGTACCAAAGTGAAGCTCTCATCTCCAGGAGTAAAACGACACCAAGATCGCTGGATTCCGATGCGGGAATCGGCCGAAAAATGAATTTGAAGTTGCAGTGGTCGGCGGTCCTTTTCTCCTCGCGTACGCTGCCGTGCCGCTGCCGATCACCGAGCTACCACCTCCCTCGAGGTCGCCGGTCCTCCTGCTACCCAGCGGTGGTGACGGTGCTTGCCACCGCCCGCCAGAACACGGCCCACTCTCTCTCTCTCTCTCTCGGCCTCTCCCTTTCTCTCTCCTCTCTCCTGCTTCTGTTACCCATTCTGTTCTACCAAAATGCACCGTTTTCCTCTTCTTTCCCAACCAATCAGCTCCCTTCTTCTTTTCCTTTTTACTTAAAAATTGATATGCTTATATATATATATACTCCAAACCGTATAATATATACATATAATACTATATACATATATTTATATAAACATAATACCACATATTTATATATATACAAAATAATAATACTAATAATAATAATAATGATAATGGCATTAATAATAATAATAGTAATAATAATAACAATACCACCAATAATCATAATAATGAAAATGATAGTAATAATAATAATAATTAACAATAATTCATAATTCACATATTAATAATAATAATTTACAACATATACTCATGAAAATCTATCAATAATATTATTAACGATAATTATAGTAATTATACAAAAATCCAAATATCCGATAAAATACTATAATCAACTTATAATATAATTAATACCCTTATTAATATTCAAATATCAAAATATAATCCAAAATACAATTCTCCAAAAATCTATATTAACATTCTCATAATAATATAATATTATAATATTATATCAAAATTGTTATTAATAACACATATTCAAATAATATGAATATTTCTAATTTAATAAAATATAATTCCAATCTTATTTTAATAAGAAAAATAATAAAATAAGATATTTCCATACGAAAATAGAATTTTATAAAATAATTGAAAATTCGGGGTATTTCATAATTGGCTTAGTTATAAGAGAGGTAGGGAAATAAAGTGGAGCAAGAAAGGAACTCAAAATAATTAGCCTTATATATTTCACATACGCTTCATTGTTGATTTGTCTATAGATCATATTTGAATTTAGAAAATGTTAAATGTTTCAAAGGTTTTACTTGAAAATCTGTAATTTTTTCATAATTAATGTGAGAAACCTCAAATCCAACCTAAAAGTTTTAACTTTTAGGTGGTGAGACCTAAACATTATATTAACCCTTGATATCCTTTGTTATTTTTCAATGTGGGATCCTTTTGACACGTGCTAGACTTTTAATTAGCACGTGACACAATAAACTGAAAACCGAACAGAATCAGATTAACAAATGCATATGTATCAGGCTTTACTAACACATTGCTGCAGCTGTGACAGAAAAGCATAGATTGGGTGTAAAGCTGGCTCTGATATCATGTGAGAAATCTCAAATCCAACCCAAAAACTTAAATTTTTAGGTGGTGAGACCCGAACATTATATTAAACATTGATATCTTTTGTTATTTTTCAATATGGGATCTTTTAACTCTAATAATTAAGATATGCGGTCTGGTTCATGTATAGGTTTACCTCTTTGTATTGTTATATATATAGTGTCTTGTAAATTGGACTATGCTTGTAAGGAAACAATACAAGCTTCGCACAACTTTGGGGACAAAAAAAAACTTTGCACAATTACAGGCATAATTTCAGAGTTCGTATGTGATTTTAATTTGTAGATTCAATGAGTTGACTTTTCTTAACATTTCATTGTTTATAAAGGGACGGTCATTCTGGTATGTGCTTTGCCTTGGAAAAATGCCATATCCCAAGTATCATAAATATATAATCTTTTTGTGCTATTTACGGGATCGTCTTTTCGATCCTACAACTGGTAATTCAATAGAATCATGCTCATAATTCATTTGCAAGGAATCATGCTTTCTTTTTATATACTGAACAAAAAGAAATTGAATATATTTTCAATATTAAATTTTCTTAAACTATTTTTATTGTAGTTGTCTTTATATGCACTAAAATCAATTAAATATTAATATTTCAAAATTTTATTATGAATATGCCGATTATTTCGTTCAGCGTAAAGAAACTTATATTTTTTTCATATTCACATATATATATATATATTTTATTGAATCTAGTGTATACACAGTCAATATCTTTTTATTATATTTGTAAGTTATACTGCAATTCTTTTTGATTAACATATCTAAAACATAAAATATCTTGTATTTTGAAAATTAAAATGATTACTTTAATAATAAAAAAATCATAATTTCAAAACACATTTTAAAATAATGTAATATAATAATAAGAACCGTGCATCACACGGGCTACTGCTAGTTAAATATATAAAATCATAAAAGTAGAATTTATTCATTTTCTCAAACATGACATTCTTATATGCATGCACTGTCTGATAGAAATAATTTTATTTATTTGATTCCCATTAACAATCAAAGTGTCGAGACTTTGTAAAAACAATGGGAATATTACGTGGCAACAACAAGATGCTCTTCTCCCTTCCCCTTGGTCCGCGGCAGTGATGATGGTTCCAATAGAGAGTGCTAGCAAGGGGAGAGTTGAGCAGAGTTTGCAAGGAAATTTCTCACCTTTAAATGGCCATTGAGCCGGGGAAAAACTAAACTTAGTCTTAGATGTTGGCCTCTTGGGCTGTAAGCCTATTGAAAAATCTTCATGTCAGGTAGTATTATATTAGACTCTGAGTCTAAATTCATGTTATTTAGTTGGGCTTTATGCAAACAAATGCTAAGTTGTACTTGCTTGGATTTCATACTTCTTTAATGAAAATTATCATTTACTTTGGCCAAAAAATAAAAAAAAAAATCAACGGTTTTCTAGTACCGAGTGTATCAAGACTCTATTTAAAAAATAATAATTCAGACAAAATTATATAAACAAGTTTTAAAAAAAATTAAACGAGTGAAAATGAGATTTTAACTTATTATTTAGGCTTATATACAGTGATTGCATTTATAATTAAAATTAAATATAACTCTATCAAAATCTTCACTTTTATCTCCTTCAACTAATTTTTAAGTTAATATTGTAATTATTTTTATTTGAAACAATAAAAATATGTTTTATAAACTGATATGAGATATAATGTAATATAATAAAAAAATTTAATTTAAATATTAAACTAGAAATAAATTTAATTATATGATATTACATTCTTGTTTATGGTGCATCAAATTTACTATTGTTCCATAACTAGTGCTCTTAGCACACTCATTAAAAAAAATAACTAATTAAAGAAGATTAGGCATCATCAGAATTTGCCATGGCCCAATCAGAAAAAGTATAAAATGCTCGGAAAAAGACTTCCATGGTCCTGTCTAAAGCAGCTATAACTTCTTCTTCATTAACATCAACACCATCAACAGTGTAGGCCTTGCACTTGCGCTTGGCAATGGTTCCACCATTAGGAGAAGCATCGAACTTAAGCTCAATAGATACTTTCTCAATTTTATCATTTATAAGGGCTGGATCACCTCCAATTATAGTGTAGCAAAGTATCATATTCTCTGCGTCTAGCTTATCCAAGGTCTCCTCCACATGAGTTAGCACGAATCCTGAACATTTTTTTTTTTTAATTTTACATGGAAAAAATAAAATTAATTTAATTTGGTAATTGAGGTTTAATGATAAAAAAATCCAAAACTTTATGTATTTTTTAATTTTGTCCAAAACTTTTAATTTAATTAATTTTGTCCGAATTTTAAATTTAGTTGCAATGATGTCCAAGTGAGATAAATTAATCAAAATTGAAATAAAAGAAAAATATTATATTTATAATTGAAATAAACTAAAATTAATTTTCGTTTATCTTATTTTACCTTTCCATCCAAATTTCATTATTCTTTCTCTTTTTATCTCTCACTAGTATTGATTTATTTCATAAAATTACAAATAGTCATTATTACATTAGGTTGATTTATGGGACTAAAAGAAAAAAAATTTGAATTTTTTCTTTTTGCAAAGAAAGAAAAAGTTAAATTTCTTAAATTGAAAGAAAGAGAGAGAGAGAAAAAGAAATGAAAAGAAGAGGAGGAAGGTTCTTTTTTTTTTTTTTTTTGAAGTGAAAAGTAAAGAGAAAAAAAATTAATATAATTATTTTATTTAATTAAGAATGTAATATTTTTTAAATTTTAATTTTGACTAATTTCTTTGACTTAGATATAATTGCAATTAAAATTTTAAATTGGAATAAACTTAACAAAATCATAAGTTTTGGACAAAATATAAAAGCAGTTTAAGTTTTGGATTTCTTAAACAATTAGACCGATAATTAATTAAGAGCATATTTAATATACGCTAAGATTGAAAATAGAATCATATTTTAAGAATAAGATTCTATTTTTTCTTTTTAGTACACAAATAATCAGAAACTTTTTTTTTTATTTTTTTTAGATTTTAATAATTCTAATAGCTTCAGTTTTATTGATATGAGATATATTTTTAAGTATAATTATTAATCTAATCAATAAATTCTATTTAATTATTTAAAAAATAAACTTGAAAAAAAAGTCTAAAATTTTGAATTTTGATTTCAAAATGTACAAACAAGCTTTAAGATTAAAAAAAAAATAAAAAAATAGTTAATTACTATTAATTTACTTCCTAAGATTTGAACTAACTAATTCTAAAAAAGAGATTGAGAGAGTAATCAATTATTAACCTTCGCTGAACTTAATTCGCCTGAAAATACCAGATCCGCCGTCCGCTTCACGAGTCGTCACACTTTCGACAAAGTCGAGCGGCACCTTAACAAGGGAGGCATGAGCTTCAAGAATAAGCATTTTGAATAATCTGGCTGCTGGGACTGGGCTCTCTGCTTTCCTTTCGTAATTTACAATACCCATGTTTTAATTAATTAGTTATTTCAAAATTATACAAAATACAAATTGCCACATGAGTAAGTTATTTATAGTAATTACGATGTGGCTTAGCCTAAACCTTTCCATCCATCGTTTTTTTAAACTTATAGTGTCCTTCAAACTGCCAATATAAGTTTATATTAATAGCTAGCCAGCTAAGAATACAGATATCAACTTTGATTTTTTTTTTTTTTAAGAAATACCCAATTAAAAAATATTTTATCTAGAGGTGCCATTTTTTGACTTAAATTCAAAGAGGGACCCAATTAAAATTTAAAAATTATAATTTTCAGACCAATATGAGGCAGATGACATTTAATTAAATGTGTTAAGTTATTTTTATCCACCCGAAATTAATCAGAATGAATGAAAAGAATAATATCAAATTTATTATTTTTTACAATAATTAAACTAATATATACATTGAATATAAATGTCTAATATAAAAATAATTAATATAAGACTTAATTTGATACAATTTTTTACGTAATATATATAAAATAAACTTAACTATTATTAATATTGTAATTCTTGTAACAATAAAAAGTAAAAAATATTTATAATATATCGAGTTTTATCTTATTTTAATTATATAATTAATATATTATACTTTCAAAATTTATTTAACTATTTTTATTTTATAGAATTATCATCTTAAATTTAAAATTTTGATAAAATTTCTAAATTACTTTCTAAAACAAAAAAAAAATATTGATATAATAATAATATATTAGAATTGTTCAATTTTATTATTTTATTATTATATATAGGAATTAAAAGAAATTTATGTATTATGCTATAGTATTATATATGAATAAAACTTATATATGTGAAAATAAATTTTAAGAATGAGTTAAAAATTGATTTATGATGAAGTTATTGTAGCGATTTTTCAATATCTGTTTTAGGTATATTAAGTTATTTTATCAAAATTTTTATATGTTATTATATTTTTGTAGGTCTCAATCAAAGTTTATATATATTAATATATATAATATTTTTTTTATTATTCTTTTAATTAGTCCATATACAATAAATTTGACCCATATAAATATTTTATTTATTAGTATTCAAAATTATCAAAAGGTAATTTTTAAATTTAATAAAATAATAATAAAAATAATTTACATATTTTTAAATATTTTTAAAAAATTGCAAGTTGAATAAAAAATATAATTAAAACCTGTGTAAAGCAAGACCAATTATTATTAGAATATACTAAAACATAATTTATAATAACATATGACATTAATCCAATATAAAAAATTGTTAGCAATGCAAATAAAATTAAACAATAGTATACATAATTAACTCATTCAAAACTAAATTTTCATAGGATAGCACATAACAATAATAATAAGTTGAGTACATTAATGTCTGGCATACAAAAATATACAAAATTGAACATTTAAAATATTTTTAAGCTATGCAACGAAAGAATTTTTATTATAACTTTCCCTTTCCCCCAATTTCTCGAACTTTCTAATCCTATTTGTTGGTTTTCTCTAAGTGTTTATGTAGTTTTATTCATAATGGATGTATCATGTATTTAATGGTTTAGGAAACC